>CM064535.1:26257674-26365127 GCA_032716605.1 Paralithodes platypus
CAGACAGACAAACAGAGGTGAACGCATGACCTCAGTCCAACCTCGCTGGCGGAGGTAATCAACAGCTCACATATAAAGCCGGTATCACACGAGAGCTTTTATAGTCAACATTCGATAATCAACATTTTTCTGGCAACATTTCTGGAGTATTTTGCACTGGTATCGGAAACTAGACTGATGGTAGATGAATTTAGGTAACCGAGATATTCTAAATGTTGACCTCATAAGCTGCCAGACCAGTGTTGAGGATAAATGTTGAGGGAAAAAGCGCTCGTGTGATACCGGCTTAAGGGGGGTGACCTGCTTTTTGTTATTTCTGTCATTTTCTCTCTTTCTCTGGCTTGTATCCATTCGGCCCCATTCAGCCAACTATTTTAAGACTTTTATCCCCATCTAGGTGTCAATTTCTTCCTGGCGAGCGATAGCGAGCCAGCATTATATGAAGAAATCCGGCTTCGCCGGAGACATTTTTCTATCGAAAAATTTACAAATTTAGCCCGCTGTCAAACAAAAATGAAAAATATGCTGGCTCGCTCACCAGTAAAAAATTGACACCTGGATGGGGATAAACGTCTTAAAACAGTTGGC
Organism: Paralithodes platypus; assembly: GCA_032716605.1. Classification (NCBI taxonomy): domain Eukaryota; kingdom Metazoa; phylum Arthropoda; class Malacostraca; order Decapoda; family Lithodidae; genus Paralithodes; species Paralithodes platypus. Next base: position 26,258,263 of record CM064535.1, read on the forward strand.
TGAATGGGGCCAAATGGATACAAGCCAGAGAAAGAGAGAAAAGGACAGAAATAAACAAAAAACAGGTCACCCCCCTTAACCGAAATGTGGGAGAGGTGCATCATCCACGAGTTAATGAAAAGACCATTATACTTGGAGTTAATGAAAAGACCGTTATACTTGGAGTTAATGAAAAGACCGTTATACTTGGAGTTAATGAAAAGACCATTATACTTGGAGTTAATGAAAAGACCATTATACTTGGAGTTAATGAAAAGACCATTATACTTGGAGTTAATGAAAAGACCATTATACTTGGAGTTAATGAAAAGACCATTATACTTGGAGTTAATGAAAAGACCATTATACTTGGAGTTAATGAAAAGACCGTTATACTTGGAGTTAATGAAAAGACCATTATACTTGGAGTTAATGAAAAGACCATTATACTTGGAGTTAATGAAAAGACCATTATACTTGGAGTTAATGAAAAGACCGTTATACTTGGAGTTAATGAAAAGACCATTATACTTGGAGTTAATGAAAAGACCATTATACTTGGAGTTAATGAAAAGACCATTATACTTGGAGTTAATGAAAAGACCATTATACTTGGAGTTAATGAAAAGACCGTTATACTTGGAGTTAATGAAAAGACCATTATACTTGGAGTTAATGAAAAGACCATATACTTGGAGTTAATGAAAAGACCATTATACTTGGAGTTAATGAAAAGACCATTATACTTGGAGTTAATGAAAAGACCGTATACTTGGAGTTAATGAAAAGACCATTATACTTGGAGTTAATGAAAAGACCATTATACTTGGAGTTAATGAAAAGACCGTTATACTTGGAGTTAATGAAAAGACCATTATACTTGGAGTTAATGAAAAGACCATTATACTTGGAGTTAATGAAAAGACCATTATACTTGGAGTTAATGAAAAGACCATTATACTTGGAGTTAATGAAAAGACCGTTATACTTGGAGTTAATGAAAAAGACCGTTATATTGGAGTTAATGAAAAGACCATTATACTTGGAGTTAATGAAAAGACGTATACTTGGAGTTAATGAAAAGACCATTATACTTGGAGTTAATGAAAAGACCATTATACTTGGAGTTAATGAAAAGACCATACTTGAGTTAATGAAAAGCCGTTTACTTGGAGTTAATGAAAAGAGTTATACTTGGAGTTAATGAAAAGACCATTATACTTGGAGTTAATGAAAGACCGTTACTTGGAGTTATGAAAAGACCATTATACTTGGAGTTAATGAAAAGACCATTATACTTGGAGTTAATGAAAAGACCGTTATACTTGGAGTTAATGAAAAGACCGTTATACTTGGAGTTAATGAAAAGACCATTATACTTGGAGTTAATGAAAAGACCGTTATACTTGGAGTTAATGAAAAGACCATTATACTTGGAGTTAATGAAAAGACCATTATACTTGGAGTTAATGAAAAGACCATTATACTTGGAGTTAATGACAAGACCGTTATACTTGGAGTTAATGAAAAGACCGTTATACTTGGAGTTAATGAAAAGACCGTTATACTTGGAGTTAATGAAAAGACCATTATACTTGCAAATTCCTGCAGTCCAATATATAATACAAAAATATACACTCATTTTGTTTAGGGGGGGTCACAGGGTTTGTTTTCTCTTTCTCTCCCTCTCTCTTTGGCTTGTATCTATGCACTCTACTGTTTTAAGACGTTTACCCCCATCCAGGTGTCAATATTTTCCTGGCGAGCGGTAGCGAGCCAGCATATATATATTTGTTTGTTTTGACAGCAGGCTAAATTTGTACATTTTTCGATAGAAAAATTTCTCCGGCAAAGCCGGATTTCTCCATACAATGCTGGCTCGCTATCGCTCGCCAGGAAGAAATCGACACCTGGATGGGGATAAACGTCTTAAAACAGTTGGCTGAATGGGGCCGAATGGACACAAGCCAGGGAAAGAGAGAAAAGAAGAGAAAGATAAAAAAAAAACGGTGACCCCGCCTTGAACATACCTCGCAGCATTAATTCATATTCCTACACTGGCATACAGCCAAGACCTATGTATATTATGTATGCAGTATAAACGTATGTATATTAAACTTTCAACTCTATGTATACCAAATTCACCCCGGCTCACGGAAACTTCAATAGGGAATGTGGGGTATCTGGGAGCCGAATTTGACAAGTAAAATGGTAAATGTATGCTAATTTATGGTAATTTGATGCTATGGACTCATCACCTTTTTTGAAAAATCGGAATTATATTAGCAAGCTTCCATGCATCAGAAACTAAGCCTAAATCTATTGAATTGTTAAATAGGTGAGTTAATGGGTAACTTAATTCGTCCTTGCTAGAATCAATTATTGCTAGGAAAATTAGAAATAACTTAGACATTTTCAAGTTAATTAAACCCTCTCAACATGGATTCACTCCAGGACGATCCTGCCTAACAAATTTACTCAGTTTTTTCTCCGAGGTAGATAACGACAAGTCATATGATATAGTTTACTTAGCCTTCAGTAAGGCCTTTGATAGAGTTCCACATGAAAGGCTGTTAAGGGGAGATTTCCACTCGAGGGATTTTTTTCTGGACCCCTTTCTCCCTCATGTTTAGCCCCATTCCTTTTGAGATTTTAAGATGTTCGCCCTAGTAGTTTAGACATTTTAAGACATTTTGCCCCATGTCTGTCAATTTTAAGACCTTTCGTGCCATTAAGGTGTCGATTTTTTCCTGGCGAGCGATAGCGAGCCTCTAATTTAAGAGCAATCGGCCTCCGGCCGGGACATTTTTCTACCGAAAAATTTACAAATTCATCTTGAAAGGGGGTCTAGGGGGTGTAATTTTAAGCTTTATGAAAACGTAGGGAACAAACTAAATACCTCCCCTTAAGGAAGATAGAAGGACATGGTATTGGGGGGGATGCTACTCAAGTGGATTAAGTCATGGCTGATTGGTAGGAAACAGAGAGTTAGTATCAATGGTGTAAAATCGGACTGGGGATTAGTTAAAAGTGGGGTCCCTCAAGGGTCGGGTTTGGGGCCCCTTCTGTTCATTATCCACATAAATGATCTTGACTCGGGCATAAAGAGTAGGATCAGTAAATTTGCTGATGATACTAAAATAGGTAGGATAATAATAGAGTCAGCTAGCGACAGGGAATGTCTTCATAAGGATCTCGATCACTTGCACGAGTGGTCCATAAATTGGCAGATGAGTTTCAATGTAGACAAATGTAAGGTATTAAGGATTGGAAATCGTAATTTAGAAGCGAAATACAAACTAGACAATGTAGAATTGGATAACTCAGAGTGTGAGAAGGATCTGGGGGTGGGGGGGGGGGTGCTCGTTAGTAATGATCTGAAACCCAGAAAACAGTGTATAAGTGTTAGGAATAGGGTAAATATAGTTATAAAATTCATATCTAGGAGTGTTAGCAACATAACATAAGAAACTGGGAGTCTGCAGAAAGCCGATTGGCCCACACAAGGCAGATCCATCTCACACCCAACCGCAATTATAAGGCCTAATTATAGGCCCAGCTCACTAACACCATGAGGATATACCTCATCAAAACGGTCAGATGTCAACACAAGAAAACGGGGGTCTGCAGAGCGCCGATTGGCCCACACCCGGCAGATCCCCCTCACACCCAACCCATCTCGTCCATATGCCTCTCTAATTTTATCTTAAAACTTTCTATCGTTTTTTATCCCACTATAGCACTTGGTAGCCTATTCCACCTGTCTACAACTCTGTTAGCCGGAGGGTGGGGAGAGAGCCTTCTACATTGCTGTCCTATTTTGCTACTATAAACTGTCCCTGTCTAGTAGTATTAAGGCCGGACCACCTAGTAAGGACCGCAAGGTATGTGTGGTCTGAGTATATGTATAACTCTGTGTAACTATCTCTCACCATATCCACACCACACACCATTATAATATAGTCGTCTATTAGTAGCCAGCATAAACTGTCAAAACGCGTCATAATCCTCTCAAAGGGTTAATTACGATAGTTTTACCCATTTCATACCTAGTGGCCTTTCCTAAACTGCAGAACATTTTCTAATAATAGCCAGAACATAATGAAAGATTGCATCATCGTATCCTGAAAGGGTTACGTATATCACGAATATCTCACCTTATTTCAGCCTATTTCATTCCAATTCTCCTCCCAGATCGTCCGTTATTCGTCAAACGCCACTTCTAGACTCTTTCCGCACTTCCGGCACACGAATATCACGCACAAAAAGCAAAAATAACTACGGGAAGAGCGAAGCGTCTTTACCGAGTGTCACCGTCTCTGGGAATCAAGCGAGAGTCTACAGTCCTTCACCTGGACACTTGCATACAATAACAGAAACACGCGGCTTAAAAGTCGACTAAACTATTAAACCACTAAGTCAATATCAGTATGTTGATTTGTGATAGTGAAAATAATTATGACAATCCATTAGAGTTAAATATGGAAGGTGATTTGATTTACCTGTCTGGGTACCCAGCCAGGATGGACAAATGTCGCGCGTTTCCCGCCAAAACCACCAAATGTCTCCCGTTTTCTGTGAACATGACATTGTACCACTTGGCTTAATTAATTACAAGAAATATAATAAGGGTAGATGGGTTGTTTTCCTAGATCCCCATCTCCCTCATGTTCAGCCCCACCAGCTCCCAGATTCCAAGACGTTTGCCCCACTAGCTTGTCGATCTATGACCTTTCGCCCCATTTCCTTGTCAATATTAAGACCCTTCGTGCCATTTTTTTTTTTTTTTTTTTTTTCTATATTCCAACTTACTTCCTCTCGGGCATAGGCTGAGAGCCTTAACATTCACCGCTTTACAATGAACAGTGAAGCCCGTGAGGTCTTGTTCCAGTCTAGGGAGTGAGACATGTGAAGCACGTAGAGTACAACGAGCACCCGCCATCTTGCCTTCACATGACGCACGGTGCTCACTCATGGCCCGAAACGACCCCATCTCTGAAGCCACCTCATTCCCGTGCTTCACTGTCTCACTCCCTACACTCGGACTCTCACACTTACACACACAACGCCACCTGTTGAGCAGATAACTCACCAGGCATTGCACCCCTATAGCATATTTTGAATATGGGAATATTCATACAGTGCTATTTAATCAGGGAACAATGAGGGTATTTTATTGGCGTTTCGGTGGGCTTTGTGGTAATGCACTGATACCAAGTACAGCACAATTCCATCCCAATAATATCTTCCCATTGATACATCGGGATTTGAACCCGGGACCTTTGGATTACCAGGCCAGTGGCAAGACCACTCCACCACACCTCCCCTATTTAGTTGTCAACCTCCCTCCCGGCGAACGATAGTGAGCCTGCAATTTTGAAAGAACCGGCCCTACCGAAAAATGGACAAATTAATCTAGAGGAGAGCTACCACCAACCACTACCTCCACCACTGCTGAAGTTTTCTTAAAGCAATACTTGGTACTATAGTCTATCCGCTGTAAGTAGGCGAAAAATCATGACCTCTAACCTCTGGAACCCTTTCTCTCTCATGTTTAGCCCCATTGCTTTTGATATTTTACGACGTTCTGCCCATTAGTTTGGCGATTTCAAGAACTTTCACCCCATTTCTGTCAATTTTAATATTTTTCGTGCCATTTAGGTCTCAATATTTTCCTGGCGAGCGACAGCGAGCCTGTCGAGGAACCGGCCTTTGGCCGGGAAATTTTTCTACCGAAAAATGTACAAATTTATCTTGAAAGGGGTTCTAGGGGCTGTAATGTTAAGCTTGATGGAGGTCTAGCGAACTAACTAAAAACCTCCCCTTAAAGCTAAAGAACGGCAACATAACCCGCTCAAATGGTTTCAAGTTAGCTAAGTTTAGATTTAGGAAAGCTATAGGAAAGCACTGGTTTGGGAATAGAGTTGTTAACATGTGGAATGGACTGCCCAGAACAGTGATTAGCTCAGGAACAGTTGAAAGCTTTAAGCGTAAGTTGGATTCCCATATGGATGATATGAGCTGGGTGTGAATGGGAACTGCCTCGTGTGGGCCGCATGACCTTATGCAGTTTTATGTAATTTTAGAAGGAACAGAAAATTGTACAAAGTTATCTTAAAAGGGGGTCTAGCAGATGTAAAAATAAATAATTATATAGACAAAAAAAAAAACTACCTCCTAAGTGTACCTGTAGTGTTGTAGAGGTTCTGAAGAATGATATGATGTGTTGCAATATTGTAATTGGTGTTGCGGTATTGTTGTATACGTGTGTGTGTGTGTGTGTGTATATGGGTGGGTGTGTGTGTGTGTGTGTGTGTATGTGTATGTGTCTGTGTCTGTGTGTGTGTGTGTGTGTGTATGTCTGTATGTGTGCGTGTGTGTGTATGCTATGTAGAAATACAGTATCACACAAACCTTGCAGTCCCCACGTAGCGGTTTGGCTTTTAACTTACCTGAAAACAGAAATAATTGTTTTTAATTGACTATAGTGATACAGTAGACCTATGTAATTACCTGAAGAATATATACAACATAACTAATAAACACAGACTGACAGACAAAGAGTACATAGACAATATCATAACCATAAATAGCTAAAACAAGAGGAATTGAATTGTATATATATATATATATATATATATACTGTATATACATATATATATATATATATATATATATATAGATAGTAATAATAATAATAAAAATAATTATGCATCCCGAATATGCTATTGTACCGTACCCATTAATGTATGTAATTCAGTATGATGCCCAGATTACTTAATATAATTATTCCAGTATAATTTGTTATCTTAATTACCCCCCCCCCCCTCCCCCTTCCCAGAACAAACACAAAAACAAATAAACGAAACCCTACCCGTATAGGCTAGTGCCGCTTTAAGGGAGGTCACCTGCTTTTTTTTCTCTCCTTTCCTCTCTTTCTCTGGCTTGTATCCATTCGGCCCCATTCAGCCTACTGTTTTAAGACGTTTATCCCCATCCAGGTGTAATTTTGTTACTGGTGAGCGGTAGCGAGCCAGCATATTTCAAAAACAAATTTGACAGCAGGCTAAATTTGTACATTTTTCGGTAGAAAAATGTCTCCAGCGAAGCCGGATTTCTTCATATAATGCTGGCTCGCTATCGCTCGCCAGGAAGAAATCGAAGAAAAAAGCAGGTCACCCCCCTTAAATCGATCAAGTCGCTAGGTAGCCTCTAATCGGGTGTTACCATGTTGACAACAACAGACTGGGCTATATTTGTATATACTGCCTGCCAACTGGGCTACTTTAACGATTTCTTCCCGCAGACCGTCTAGCCCAAGCCATCGCCTCTCTCTATCTCTCCCTCTCTCTCTCTCTCTCTGTGACTGTGTGTGTGCGTGTGACTGTGTATGCCAAAGAGTCTCAAGGACTACATTTTGAGGGCTTATCATTATAAAAGGAAGAATGTAATGCCTAAAGTTCCTTTGGATGTCCTGTGAAGCCTGTACGGTAATTTCCACTTCATCACCACCCTCCCCATACATATCTCTCTCTCTCTCTCTCTCTCTCTCTCTCTCTCTCTCTCTCTCTCTCTCTCTCTCTCTCTCTCTCTCTCTCTCTCTCTCTCTCGCCCACAGCGACAGTTCGTTAATCACCCAGGCAATCATCTGTCGCTTTTTTTTTCTCTTTCTCTCCCTCTTTCTTTGGCTTGTATCCATTCGGCCCCATTCAGCCTACTGTTTTAAGACGTTTATCCCCATCCAGATGTCAACATTTTCCTGGCGAGCGGTAGCGAGCCAGCATATATATTTTTTGTTTTGACAGCAAGCTATATTTGTACATTTTTCGATAGAAACATTTCTCCGGCGAAGCCGGATTTCTCCATACAATGCTGACTCGCTATCGCTCGCCAGGAAGAAATCGACACCTGGATGGGAATAAACGTCTTAAAACAGTTGGCTGAATGGGGCCGAATGGATACAAGCCAGGGAAAGAGAGAAAAGGAGAGAAAGATCCAACAAGCCGGTGACCCCCCTTAATCACCCAGGCAACCATCTGTCGCTTTTTGACTGTAGGGGAGAGGGGGCGTGTTTCTGGCCCCCCTCTCCCTCGTGTTTGACCCCATTGATTTTTAGATTCTAAGACGTTCGGCCCATTAGTTTGGCGATTTTAAGACTTTACGCCCCATTTCTATGTCAATATTAAGACCTTCCGTGCCATTTAGGTGTTGATATATACAGGTACCTGGCGAACGATAGAGAGCCTGTAGTTTTAAGAGTAACCGGCCTTCGGCCGGAACATTTTTCTGCCGAAAAATGTACAAAGTTATCTTGAAGGGGGGTATAGGGGTGTTTTGTAAAGCTTGATTGAAGTCTAGGGAGGGAAAAAAAAAAAGAAAAAAAAAAAAAAAAAAGAGAGAGAGAGAATATAAAACAATAATTAAATAAATACGCGGATCTCCTCTTCATCACCTAGGCAACCATCTGTCGCTTCTCGCCTTAATTAACCCCTTGAGTACCAGCGACGTCTTTGTAATGGTACTCATGGCGTATTTAGGCGATTTGGTGCAGCTTGAACTACCCCTATCAACCTTTTTAACTAACTGCCACAGATCCTTCCTAAGCTGCGTAGTATCGTCTCAATCTAGCCAGAACAACATGTAACAGACGTCGCTGGTACTCAAAGGGTTAACCATCTCTCTAAAATATCTTTCTAATAGGCTATAGTTAATACAAAATAAATCTATTTTCATCATATCATTATTGAACATCATTATTTTCCTTGCGATTTTAAGATTTCCGTTCCCTTAGTTTGGCGATTATGAGAATGTTCGCCTCGTGTCTTTAGTTAATATCAAGACCTTTCGTGCCATTTATTTCTGGCGAGCGATAGCGAGTCTGTGTGCTAGAAGGAACAACCGTTTGTTTTTTTTTTTTATCCCATATCGAAAATTATTAATATTCTCAAGTTCATAATTCCTGCTCTTTTTCACCATCATCACTATTTCTTCCTAATTACTGTTCATTTTTAAGGGGGGGGGGGTAACCGGTTTTTTTTTTTTTTTTTGTATCTCCTTTTCTCTCTTTCCCTGGCTTGTATCCATTCGGCCCCATTCAGTCAACTGTTTTAAGGGGAGATATCCACATGGGGGATTTTTTTCTTGACCCCTTTCTCCCTCATGTTTAGCCCCATTGCTTTTGAGATTTTAGGACGTTCGCCCCATTAGTTTGGCGATTTTAAGAACTTTTACCCCGCTTATGTCACTTTTAAGAGCTTTCGTCCCATTTAGGTGTCGATTTTTCCTGGCGAGCGATAGCGAGTCTGTAATTTAAGAGGAACCGGCCTTCGGCCGGGAAATTTGTCTACCGAAAAATGTACACATTTATCTTGAAAGGGGGTCAAGGAGGTGTAATTTTAAGCTTGATGGAGTCTAGGAAACGCACCAAAAACCTCCTCTTAAGACGTTTATCCCCATCCAGGTGTCGATTTCTTCCTGGCGAGCAATAGCGAGCCAGCATTGTATGGAGAAATCCGGCTTCGCCGGAGACATTTTTCTATCAAAAAATGTACAAATATAGCTTGCTTTCATAACAAATATATATATATATATATATATATATATATATATATATGCTGGCTCGCTACCGCTCACCAGGAAAATATTAACACCTAAATGGGGGTAAACGTCTTAAAACAGTAGGCTGAATGGGCCCGACTGGATACAAGCCAAAGAGAGAGGAAGAGCAAGATAGAAGACCTCCCTTCGAGATAAATGTGTAAATTTTTCGGTAGAATAAATGTCCAGGCCAAAGGCTTCTTCCTCCTAAATTACAACCTCGCTACCGCTCGCCAGGATAAAATCGACCCCTAAATGACACGAAAGGTCTTAACATTGACAAATAAAGTGGGTGTAAGATCTTAAAATTGCCAAGCTAATGGGGTGAAGATCTAAAAGACTAATGGGGCTAAACATGAGGGAGAAGGGGGTACTTATTGATTACAGTGTACCGTTGTAGCGTAAATATTACCGGTACCATGCCACCTGTTGAACTTAACCTTTGACCTCAACCTTAACTTAGGTACTCTCTCTCTCTCTCTCTCTCTCTCTCTCTCTCTCTCTCTCTCTCTCTCTCTCTCTCTCTCTCTCTCTCTCTCTCTCTCTCTCTCTCTCTCACGCTGTGGTCCAGTCGGTTAAGGCACTGTGTTTCGTGCTGACTGCAAGGGGCCAGGGCGAGGGTTCGTATCCACCAGAATCCTAAATGTTTGTTTCGGCCATAGCGACGGAGAGAATTGTATCGTGGTTCCTCCCTAACCAAGCTGCTATCAGCCTGTGTTAGCCTACACATCTTCTCACCAATACAAAGTGCATCTGCGTATGTACAGTACTTGGTGGGAAGCCAGGCACCTCATGGTCGCCAAAGGTCGCATGTGACCTCGTAGTTAAGGTAGAATAAGTATTGTACTGTACCTAGGATTAAGAAAAACTCTACATTTTCAGCCTCAGGGCTGCAATGAACAATAAACTAACAATTATAATTATTATCTCTCTCTCTCTCACCCACTTTTTAACCCCTCCCTCCCTTTTAACCACAGGGGTCCCCACCGTGGATTACCTCCTGGCCTCCCGTGGCTTCCCCATCATCCTCTCTCTCTCTCTCTCTCTCTCTCTCTCTCTCTCTCTCTCTCACCCACTTTTTAACCCCCCCCCACCTTTTAACCACAGGGCTCCCCCACCGTGGGTTACTTCCTGGCCTCCCGTGGCTTCCCCATCACCCTCTCTCTCTCTCTCTCTCTCGTCCACTTTTTAACCCCTCCCTCCACCCCCCCACCTTTTAACCACAGGGGTCCCCCACCGTGGGTTACCTCCTGGCCTCCCGTGGCTTCCCCATCATCCTCTCTCTCTCTCTCGCTCTCTCTGCGTTCTGCCCCATCGAACATTCTGCTGCACCAAATCACAGACAACAATGGGGGGCGTCGCACACGTTGACGCTAATAGATGTGTGGCCAAGACAATAAAAGTACCGGTAACGCGATAAATTAACTTTACAATGAAAATAAACACCATATGAGGAGAAGCACTTTTGTTTACCTGAAGAAGCTATCTGCGAAATGTTGTCAATAAAGTGCTCCTCCTCATATGGTGTTAACCCTTTCAAGCTCCAATACGCATTTCTTTTCTGCTTTCTGGTCATTATTAGACGATTGTATTCAGGTTAGGAAGGGTATATGGAAGTCAGAGGGTTGATTGAGAGAGTCTTTACCGTTTTAATTCCCACAGGTTCTTCCTAAGCTGCATAGAATCGTCTAATGATAGCCAAAATAAACTGTTAAAACGCGTCAGAGCTGCGAGGGGTTAATATTCACCCAAAGTAAGTAAAGGACGGTAGTTTATCTCTCTCTGTCTATCTATTTATCTATCTATCTTCCTTTCTGCCAGCCTGTCTATCTGTCTGTCTGTCGAATTATCTGCCTCCCTCCACGCCTGTCTGTCTGTCTATCTGCCTGTCTGTTTAACCCCTCTGTCCCTCCCCTCCTGTCCACCCCTTTCTCTCTCTCTCTCTCTCTCTCTCTCTCTCTCTCTCTCTCTCTCTCTCTCTCTCTCTCTCTCTCTCTCACATCCTGGAACTCCAAATTCAATCAAAGGTTCCATGAAGGACTCTCTAGCTCGCGTATTGATGAATGCATTGGAAATAATATATATATATATATATATATATATATATATATATATGTATATATATATATATTCTCTTTTAAACAGACGAGGTTAAAAGCAATAGCGGTTTCAGCTTCAGGATTTTATTATCTATTACCTGGCTATACTAACATATATATATATATATATATATATATATATATATATATATATATATATATATATATATATATACGTGGACAATGTGGACTTTGACTTTTATAGGGAAATTCTTAATACCGAAGGGGGGGAGAGAGATTTACATAGATACACTGACCACACAGACCTTACGATCCCAGCGAGGTGGTCAGGCCTTAATTCTAGTAGAGATAGCTAACCCGAGAATAAGGTACAGTGGAAGGAAAGGATAGCAAAGAAGAAGGCTCTCTCCCCACCCTCCGTTCCCTCCGGAAATTGGCGAACATGAAGACAGTTGAAAGTGAATAACCTTGCAGATCTTGGAAACCGCCTGAAGGAATTTATAGAAAGTTAGAAATGGAAAGGAAATTGCAGAGAGAGAGAGAGTATGTGTGTCTCACTCATTCACTAACACACACACAACAACTACCCCCCTCCCTCCCTCCCCCTCTCTCTCTCTGACAAACACACACTTTCCCAATTTCCTCTCCTCTAATCTTACCTTCACACTTCCTCCCTCCAGTTATGCCTAAGTTACCCCCTCCTCTCTCTCTCTCTCTCTCTCTCTCTCTCTCTCTCTCTCTCTCTCTCTCTCTGTCTCATTCTCTCTCTCACACTGTATATCTCTCTCACACACACATTTTCTGTCTCTCTCACACATACACACACACTCTTCCTCTCTCTCTCACACACACACACACACACATTTTCTGTCTCTTTCACACACACACACACACACACACATTTCCTGTCTCTCTTAACCCTTTGAGTACCAGCGACGTCTTTTTTATTATAGTCTAGCTATATTTAGCGGATTTTATGCAGCTTAGGAAGGATCGGCGGTAGTTAAAAGAGTTGGTTGAGGTAGTTTGAAGCCTTATTAGTGCTAGAGGTCCTGCCTAAGCTGAATAAAATCGTCTGATAGTGGCCACAATACAATGAACAGGACGTCACCGGTACTGTACGGGTTAAGGGGAGATGTCCACTCGAGGGATTTTTTTCTTTACCCCTTTCTCCCTCATGTTTAGCCCCATTGTTGTTGAGATTTTAAGACGTTTGCCCGATTAGTTTGGCGATTTTAAGAACTTTCACCCCATTTATGTCACTTTTAAGACCTTTCGTCCCATTTAGGTGTCGATTTATTCCTGGCGAGCGATAGCGAGCCTGTAATTTAATAGGAACCGGCCTTCGGCCGGGAAATTTTTCTACCGAAAAATGTAAACATTTATTTTGAAAGGGGGTCAAGGGGGTGTAATTTCAAGCTTGATGGAAGTCTAGGAAACACACTAAAAACCTCCCCTTAAACACATACACACACAATCTCTCTTTCTCTCTCTCTCTGTCACACACACACACATTGTTTTTCTCTCTCCCGCACACACAAACACTCTCTCACTCTAACAAACACACACACAAACACACATTTATACACGCACATTTGTTTCTCTCTCTCACACACACACACACACTCTCACTCTAACACACACACACGCACAAATTGTATAGGCCTATCTCTTTCACACACACACTCTCTTTCACACACGCATTCTCTTTCTCACACTATCTCAAACACACACACTCTCTCTCTCTCTCTCAAAACACACACATAATCACTCTAACAAACAGCCACACACACACACTCTCTCCAAGTCACTCAGCTAGTCACTCTGTCAACCCGCTATGACGGATCCACACCAACGATTTTTCTGTCAACTTTCCTCCGATCTCCAGTAACCTCCATGATCCCCCCCCCCCACACCCACTCCACACCCATTGCACACCCAGACACACACACACACACACACACACACACACACACACACACACACACGCACGCACACTCCACACCCATTATACACACACCCACACCTCTCCTAGACACACACACACACAAATCTCTCCTACACACACACAACACACACACACACACCTCTCCTACACACACACACACACCTCTCCTACACACACACACACACACACCTCTCCTACACACACACGCACAATCCACACCCATTGTACACACACATCTCCTACACATACACAAACACCTCCTACACACACACCTCTCCTACACACACACACCTCTCCTACACACACACACCTCTCCTACACACACACACCTCTCCTACACACACACGCACAATCCACACCCATTGTACACACACATCTCCTACACATACACAAACACCTCCTACACACACACCTCTCCTACACACACACACCTCTCCTACACACACACCTCTCCTACACACACACACCTCTCCTACACACACACCTCTCCTACACACACACCTCTCCTACACACACACACCTCTCCTACACACACACCTCTCCTACACACACACACCTCTCCTACACACACACCTCTCCTACACACACACGCACAATCCACACCCATTGTACACACACATCTCCTACACATACACAAACACCTCCTACACACACACCTCTCCTACACACACACACCTCTCCTACACACACACCTCTCCTACACACACACACCTCTCCTACACACACACCTCTCCTACACACACACACCTCTCCTACACACACACACACACCTTCTACACACACACACCTCTCCTACACACACACACCTCTCCTACACACACACACCTCTCCTACACACACACACCTCTCCTACACACACACCTCTCCTACACACACACACCTCTCCTACACACACACACGCACAATCCACACCCATTGTACACACACATCTCCTACACATACACAAACACCTCCTACACACACACCTCTCCTACACACACTCCTCTCCTACACACACACACCTCTCCTACACACACACACCTCTCCTACACACACACCTCTCCTACACACACACACCTCTCCTACACACACACACACCTTCTACACACACACACCTCTCCTACACACACACACCTCTCCTACACACACACACCTCTCCTACACACACACACACACACACACACTCACACACACATCTCCTACACATACACAAACACCTCCTACACACACACACCTCTCCTACACACACACACACACACACACACACACACACACACACACACACACACACACACACACACACACCTCCTACACAGGCACACACACACCCACACACCTCTCCTACACACACACACACACACACACACACACACACACACACACACACACACACACACACACACACACACCCATTGTACACACTGACACAGCACAATTATAATTTAAAGAGAAAACACTGACCACACAAAGGCGTCATAACAAACGCTCTGGCTCAAGTGGCTCACACATTAAGGGGGCCCATCTCGCTCTTTTCTCTTTCTCTCCCTCTCTCTTTGGCTTGTATCCATTCGACCCCATTCAGCCTACTGTTTTAAGACGTTTCCTGGTGAGCGGTAGCGAGCCAGCATATATACATTTTTGTTTTGACAGCAAGCTAAATATGTACATTTTTCGATAGAAAAATTTCTCCGGCGAAACCGAATCCGGATTTCTTCATACAATGCTGGTTCGCTACCGCTCGCCAGGAAGAAATCGACACCTGGATGGGGATAAACGTCTTAAAACAGTTGGCTGAATGGGGCCGAATGGATACAAGCCACAGAGAGAGATGAGAAAGAGAGAAAAAAAGCGAGGTGGGCCCCCTTAACCCCTTCAGTATCGGAGGACGCATTTAGTCATTTTACTCTGGTTATCATTAGACGATTTTGTAATGCTTAGTGGGCTAATTAGACGATTGTATTAAGTTTGGGAAGGACCTCTAGCAATAATAAGGCTTCAAACTATCGCAACCAACCTGTTCAACCACCACAGAGCCTTCCTAAGCTGCATACTATCGTCTAATTATAGCTAGCATAGAATATAGATCACGCGTCGCTGGTAACTGAAAGGGTTAAGAAGATAATAAAAATACAGGGTTAATTAAGACCAAAGTTATAATAAAAGGGTTAATTTCAAGGGCTAAGTAAAACAAAGGGTTAATTAAGACAAAGTTATAATAAAAGGGTTAATTTAAAGGGCTAAGTAAAACAAAGGGTTAATTAAGACCAAAGTTATAATAAAAGGGTTAATTTAAAGGGCTATGTAAAACAAAGGGTTAATTAAGGCCAAAGTTATAATAAAAGGGTTAATTTAAAGGGCTAAGTAAAACAAAGGGTTAATTAAGACCAAAGTTATAATAAAAGGGTTAATTTAAAGGGCTAAGTAAAACACAGGAGTTATCTAGAAAGGATAATATAAATGGGGTTTATAAAAGGCTTAAGGGGGGTGACCTGTTTTTTGTTATTTCTCTCCTTTTCCCTATTTCTCTGGCTTGTATCCATTCGGCCCCATTCAGCCAACTATTTTAAGACGTTTATCCCCATCTAGGTGTCGATTTCTTCCTGGCGAGCGATAGCGAGCCAGCATTACCGGGTATATGAAGAAATCCGGCTTCGCCGGAGACATTTTTCTAATTCTTAAAATCACCAAACAAATGGGGCACCGGTACTAAACGTTTTAAAATCTCAAAAGCCATGGGGCTAACCATGAGGGAGGAGAAAGTGGTCAAAAAGAAAAAAAAATCCCTCAGGTGGAGACCTCCCCTTTAAAAAACACCCGACCAAGACCAGTTAAGTTTGTACATTTTTCGATATATAAAAATGGCCGGTTCCTCTTAAATTACAGGCTGGCTCTCCCTCTATTGCTATCCGGGAACAAATTGACACCTAAATGACGCGAACACTAGGCATGTTTTGACGATATTTGCGCAGCTTAGGGGGAGATAATTATCCACTGGAGGGATTTTTTTCTGGACTCCTTTCTCCCTCGTGTTTAGCCCCATTGCTTTTCTAAAGACCCATTTCTGTCAATTTTAAGACCTTTCGTGCCATTTAGGTGTCGATTTTTTCCTGGCGAGCGATAGCGAGCCTGTAATTTAAGGGGAACCGGCCTTCGACCGGGACATTTTTCTACCGAAAAATTTACAAATTTGTCTTGAAAGGAGGGTAAGGGTTAGTTTAATTTTAAGCTGATGCTAAGTCTAGGGAATCAACTAAAAAAAAAAATCTGTGGAGTAAGAAACTAGTTAGTAAGAAGGGATTTTAGGCTAGTTCGCAAATTACTGGAGGCCTTAAGGGGATTGGAGGTTCTCAGTTTGGTCCCACTAAGATTGACGAATCCTTCAAGCTTAAGATTTTGACCCCTTTTTTGTACATTTTTCGGCAGAAAAATGTCCCGGCTGAAAGCCGGTTCCTCTTACATTGCAGGCTCGCTATCGCTCGCCAGGATAAAATCGACACCTAAATGGCACGAAAGGTCTTAAAATTGACAGAAATGGGTTGAAAGTTCTTAAAATCGTCAAAATAATGGGGCGAACGTCTTAAAATTAGAAAAGCAATGGGGCTAAACATGAGGGAGGAAGGAGTCAAGACAAAAATCCCTCAGGTGGAAATCTCCCCTTAAATCAACTCAAGTCGTCTAATGGTAGCCAGAGTAGCAAAGTTAAAAGGACAACACCGGTACAGAAGGGGTTAATCTGGTTACCATTAGACGGTTTTCTGAAGCTTATGATCTACCTCTGGCACTCAAAGGGGTACATATTAACTCACTCAACCCTCTGCATAACATGGGTCCTTCCTAAGGGGAGATGAGCGTATTTATTGGTTTATGGTTTTATCTTTTTAATATGGTTTAGTTTCCTCCCTAGACCTCCATCAACCTGTGAAAAACACCCCCTAGACCCCCTTCAAGATAAACACCCCCTAGACCCCCCCTTCCTTCAAGATAAACACCCCCTAGACCCCCCTTCAAGATAAACACCCCCTAGACCCCCCTTCAAGATAAACACCCCCTAGACCCCCCCCTTCAAGATAAACACCCCCTAGACCCCCCCTTCAAGATAAACACCCCCTAGACCTCCACCAACCTGATAAAAACACCCCTAGACCCCCCTTCAAAATAAAACACCCCTAGACCCCCCTTCAAGATAAATGTGTACAAAAACACCCCCTAGACCTCCATCAACCTGTGAAAAACACCCCCTAGACCCCCCTTCAAGATAAACACCCCCTAGACCCCCCTTTAAGATAAAAGTGTACATTTTTCGGTAAAAAAAAATCCCGGCCAAAGGCCGGTTACTCTTAAAATTACACGCTCGCTTTCGCTCGCCAGAAAAACATCTACACCTAAATGGCATGAAAGGTCTGAATATTGACAAAGATATGGGGCGTGAAGTCTTAAAATCGCCAAACAAATGGGCCAAACGTCTTCAAATCTAAAAACTAATGGGACTAAACACGAGGGAGAAGGAGGCCAGAAAAAACATCCCATCCCCCATTAAACTGCATATTATGATCGCCTAACTTTAGCCAGGATACAAGGTAAAAAGACGTTATGGTACTGAGAGGGTTAATATCAAGTGTGTGTGTGTGTGTGTGTGTGTGTATGTGTGTGCGTGTGTGTGTGTGTGTGTGTGATGGAGAGATTGAGAGATATTTTGATTTGGTACCGTATGTGTTTTGATTTGGTATGTGTATTATCCAAAAAGAGATGGCGATAGATAAATAGGTAGGTAGATAGATAGATAGATAGAGATAGATAGCCTATATATATATATAAATAAAGTGAGTGAGCGAGCGAGATAGAGAGAGAGAGAGAGAGAGAGAGAGAAAGCAAGTGAGTCAGAGACTGAGAGGGAGAGAGAGAGTGTGTGTGTGAGAGAGATGCAATAGATCAAATATGTCAACATGGGCCTACAAAAGGCAGACTTACTGTAGATACAAAGATATATAATGTAGAGAGAGAGAGAGAGAGAGAGAGAGAGAGAGAGAGAGAGAGAGAGAGAGAGAGAGAGACTAATAAACAACAACACGAAGGCTGGCTGAAGGATCCCGTAACTCACTCACTCACTCTCTCTCACTAGGTACTGGGATCTGACTCTCTTTAGCTGTAAGTGGATGATGAGGGCTTTCGTCTTTACCTTCCTAGTATCCTCTCTCTCTCTCTCTCTCTCTCTCTCTCTCTCTCTCTCTCTCTCTCTCTCTCTCTCTCTCTCTCTCTCTCAATCTTAATAAATAAAGGTTAATGTTTGTCTGTCTGTTTGTCAGTTACCCGACCTTTGTTACTAAACTCCTCCCACAGTTTTGGTGCCAGGTGGGAGTGTGGGGCACCGTTGGAAAGCCCAGGCTTTGGAGATGGTTTTAGGCGAGTTTAGTGGAAATCAGAGACACTTTTGTTTAATAAAATTTTCGGCAGAACTTATGTAGTATACGGGAGCGAAAAAAATGCGAAAAAAAATTGCCGTTTGGGGCAGAAGGAGGCCTCCGATCGAAATGGTGAATGAAACGAAAGTTGTTCGCAGCCCCCCAAAATGGGGATACGGATGAGGTCAGATCCAAAATCGGAGGTCATTTAGGGGCCGAAATCGAGGTAGCCGTTTAATGAGGCACAGGGAGGTCGAGGCCGGTGATTATGGTAGTAGAATTTAAACCCGGGCAACGCCGGGTACCCCTCCTAGTAGTCTATATTAACGATTTAATACAATCATTAAACCAAGCACACCGTACTAATACATACAGCTCTACTTCACGTCTTTTGCCTATACACACACACACATACGCGCACACACACACACACACATATGTAGGGTAAATGTATGTATATATATATATATGTTAGGTTAATACAGTATGTATATATAGGCGTATGTAGGGTAAATATGTATATACAGTATGTGGCCAGCCAACACATATGAGTAATGACTTTCCCTGCCTCATCAACCCTCACTGCTTTTGGTGACAGAGTATTGGACACGCGCTCTCTCTCTCTCTCTCTCTCTCTCTCTCTCTCTCTCTCTCTCTCTGTATCTACAAGGGTATAGTGGTGAACCTAAGGCCACATATACAGTACACATGCTACACCTATTAACTATTTAACGTAATCATCTCCATACCACCATCATTATTTCCTCACTCTCACACACCTATTCTCACTTTCACTCTCACACACACACACATAGAGCTAGGAAGGGTAAGGTAGAGAGGGGGTGCGTCACATTTCCTACACCATGTATACTGCGTATTTCCTACACGTCACATTTCCTACAAATTAAGCAGTTTTTAGAGTAATGACATATTTTCTACACATATACTACATATCTCCTACACAGTGTTTAGTGTAATGACATATTTTCTACACATATACTGCATATCTCCTACACACAAAAATCTATACTGTCACAACATTTCCTATACTGCCGTGTGTACGGGGAGGAGCCTCTGTCTGTGCTCGGCGCTACTGTCTCACTACTCGCCTCACGAGTCGAGTCGATTCGAGTCTTCGGGACAGACACGAGTCGGGTGTAGGAAATGTGGCGCAACCTAAATAGGGAGAAAAGTATCGTTCACATTCAGATACGCGTCGATGTTAATTCGAGTTTAGTCTCAAGCCAGCAGTATTCTTTTCTCCATTCGTCGGGACAGACGGTATTTCTGGGCCTTGTACTTCACTGCTGTGGCTAGCAGCCTAGGATTGAGGGGAACATCCGCTTCAATGCATGGGTAAGAAAAGGGTATTTAAAGTGTCCCATATTCGTGTTATTATACTGGTAGTGACTAACCCATCTTAGACCCATTATAAAGGTAATTATTCACCATCGATATGCCTAATAGATGTAATATGTCTCTTTCATAATATACTGTATTACTATCCTATTATTATTTATTATTTGTTATTGCCAAAAACAAATGCATAATAATATAGGATAATATATTAAGGGGGTGACCTGTTTTTTGTTATTTCTGTCCTTTTCCCTGGCTTGTATCCATTCGGCCCCATTCAGCCAACTATTTTAAGACGTTTATCCCCATCTAGGTGTCGATTTCTTCCTGGCGAGCGATAGCGAGCCAGCATTATATGAAGAAATCCGGCTTCGCCGGAGACATTTTTCTATCGAAAAATGTACAAATTTAGCCTGCTGTCAAACAAAAATACAAAATATGCTGGCTCGCTACCGCTCACCAGGAAAAAAATTCCACCTGGATGGGGATAAAAGTCTTAAAACAGTAGGCTGAATGGGGCCAAATGGATACAAGCCAGAGAAAGATAGAAAAGGACAGAACCAAAACAGGTCACCCCTCCCTTAACACATTTGTTTAATCATTGTCAGATATAGCTAGCTCAGCAAAGCTCAGTGTAGCTAGCATAATAGGCGTAAGTAAATATTTAATGCTAGGTGAGACACGCGGTTTTACAAATGTACAAAATATGCTTATTAATACAGTACATAACCTGCTAAATTTGGAAGTCGACAAGAATCAACTAAAATAAATCAAATACATTCCTGTAGCCTGTAAACATGGGTATGAAAGCAGTACCGGTAATGTAACGATTATGGAAACTATATAGCCTATGATAATATATATAAATGTTTACCTATGGTCCCGTTAAAATATATAGCCTATGATAATATATAAATGTTTACCTATGGTCCCGTTAAACTATATAGCCTATGATAATATATATAAATGTTTACCTATGGTCCCGTTAAACTATATAGCCTATGATAATATATATAAATGTTTACCTATGGTCCCGTTAAACTATATAGCCTATGATAATATATATAAATGTTTACCTATGGTCCCGTTAAACTATATAGCCTATGATAATATATATAAATGTTTACCTATGGTCCCGTTAAACTATATAGCCTATGATAATATATATAAATGTTTACCTATGGTCCCGTTAAACTATATAGCCTATGATAATATAAATGTTTACCTATGGTCCCGTTAAACTATATAGCCTATAATATATATAAATGTTTACCTATGGTCCCGTTAAAAATATATAGCCTATGATATATATAAATGTTTACCTATGGTCCCGTTAAACTATATAGCCTATGATAATATATAAATGTTTACTATGGTCCCGTTAAAATATATAGCCTATGATAATATATAAATGTTTACCTATGGTCCCGTTAAAATATAAGGGTACGATAAATGTTTACCTATGGTCCCGTTAAAATATATAGCCTATGATAATATATATAAATGTTTACCTATGGTCCCGTTAAACTATATAGCCTATGATAATATATATAAATGTTTACCTATGGTCCCGTTAAAATATATAGCCTATGATAATATATATAAATGTTTACCTATGGTCCCGTTAAAATATATAGCCTATGATAATATATATAAATGTTTACCTATGGTCCCGTTAAAATATATAGCCTATGATAATATATATAAATGTTTACCTATGGTCCCGTTAAACTATATAGCCTATGATAATATATATAAATGTTTACCTATGGTCCCGTTAAACTATATAGCCTATGATAATATATATAAATGTTTACCTATGGTCCCGTTAAACTATATAGCCTATGATAATATATATAAATGTTTACCTATGGTCCCGTTAAAATATATAGCCTATGATAATATATATAAATGTTTACCTATGGTCCCGTTAAAATATATAGCCTATGATAATATATATAAATGTTTACCTATGGTCCCGTTAAACTATATAGCCTATGATAATATATATAAATGTTTACCTATGGTCCCGTTAAAATATATAGCCTATGATAATATATATAAATGTTTACCTATGGTCCCGTTAAAATATATAGCCTATGATAATATATATAAATGTTTACCTATGGTCCCGTTAAAATATCCTCAAGTAACCTATTAAAAACTTCTCAGGGGATTGGTTAGAACTTGTAGGATGTTTAATTGAAGGTCGGAAACCAGGATTTACTGAGAAATAACTGTCTTAAAATGCGCTATGGGTCACCCAGGGTCCCGGCCCTCTCTTTCCCAGGTAATGTTATGTTATATGATATGATATGATATGATATATTATATTATATTAGGGTTAGGTTGGGTTAGGTTAGGTTAATCTAATCTAATATTTGTACATTTTGCGCAGTGGGCGGGGCCGCGCGTATGTGGCGGCGTACAGACCCTCCCGTAAAACATAGCGCATTTTAAGACTTTTATTTCTCCGTAAATACTGATTTCCGACCTTCAATTAAACATCCTACAAGTTCTAACCAGTCTCCTGAACAGTTTTTGGTAACATTCAAGGAGACTACCGGTACATCAGGACTCTTCTTCTTCTTCTTACCTCTGACCGGGTATAGGCTATCCTAGTGTTTACTAGCCTATACCCCTTTGAAAGGACATTAGCCTAACCTAACAACCTTACCTAACCTATCCTAGTATTATGGGTGGGGGCTCCCCCGCTATTTGACATCTTTGACAGATTTTTGGTGTATTTTTCTTTGAAATCGGGTTTTTTAAAGTTATCGATAATGAAAATCCTCCATGCGGACTATAAGGAGAAAAATATGGCGATTCTATTGGTCGCTATTTTCCCTAATAAGGCGGATGTAGTGTCCTTGACTATTATTCAGTTTTTAATAGGTTACCGGTACTTGAGGATATTAACGGGACCATAGGTAAATGTTTACTATAATATATACCGTATATGTTCTCCAGCGTTTTGTATTCTTTCCTGCATCAGAATTATAGGAGATATGACCGTATAATTGTAGGAGTTATGTGGGAGATACAGTATGCTGGGTACCGGTACTCAGTTTTGGTGTAGGAAACTTGCTGGATACTTGGGTATAATCCTGTGTAGCGGGCTACCGTATATAGATATCTCAATAATTTGGTAATGTAACTATATATTTTTGCATTTTACATTCATAAATAGTACACTAATATACTAGCTTAAGTTAGGTTTTGGTTAAGGGGAGGTTTCTAGTTTGTTTCCTACTCTTCCAGCAATCTTAAAAATTCACCCCCTTGACCCCCTTTCAAGATAAATTTGTACATTTTTCGGTAGAAAAATGTCCTGGCCGAAGGCCGATTACCCTTAAATTACAGGCTCGCTATCGCTCGCCAGGATAAAATCGACACCTAAATGGCACGAAAGGTCTTAAAATTGACAGAATGGGGCGGAAATTTTTAAAAATCACCAAACTAATGGGGCAAACGTCTTAAAATCTCAAAAGCAATGGGGGCTAGACATGAGGGAGAAAGGGGTCAAGAAAAAAGTCCCTCAAGTGGAAATCTCCCCTTAAAGTAGGCATCTGAAAAGCAGTTACCGGTACCCGCTACACAGGAAACATGACTGACTAAGTGTAGGGTATGTGGCAGTACTGACTAAGTGTAGGGTATGTGGCAGTACTGACTAAGTGTAGGGTATGTGACAGTACTGACTAAGTGTAGGGTATGTGACAGTACTGACTAAGTGTAGGGTATGTGGCAGTACTGACTAAGTGTAGGGTATGTGACAGTACTGACTAAGTGTAGGGTATGTGGCAGTACTGACTAAGTGTAGGGTATGTGACAGTACTGACTAAGTGTAGGGTATGTGGCAGTAGGCAGTACTGACTAAGTGTAGGGTATGTGGCAGTACTGACTAAGTGTAGGGTATGTGGCAGTACTGACTAAGTGTAGGGTATGTGGCAGTACTGACTAAGTGTAGGGTATGTGACAGTACTGACTAAGTGTAGGGTATGTGGCAGTACTGACTAAGTGTAGGGTATGTGGCAGTACTGACTAAGTGTAGGGTATGTGGCAGTACTGACTAAGTGTAGGGTATGTGGCAGTACTAAGTGTAGGGTATGTGGCAGTACTAAGTGTAGGGTATGTGGCAGTACTGACTAAGTGTAGGGTATGTGGCAGTACTAAGTGTAGGGTATGTGGCAGTACTGACTAAGTGTAGGGTATGTGACAGTACTGACTAAGTGTAGGGTATGTGGCAGTACTGACTAAGTGTAGGGTATGTGACAGTACTGACTAAGTGTAGGGTATGTGGCAGTGCTGACTAAGTGTAGGGTATGTGGCAGTACTGACTAAGTGTAGGGTATGTGGCAGTACTAAGTGTAGGGTATGTGGCAGTACTGACTAAGTGTAGGGTATGTGGCAGTACTGACTAAGTGTAGGGTATGTGACAGTACTGACTAAGTGTAGGGTATGTGGCAGTACTGACTAAGTGTAGGGTATGTGGCAGTACTGACTAAGTGTAGGGTATGTGGCAGTACTGACTAAGTGTAGGGTATGTGGCAGTACTGACTAAGTGTAGGGTATGTGGCAGTACTGACTAAGTGTAGGGTATGTGGCAGTACTGACTAAGTGTAGGGTATGTGGCAGTACTGACTAAGTGTAGGGTATGTGGCAGTACTAAGTGTAGGGTATGTGGCAGTACTGACTAAGTGTAGGGTATGTGGCAGTACTGACTAAGTGTAGGGTATGTGGCAGTACTGACTAAGTGTAGGGTATGTGGCAGTACTGACTAAGTGTAGGGTATGTGGCAGTACTGACTAAGTGTAGGGTATGTGGCAGTACTGACTAAGTGTAGGGTATGTGACAGTACTGACTAAGTGTAGGGTATGTGGCAGTACTGACTAAGTGTAGGGTATGTGACAGTACTGACTAAGTGTAGGGTATGTGGCAGTACTAAGTGTAGGGTATGTGGCAGTACTGACTAAGTGTAGGGTATGTGGCAGTACTGACTAAGTGTAGGGTATGTGGCAGTGCTGACTAAGTGTAGGGTATGTGGCAGTGCTGACTAAGTGTAGGGTATGTGGCAGTACTGACTAAGTGTAGGGTATGTGGCAGTACTGACTAAGTGTAGGGTATGTGGCAGTACTGACTAAGTGTAGGGTATGTGGCAGTACTGACTAAGTGTAGGGTATGTGACAGTACTGACTAAGTGTAGGGTATGTGGCAGTACTGACTAAGTGTAGGGTATGTGGCAGTACTGACTAAGTGTAGGGTATGTGGCAGTGCTGACTAAGTGTAGGGTATGTGGCAGTACTGACTAAGTGTAGGGTATGTGACAGTACTGACTAAGTGTAGGGTATGTGGCAGTACTGACTAAGTGTAGGGTATGTGGCAGTACTGACTAAGTGTAGGGTATGTGGCAGTATTCCAACTTGTGTAGTAGATGTGACTACGCCCCGGTAGAGACATACCGAGAGATTTACATAATTTACATAGATACACTGGCCACACAGACCTTACGATCCAAACGAGGTGGTCAGGACTTTATTCTAGTAGAGATGGCATATCCGATAGAAAAGGAAAGTTGAAGGAAAGGATAGACAAGAAGAAAGCTCTCTCCCAACCCTCCGTTCCCTCCGGCAATTACCGTACATGAAAAAGTTGGAAGTGATTAACCTTGCTGGGCTTCGAAATCCCCAGAAGGAATTTACAGGAAAGATTGGGGAAAAAAAAAGTATGCAACCCTTCGCCTTAGTAGCATGTACAATTGTACATTTTGAGGTTAATTGGAATCTTGCAACCCATCACCCTTAAGGCGGTATCACACGAGCGTTTTTTCACTCAACATTTATCCTCAACACTGGTCTGGCAGCTTATGAGGTCAAAATTTAGAATATTTCTGTCAACTAAATTAATCTAGCAAGTCTAGTTTCCGATACCAGTGTACAATATTTCAGAAATGTTGCCAGAAAAATGTTGATCATCGAATGTTGACCATAAATGATCTCGTGTGATACTGGCTTTAGTAGTATGTACATTTTGGGGTTAATTGGAATCGTGCAACCCATCACCCTTAGTAGTATGTACATTTTGGGGTTAATTGGAATCCTGCAACCCATCACCCTTAGCAGTATGTACATTTTGGGGTTAATTGGCATCATGCAACCCATCACCCTTAGTAGTATGTACATTTTTAATGATGATTTTTATCATAATTTTTTTTTTTTTTTTTTACTCTTTTCTTCTTACGCTCTCTTCAGCTGATAAAATACCGGTAATAAAATAATAACGGTGATAATTACTGCCTACTCCATACCAATTTTTCTGTGGTATGAGTCTAATTTTGTCTTAAATGTATCTATAGAAGAGCTGTCTATTACTTTATTTGAGAGTTTGTTCCACTCATCAATTACACTGTGAGTGAAGAATGTTTTTGTTGTATCTAGATACGCTCTCTTAATTATAAATTGTTTCATCTTGTATAATTATGTGTCTTCGGCTTTTTTGAATAACTTATCTAGATTAATGTTACTGAAACCTTTTAGAATTTTAAAACCCTCTATCAATTGGCCTCTCATCCTTCGGTTCTTAAGGGGAGATTTCCACTTAAGGGATGTTTTTCTTGACCCCTTTCTCCCTCATGTTTAGCCCCATTGCTTTTGATATTATAAAACGTTCGCCCCATTAGTTTAACGATTTTAAGAACGTTCACCCCATACTAAGACCTTTCGTGCCATTCAGGTGTCGATTTTATCCTGGCGAGCGATAGCGAGCTTGTAATTTAAGAGGAACCGGCCTTCGGCCGGTATATTTTTCTACTGAAAAATTTACAAATTTATCTTAAAAGGGACTCTAGGGGGTGTAATTTTAAGCTTGATGGAAGTCTAGGGAACAAAGTAAATACCTCCCCTTAAGTGAAAACAGATCAAGTTATCTTAGTCTTTCAGCATATGATTTATTTCTTAATGAAGGGATTAGTTTAGTGGCTCGCCTTTGAGAGAGAGAGGGGGGGGAGGAGAGAGAGGTAGAGAGAGAGATGGATAGAGAGGGGTAGAATTAGAGGAAGGGTTGGGTTTCAGGTACCGGTATCGCTTCCACTGACTATAAGCTCCTAGTGATTAATGGCTACCCCACCCACAACGACAGAGCCCCATTGTTCAGTCACGGTCAACAGTCACGTGATACCTCTCCTCAGTCTCTCTCTCTCACTCTACTGTTATCTCTATGTATATGAAGGAGACTAAAGGCAAGGCTGATTGTAACAAGTGTCTTCCCAAAGTAGAAACCGTTATAGACGCTATTTTAACGTGTGTGTGAGTGTGGGTGTGTGTGTTTTTTGTTTTTTTAAGGAAGTCTTGGAAGGATTGTTTGTTAGCCTAGGGAACAAACTATAATACATTACTCGACAATGGACCAAGCAAGCATCCTCAATAATAACAAAATATCGTAATGACTCAAGACGTCGGACCAGTGTTAAAGGGGGGACACCGTTTTTTTTTTAAATCTTTCTCTCCTTTTCTCTTTCCCTGGCTTGTATCCATTCGGCCCCATTCAGCCAACTGTTTTAAGACTTTTATCCCCATCCAGGTGTCTGTTTCTTCCTGGCGAGCGATAGCGAGCCAGCATTTTATGGAGAAATCCGGCTTCGCCTGAAGAAAAAAATCTATCGAAAAATTTACAAATTTAGCGTGCGGTCAAAAAAAATTGGGTGGGTGTGTGTACTGTGTGTGTGTATGTGGTGTGTATAGGCATATGTGTGTAGTGTGTGTGTGTAGGCCTATGTGTTGTGTGTGTGTCTTGCATGTGTGTGTGTGTGTGTGTGTAAGCCTATGTGTTGTATGTGTGTGTGGTGTGTGTGTAGGCATATATTGTGTTGTGTGTGTGTGTGTGTAAGCCTATGTGTGTGTGTATGTGGTGTGTGTGTGTAGGCATATATTGTGTTGTGTGTGTGTAAGCCTATGTGTTGTATGTGTGTGTGTGTGTAGGCATATATTGTGTTGTGTGTGTAAGCCTATGTGTTGTATGTGGGTGTGTATGTGGTGTGTGTGTAAGCATATATTGTGTTGTGTGTGTGTAAGCCTATGTGTGTGTGTATGTGGTGTGTGTGTAGGCATATATTGTGTTGTGTGTGTGTGTAAGCCTATGTGTTGTATGTGTGTGTGTATGTGGTGTGTGTGTAGGCATATAGTGTGTTGTGTGTGTGTTAAGCCTATGTGTTGTATGTGTGTGTGTATGTGGTGTGTGTGTAGGCATATATTGTGATGTGTGTGTGTAAGCCTATGTGTTGTATGTGTGTGTGTATGTGGTGTGTGTGTAGGCATATATTGTGTTGTGTGTGTGTGTAAGCCTATGTGTTGTATGTGGTGTGTGTGTAGGCATATATTGTGATGTGTGTGTGTAAGCCTATGTGTTGTATGTGGTGTGTGTGTATGGTGTGTGTGAGTGTGTGTGTAGGCATATGTGTGTATTGTGTTGTGTGTGTATTTGATTACATAAGCTACCCACTTGCCTTCTCATCCTCTGTGAGTTTCATCATCCGTTTGATTTCCTCTGTGGTATCGTAGCACATTAGGAAATACTCTCTCTCCCTCTCTCTCACACACACTTACGTACATGAAAGCGTACACAAGCTTACATACACATAACTTTCTCTCTCCCTAATACACACACACAC
Organism: Paralithodes platypus; assembly: GCA_032716605.1. Lineage (NCBI taxonomy): Eukaryota > Metazoa > Arthropoda > Malacostraca > Decapoda > Lithodidae > Paralithodes > Paralithodes platypus. Next base: position 26,287,243 of record CM064535.1, read on the forward strand.
ACAGGCATATGGACACACGCACACACACGCAATATGCAACTCTCACACACATTAAAAGGCCTTCTCTCTCTCTCTCTCTCTCTCTCTCTCTCTCTCTCTCTCTCTCTCTCTCTCTCTCTCTCTCTCACACAAACTCGGCACCTCACGGTCGCCAAAGGTCCCATGTGACCTCTAAGTTAAGGTAGAATAAAATAAATATTGTAATGTACTACGGTACCTAGGTTAAGCAAAACTGTAGATGTCCAGCTTTAGGGCTGCAAGTAAACAACAAACAGACAACTCTTTACACACACACACACACACACACACACACACACACACACACACACACCTGACCAAACCAATGACTCACACCTGCGCCTAGTGGTATCAAAATAACTCTATTAATCATCTCATTATAATACTGCCTGCACGATAGTCGTTAATTTAACAGGTCCGTTTGTGGTTGTATCCAGTCTCTCTCTCTCTCTCTCTCTCTCTCTCTCTCTCTCTCTCTCTCTCTCTCTCTCTCTCTCTCTCTCTCTCTCTCTCTCTGGGAGGAAATTAAAATAGTATCAAAGTTTAGCAACGTGTGCATTATGGGGGATTTTAATTTTCCGAATATAGATTGGCAGCATCAAATAGGCGACTCTGACTCAAAGGAGTTTATTGAGGTAGTAAAAGATAGTTTTTTATTTCAATTCATAGATACGCCGACTAGAGGTAATAATATTCTCGATTTAGTTTTCAGTAACAATGAACATATGGTAAATAATGTAGAGATTGGGGACCACCTAGGAAATAGTGATCACAATTCTGTGTATTTTAATATACAATGGAGAGGTACGGTAATACCAGAGAGAATACGACATTAATACCCGACTTTAGAAAAAAACCAATTATGGTGGAAATGAGCGAACTCTTAAGCAGGCAGTATGAAATGGCATTCAGTGAGCCTGATGAAACAAAAGTCACTAGAGACCAAAATATATTTTCATGGAAACCTCCCCCACGGAAGCCCCCCAGATGCTGGATATTGATTTCGGTCCAAAAGACATAGAAGAGGCCATTTCCAACATGCCATCCCACTCGGCACCAGGCCCGGACTCTTGGAATTCGATCCTAATGAAGAAATTTAAGGAAAACCTCTCAAAACCCATGGCTATAATGTGGAGAAGGAGTCTAGACACTGGTGACATATATACCAGATAGCTTGAAAAACGCAATAATTTCCCCACTGCATAAAGGAGGGAGTAAAGCACTACCAAAAAACTACCGCCCGGTAGCTCTAACCTCTCACATCATTCAGGTTTTCGAGAGAGTCCTGCGAAGCAAAATTTCAACATTCATGGAGGCAAATGAACTACACAACACCGGTCAACATGGGTTCAGAGCGGGAAGATCATGTCTCTCACAACTTTTGGAACACTATGACAAAATTCTTAAAGGGCTAGAAGAAAAGAAAAACTTGGCTGTCATCTACACCGATTTTGCTAAGGCATTTGATAAATGTGACCATGGTATAATAGCCCACAAACTGAAAGCAAAAGGTATAACTGGGAAAATCGGACGGTGGATATACAATTTCCTCGTAAACCGAAAACAATCAGTAGCAGTAAACCAAGTCACATCTGAGCCTTCGGATGTCAAAAGCTCAGTGCCCCAAGGAACAGTGCTAGCGCCCCTTCTGTTCCTCATACTAATTTGCGACATAGATACCAACACCAGACACAGTACGGTGTCGTCTTTTGCTGATGACACAAAATTAAGCAAGATAGTAAACGCACAAGAAGACACGGGCCGACTGCAGGAAGACATGAATGTAGTGTTCCAGTGGACCAGGGAAAACAACATGCAATTCAATGAGGAAAAATTCCAATTAATACGGTACGGAGATAATAATGGTGTTAAAGAAATTACAAATTACTTAACAGAATCTAACTACATAATAGAACGGAAAGACAGTGTGAAAGACCTTGGGGTATTAATGTCTGAAAATATGGTTTCAAAGTACATAACCAGGTCAAAGTGGCGGCTGCGAAACGTCTAACGGGTTGGATTCTGCATACTTTTAAAACACGCGGTGAATTGCCTATGATAACGCTCTTCAAATCTCTAGTGCTACCGCGGCTTGAATATTGTAGCGTATTAACATCCCCATACAAAGCAGGTGAAATAAATGACGTAGAGAGTGTACAAAGAAATTTCACTTCGCATATAAGTTCGATAAAACAGCTACACTATTGGGAGCGTTTAAGAGCACTGAATCTGTACTCACTGGAACGTAGAAGAGAACGTTACCTAATAATATACACGTGGAAAATAGCAGAGGGTTTAGTACCAAACCTACATACTCCGATAGTCATGAAATTCAGTGATAGGAGAGGCTGGGAATGCGAAATCCCCCGGATGAATAACACGGGTGCTATGGGCTCTCTGCGAGAGGGCTGGTTATCACACAGAGGCCCACGTCTCTTCAACAAACTCCCACGGCGAGTAAGAGACATGAGGGATGTCTCGTTAGACAGCTTCAAGAGAGCCCTGGATGTCGAACTGCAAAAGGTGCCAGACGAGCCCATCCTCGCAAGGGAGCGAGCTGTCGCTTCAAACCGTCTACTGCACCAAATCACCACCCAAAACGAGGGGCGTCGCGCTCCTTGGTGCCGCTAGAAGAGTGGCGAACACATCAAAAGGTATCAAAAGGTAAGGTCAAAAAATTAAGTATCCAGGTGTCCAAATGCGTGTACCCCCTACCCCTTATCCCTAGCTTAAGTCAGGAAGAGACATCAAATTTGTTAGATACATACGATAATTTTATCAAGTCGGTATTCAATGCGCAAAATAAATATATCTCCAAAAGAACATTTAGATCAGCACAGAACCAACCCAAATGGATGAATAATAGACTATTAGACCTTCTCGGAAAAAAGATAGGAATATATAGAAAAATTAAGAAAGGCGAAATTCACCTACTTGCTTACTATCACAATTTATCAAGACAGGTCAAAAGGGATATTAGGAAAGAGAAAAGAAATTATGAAATCAAGGTTGCCAATGACTCAAAAAATAATCCTACAGCATTTTACCAACTATATAAATCCAAGGTTAGAGATGTAATTGGTCCCCTTAAAACTTTGATAGGAGAAATTACAGAAAATTATTTAGAAATGTGCAGTACATTAAATAATCAATTTCTTTCAGTTTTCACAAATGAAAATTTGGCACAGTTTCCAGAAGTCCGTAAGGTATATAGCGATAGTATAGAAAATAGCTTAAGTGCGGTTACTATAAGTAGAAATGATGTGCTTAAGGAAATTGACAGACTGAAACCTCAGAAATCGTCTGGTCCGGATGAGGTATATGCTAGAGTATTAAAAGAATGCAGAGATGAGTTAAGTTACCCATTAACATTTCTATTTAACAAGTCATTAGAAACCGGTTTAGTTCCAGAAGCTTGGAAGATTGCAAATGTAGTTCCGATCTTCAAAAAAGGTGATAAATCAATAGCATCCAATTACCGTCCCATTAGTCTCGCATCAATCATAGGAAAGCTACTAGTCAGTTATTGCTAGTAAAATTAGAAATCCCTTAGAAACATTTAATTTAATAAATTATTCTCAGCATGAATGCCGTGGTGGTCAAGTGGTGAGCACGCTCGCGTGTGAATCTGAAAGACCCGGGATCGAATCCCTGCCACGGCGGACATTTAGTGGGTGCGGTAGTACGTCCTAGCATGTTTCACATGCTTGCACCCAGTCAGGGGACATCCTGACGACGTATACAGACAAAACACACATAACAAAGCCACTCCAACACCTTCCTCTCTCTCCAACACCCTTTCTCCCCTCTCAACACTCTTCTCTGAGCTATTGCCGATAAAAATGGCATGTTCAGTCCTGTAAAGAATCGTAAGATTCAGAGTCGTAAAGATTCCAGGACGAGCTCATCAGCGGCGGATCCCCAGATCGACCGTGGTGATTGTCACCTAAACATCTACAAAACAAATGGATTCACTCAGGGACGTTCTTGCCTTACAAATTTGCTTAGTTTTTTCTCAGGTGTATGCAGCAGTAGATAATGAGGTGTATGCAGCAGTAGATAATGACAAGTCATATGATATAATATATTTAGATTTCAGTAAAGCTTTCGACAGAGTCCCTCATGAGAGATTGATGACAAAAGTTGAGGCGCATGGAATAGGTGGGTCGTTGTTGGGATGGATTAGGTCATGGCTAATTGGTAGGAAGCAGAGAGTCGGCATAAATGGTACTAAGCCAGAGTGGGGATCAGTCAAGAGTGGTGTCCCCCAGGGATCTGTTTTGGGTCCTCTGTTATTTATTACAAACATAAATTACCTTGATTTAGGTATAACTAGTAGGATAAGTAAATTCGCAAACGATACCAAAATAGGGAGACCAATAGATTCAGATAGCGACATAGAGTGCCTCCAAAGGGATCTAGATACCTTACACGAATGGTCAGTAAAATGGCAAATGAATTTTAACATTGACAAATGCAAGGTATTAAAGATAGGGAAGACGAACACTAATGCAAAATATAAACTAGCTAATGCTGAATTAGAAAACTCAGACTGCGAGAGATTTGGGTGTGTTTGTTAACAACGATTTGAAACCTAGAAAACAGTGTATAAGCGTACGTAACGAGGCAAACCGGATTCTAGGGTTCATCTCAAGGAGTGTGAGTAACAGAACTGCCGATGTTATCTTGAAACTTGACTTGTCATTAGTGAGACCTCATATGGATTATGCTGTCCAATTTTGGTGTCCTTATTACAGCATGGACATAGATTCGTTGGAGAGAGTACAGCGAAGAATGACAAAATTATTCATAATATTAGAAATCTACCATATGAAGAAAGGTTGAAAAAATTAGTCTTGCATTCGTTAGAAAGACTCAGAGTTAGAGGGGATATGATAGAAGTGTTCAAGTGGGTTAGTGGGACAAATAAAGGAGACCTGAAAAATGTACTGAAGCTCGGTGATAGCGAAAGAACTCGAACAAATGGTTTCAAATTAGATAAATTTCATTTCAGAAAAGATATAGGCAAATATTGGTTTGGTAACAGAGTTGTAGATGGGTGGAATAGGCTACCAAGTGATATAGTGGGATCAAGAACGATAGGGAGCTTTAAGATAAAATTAGATAGGCATATGGACGAGATGGGTTGGGTGTGAGGGGGATCTACCAGGTGTGGCCCAATCGGCGCTCAGCAGACTCCCGTTATCTTGTGTTAATCTCTGACCGTTTTGGTGGGGTCAGTACTCAAGGTATTAGTGAGATGGGTCTATAATTGGGCCTAGTAATTGGGGTTGGGTGTGACAGGGATCTGCCTTGTATGGGCCAATCGGCTTTTTGCACACTCCCATTTTCTTATATTCTTATATATATTTGTCAGACTAAGTGTATAATTAGTCTAGTTCTATTGCATAATCAGTCCTAATTTGGTTAGAATTGAATAATTTTAGACAACTATTCTTTAATTTAGTCTGTCCCCTAAGCTAACAAAATAACCTTCCCAGACTTCCTTCAAATACAAAAGAAATGCCTACCCAGACCCCCTTCAAGTTACATTTGCACATTTTTCAATAGAAAAATATCCTGGCGAAAAGCCGATTTCTTAGAAGATACAGGCTCGCTATCGCTTGCCTAGAATAAGACAAAATAAGACCCCTGCATGCGGTGAAGTCTTATTATCGCCAAACTAAGATGGGGGGAAACGACTTAAAACCTCCAAACAAAAGGAGCGAAGCAGGGGAAGTTCATAAAGCCCCACCCTCAGACCAAATAGGGTTAAGGGGGATGACTTGCTTTATTTCTGTTCTTTTCCCTCTTTCTCTGGCTTGTATCCATTCGGCCCCATTCAGCCAACTGTTTTAAGACTTTTATCCCCATCCAGGTGTCGATATCTTCCTGGCGAGCGATAGCGAGCCAGCATTGTATGAAGAAATCCGAAATTTTTCTATCGAAAAATGTACAAATTTAGCCTGCTGTCACAAAAAAAAATATATATGCTGGGTCGCTACCGCTCGCCAGGAAACAATCGACACCTGGATGGGGATAAACGTCTTAAAACAGTAGGCTAAATGGGGCCGAATGGACACAACCCAGAGAGAGAGGGAGAGAGCGAAAAAAACGAGGTGGGCCCCCTTAACAGCCACGCACACTAGCACCTGATGACTATATACCTGTGCTGGGAGACGGGGTGGGTGGGGGGGGGACTAATTGACAGGTGACGGTACGTGATCCATGTGGGTATTACTATGCGTGTGTGAAGGTAGGTGATCCATGTGTGTGTGTGTGTGTGTGTGTGTGTGTGTGAGACTAGGTGATCCATGTGTGTATTACTGTGTGTGTGTGTGTGACGGTAGGTGACCCATGTGTGTATTACTGTGTGTGTGTGTGACGGTACGTGATCCATGTGGGTATTACTATGTGTGTGTGTGACGGTACGTGATCCATGTGGGTATTACTATGTGTGTGTGTGACGGTACATGATCCATGTGGGTATTACTGTGTGTGTGTGACGGTACGTGATCCATGTGGGTATTACTGTGTGTGTGAAGGTAGGTGATCCATGTGTGTATTACTGTGTGTGTGTGTGTGACTTAGGTGATCCATGTGTGTATTACTGTGTGTGTGTGTGACGGTAGGTGATCCATGTGGGTATTACTGTGTGTGTATGACGGTAGGTGATCCATGTGGGTATTACTGTGTGTGTGTGTGTGTGACGGTAGGTGATCCATGTGGGTATTACTGTGTGTGTGTGTGACGGTAGGTGACCCATGTGTGTATTACTGTGTGTGTGTGTGACGGTAGGTGACCCATGTGTGTATTACTGTGTGTGTGTGGGTGTGTGTGACGGTAGGTGATCCATGTGGGTATTACTGTGTGTGTGTGTGACGGTAGGTGATCCATGTGGGTATTACTGTGTGTGTGTGACGGTAGGTGATCCATGTGGGTATTACTGTATGTGGGTGTGTGTGTGTGTGTGTGACGGTAGGTGATCCATGTGGGTATTACTGTGTGTGTGTGTGACGGTAGGTGATCCATGTGGGTATTACTGTGTGTGTGTGTGTGTGTGTGTGTGACGGTAGGTGATCCATGTGGGTATTACTGTGTGTGTGTGATGGTAGGTGATCCATGTGGGTATTACTGTGTGTGTGTGACGGTAGGTGATCCATGTGGGTATTACTGTGTGTGTGTGACGGTAGGTGATCCATGTGTATATTACTGTGTGTGTGTGTGATGGTAGGTGATCCATGTGGGTATTACTGTGTGTGTGTGTGACGGTAGGTGATCCATGTGTGTATTACTGTGTGTGTGTGTGTGTGTGATGGTAGGTGATCCATGTGTGTATTAATGTGTGTGTGTGTGTGACTGTAGGTGATCCATGTGTGTATTACTGTGTGTGTGTGTGTGTGACGGTAGGTGATCCATGTGTGTATTACTGTGTGTGTGTGTGTGTGTGTGTGACGGTAGGTGATCCATATGTGTATTACTGTGTGTGTCTGTGTGTGTGTGTGTGACGGTAGGTGATCCATGTGTATATTACTGTGTGTGTCTGTGTGTGTGTGTGTGTGTGTGACGGTAGGTGATCCATGTGTATTTACCTAATTGTATTTTACAGGATTTAGATTACTCTCGTAGTGTCCCGTCAGCCTTTAATAACTTATCATAATTTGCTTTAAAAGCTTGAATACTTTGTGCACACACTAGGTCGTTTGGTAACTTATTCCACTTCTCAACCATGCTATCTGGAAAACCAAACTTCTTAAGGGGAGATATCCACTTGAGGGACTTTTTTCTTGACTCCTTTCTCCCTCATGTCTAGCCCCGTTGCTTTTAAGATTTTAAGACGTTCGCCCCATTAGTTTGGCGATTTTAAGAATTTACGCCCCATTTAGTCCATTTTAAGATCTTTCGTGCCATTTAGGTGTCGATTTTATCCTGGCGAGCGATAGCGAGCCTGTAATTTAAGAGTAATCGGCCTTCGGTCGGGACATTTTGCTACCGAAAAATGTACAAATTCATCTTGAAAGGGGGTCTGGGGGGTGACATTTTAAGCTTGATGGAGGTCTAGGGAACAAACTAAAAACCTCCCCTTAACATCCTTTCTAGCTCTCTTCCTCAACAGTCTATATATGTCATGTGTGTGTGTTTGTTTGTGTGTGTGACGGTAGGTGATTCATGTGTATATTACCGTGTGTGTTTGTTTGTGTGTGTGATTCATGTGTATATTACCGTGTGTGTGTGTGTTTGTTTGTGTGTGTGACGGTAGGTGATTCATGTGTATATTACCGTGTGTGTGTGTGTGTTTGTTTGTGTGTGTGACGGTAGGTGATTCATGTGTATATTACCGTGTGTGTGTGTGTTTGTTTGTGTGTGTGACGGTAGGTGATTCATGTGTATATTACCGTGTGTTTGTGTGTTTGTTTGTGTGTGTGATGGTAGGTGATTCATGTGTATATTACCGTGTGTGTGTTGAGAGAGAGCGAGAGCGAGAGCGAGAGGCGGGGGGAGTTTTCCAATGCCACCTCTAGATGTTTTATTGAAGGAGAGGTTTTTCCTGGGGCATATCGGGTGTCAAACGAATGACGACATGCCCATTTATTTTTAAGGGAGCCCACCTCGATTTTTTTTTATCTTTCTCTCTCTCCCACTCTCTCTCTCTCTCTTTGGGTTGTATCCATACGGCTCCATTCAGCCTACTGTTTTAAGACGCTTACCCCCATCCAGGTGTCAATATTTTCCTGGGGAGCGGTAGCGAGCCAGCATATACTGTATATATATTTTTGTTTTGACGGCAAGCTAAATTTGTACATTTGTCGATAGAAAAATGTCTCCGACGAAGCCTGATTTCTCCATACAATGCTGGGCTCGCTATCGCTCGCCAGGAAGAAATCGACACCTGGATGGGGATAAACGTCTTAAAATAGTAGGCTGAATGGGACAGAATGGATACAAGCCAGGGAAAGAGAGAAAAGGAGAGAAAGATAAAAACAAAACGGTGACCCCCCTTAAAGAAAACGGTGACCCCCCTTAGTACATAATTTATTATTGCATATGCAGAGAGAAAATTGGGGCTGATTGTTCTAACTATATCCTTGTAATTGGGGTTGGGTGTGAGAGGGATCTGCCTTGTGTGGGCCAATCGGCTTGCTGCAGACTCCCATTTTCTTATGTTCTTATTGTATAGCTAATATATCTACCATTTGGGAAGGGTCAGCCAGGGAAAAAGGTATGGACAATTACAGCTCATTTGCTCTAGCCCTTTTTGAGTTACCGAGGTTAGGATTCACACCGGAGCAATTGTGTGTGAAAACTTGAATAATTATGAAAAGGATTATATGAAAATTAACCCTTTCAAGCCCCAAAACGCATTTATTGTTTTGTTTTCTGGCTAAAATTATACGTTTTTATGCAGATTAGGAAGGGTGTATGGAAGTCAGGGGTTGATTGAGATAGCCTTTACGCGTTTAATACCCACAGATCCTTCCTAAGCTGCATGAAACTGTCTAATGATAGCCAAAATAAACTGCTAAAACGCATCAGAGCTTCAAAGGGTTAACATGGAATAGCATTGTTTTGTCCATTGTATGACTTAACTTGAACTATAAACCATAATTATATATATATATATATATATATATATATATATATATATATATATATATATATATATAAACAATAAGATTAATGATTGTAAAGTATTGTAAAATGTTCATGTCGATAAACGTTTTGAATTGAAAAACAAAATAAGAACATAAGAAAATGGGAGTCTGAATATAGCCGATTGGTCCACACAAGGCAGATCCCTCACACACACCTAACCCTAATTAAGAGGCCCAATTATAGGCCCAACTCACTAATACCATGAGGACCGACCTCACCAAAACGGTCAGAGGTCAACACAAGACTAAATAATAATGGACTCGGCTTTCGTTAACCCATTCAGTACCAGGGCCGTCCTTTGTATCCTATGCTGGCAACTATTAGACGTTTTTATGCCGCTTAAGAAGGACCTCTAGCAATAATATGGCTTCAAACTATCTCGACCAATCCTTTCAACAACCACCGATCCTTCCTAAGCTGCGTAATATCGTTTAAATATAGTTGACCTTGGTCTCTGGGTCTTCTCCTGGGTTGACCTAGATATGTGTGTGAATTTGTGTTTTGTCTGTTTGTTCGTTGTTTTATGTTGTGTTTTGTGTTTTCCCTGGTCTTGCTCTGTCTCGAGTCGGCCATCCCTAAGATAAGAACAAAAAAAATAATAAAATCGAATTAAATATTAAATAAAAATAACAAATAGGAAAAGTGGGGATTGGGTCTGAGCATATAAATAGATAGATAAATAGATAGATAAATAGATAGATAGGTAAATAGATAGATAGGTTGATAGATAGATAGGTTGATAGATAGATAGGTTGATAGATAGATAGATAAATAGATAGATAAATAGATAGATAGATAAATAGATAGATAGGTAAATAGATAGATAGGTTGATAGATAATAGGTTGATAGATAGATAGGTTGATAGATAGATAGATAAATAGATAGATAAATAGATAGATAGATAAATAGATAGATAGGTAAATAGATAGATAGGTTGATAGATAGATAGGTTGATAGATAGATAGAAATAGATAGGTTGATAGATAGATAGAAATAGATAGGTTGATAGATAGATAGATAGGTTGATAGATAGATAGATAAATAGATAGATAGGTTGATAGATAGATAGATAAATAGATAGATAGGTTGATAAATAGATAGATAGAACATAATATAACACACGTCGCTGGTACTCAAAGGGTTAATAAAACACCCCTGAAGCTCTAGCCACTAACACCACCACCCACCACCACCATTAAGGGGAGACGGGACGTTTTTCTGCCCCCCCCCCCCCCCCCCCCCTTCCTCTCCCTCATATTTAGCCCCACATTAGCTTTTATATTTTTAAGACGTTTACTCCAATAGGCTAGTTTGGCGATTTTAAGACCTTTCGCCTCCATTTCTTTGTCAATATTAAGACTGTCATTTAGGTGTCGATTTTTTCTGGCGAGCGATAGCGAGCCTGTAATTTAAAAGAAACCGGCCTTCGGCCAGTACATTTTTCTATCGAAAAATGAACAAATTTATCTTGAAAGAGGGTCTTGGTGTGTGTGTGTTTTTTTTGTTTAAGCTTGTTGGAGGTTAGGGAGGAAACTAATAAAATAATAAAGATATTCAAATGAGCAAATAAATACGCCCTTAACACTACCCCCCCACACCATTAACACCAACACCACCACCCCTGGCTAAGATCCCACCACATCACCACCACCACCACCCGCATCCCTCAACACCTATCCCCTAGCCCCACGCCGCTCTATCCACTCAACCCCGGGACGGATAAGGGTAGCCTGGGATGTGCACTCATACTTACATGTGTCAGAAAGTGGCGAGGTTAGCAGGAACGAGATTCACAAGTAATAGGGGTAGGCGGTTAATCCAGCGCGCGTCCACCCTTGCCACAGTCTGAGAGCACACTGGTCTGGTGACCCTCCGTGCCGTGGGTCCGTGGCTCTGTTACAGGGTTGCCAGAACGGTGTCACGGGTATCGCTAGACAAGTCGCTAGGATGCAGACATGCTAAGAAAACGGCCTAATCTCCAGGAAAAACTTGGCAACGGGTCAAATATCACAAATACAGGGGCAAGTTTTGAGGGATAAGCATTTACAACGGCACCAAACTAGAACTGATTTCGCTGGATGTAAATATGTGATGCTAGATCGAAATACAAAGCTATGAATCTCGTGGTAAATTAGTTAAGTTTGTAACCCTGGCTTGGAGTCTCTTCCCTCTTCCCTGCCACCCTCCTCCCTTGGCGGTGATGACGTCATGATGCGCGGGGACATTTAAACCTTAGGGAAGTAAAACAGCTGGCGGCGATTTTTTTCATGTATTAATTATTTTTCTAGTTTCCTCCCTAGACCAACATCAAATAAAAACAAAAAAAATCCATTAGATCGCCCTTCTAGATTAATTTGTACATTTTTCGGTAGAAAAATGTACCGGCCGAAGGCCGGTTCTTCCAACATTACAGGCTCACTATCGTTCGCCAGGGGGAAACTACACCTAAATAGCACGAAAGGTCTAAATATTGACGAAGAAATGGGGCGAAAGGTCTTAAAATCGACTAACTAATGGGGCAAACATTTTAACATCTAAAAACTAATGGAGCTAAACATGAGGGAGAAAGTGGTCCAGAAAACCGGCCCATCCCCCCTTAATTAAGTGACAAACCTGGAAGGTCTTTATCCCAGATGTTGATGTGAAGAGACCTGGTCCGGAAGTATAACATCTGAGGTGAAGCCATTGATTTCCGGTGCTGATGAGTGATTGGTGCTTCTGAATGCTTGTTTCTTGTGGGCAAACTAATAAAGCTAATAAAACTAATAAAACTGACACCAAACTGAGTGGTGTAATGGTTAGACTGTTTAAATATCTGTGTGTGATGACCCAGGTTCGAATCCCGGTGGATCACATAATAATTATATGCTTTCATTAATTGCATTGGAGGTGTTTGGTGTTGTGGTGACATTAATGAAAATCTAGATATGTGTTCTTCTCCTGTCACCTTGTTTTCTTTTCTCGTGTGTCTTGTTGATCCTCCCTACCCCTTGTGGGAGTAAAGCCGCTGTCACACGAGCGCTTTTTCCGTCAATTTTCTATGAGCAAGTTGTTTCTCGTATAATTTCGGGACTTTTTCGCACTGGTATCGGTAACTAGACTGAAGGTAGATTATGTTAGGCGGCTGAATTCTGGTAAACTGTAATATTTGAAGCTTCCAGACCATAATTGCCCGTAAAAATTGCTCGAAAAAGGGCTCGTGTGACTCCGGCTTACGGAGAGGTATTTAGTTTGTTCCCTAGACCTCCATCAAGCTTAAAATTACACCCCCTTGAGTCCCTTTCAAGATAAATTTGTACATTTTTCGGTAGAAAAATGTCCCGGCCGAAGGCCGGTTCCTCTTAAATTACAGGCTCGCTATCGCTCGCCAGGATAAAATCGACACCTAAATGGCACGAAAGGTCTTAAAATTGACAGAAATGGGTTAAAAGTTCTTAAAATCTTCAAAATAATGGGGCAAACGTCTGAAAATTAGAAAAACAATGAGGCTAAACATGAGGGAGAAAGGAGTCGAGAAAAAAATCCCTCGAGTGGAGATCTCCCCTTAATTAAGGGCTGGCTACTGACTGCCTGACCGACTACCTCAATCAATCCTTTCAGCTACCAAATATCCTTCATAAGCTTTATGAAATCGTCTCAATGGAGTTAGAACAAAATTGAACAAGACTTAGCCTCTACAGAATGATTTAAGGGGAGGTGACCTGTTTTTTGTTATTGCTGTCCTTTTCTCTCTTTCTCTGGCTTGTATCCATTTGGCCCCATTCAGCCTACTGTTTTAAGACTTTTATCCCCATCCAGGTGTAATTTTTTTACTGGTGAGCGGTAGCGAGCCAGCATATTTTTTATTTTTGTTTGACAGCAGGCTAAATTTGTACATTTTTCGATAGAAAAATGTATCCGGCAAAGCCGGATTTCTTCATATAATGCTGGCTCGCTATCGCTCACCAGGAAGAAATAGACACCTAGATGGGGATAAACGTCTTAAAATAGTTGGCTGAATGGGGCCGAATGGATACAAGCCAGAGAAAGAGAGAAAAGGACAGAAATAACAAAAAGCAGGTCACCCCCCTTAAGGGTATATGAAAAAAGTTTAATATAAGGTGCTTATTATAATTTATGAAAAGATATATTGGTGGAGTAATCTGATATATATTTTTAAACCTTTTGTATCTATCTATCTATCTATTGCCGGACGCCTTACTCCCCTTACGAGGGTGGCCATACACAGAATGCCCCCAAGCGGACCTATTCCCTGTGAGAGGGACAACCCGAGCCAGTTTAGTGAAGGACTTACAGGATTGACTACTCAATTTAGGATCGGTCCGACTCCGAGGCCCTCTGTGTATCTTGTTAGCACTATTTTTCTACAGTGGTGTTCGGCTAATCCATCCACTAACCTGCCTTACCCTTAGGTAAGCAGTACGGATTTGTATCAGGTTTACTCCCCTAGACAGGTTGCCAACCAAGGCTGACGAGTCCCATCCACCCGATTATTTCCAGTGCCCCGTGTGAGCTTATTCCTCTTCTGTGCATGTGCCTACAGTCATAATGTGCATGTGCCTACAGTCATTATTTTCGTGGACCTCTTTAGTGTCCCTGTTACGGTACCGGTATACAAATATAATATATATATATATAATATATATATATATATATTTTTTTTTTATGTGGATGAGTGAGACAAAAAGCAAAACTGCCTGTGAAGAGTGCCTCCCCCAGTTAAAAGAGTGACAGGGCCAAAATCAAGGAACGTTCGATCCAAAATGTCTGGACACACGGAGTTTGAAACAATTTAAGTCATAGGATGAGGGAAAGATGGATATATATATATATATATATATATATATATATATATATATATATATATATGTGTGTGTGTCGGTTTATATATAGGCTACCGGTATATGTATTAATACTCTTATTTTGCCCAAGTGGAAGCATTAACTTATATTTTTATAATATATTTAGTTATAACTGCGTTTTATATACTTTGCCTGATGAGAACAGAGTAGAGTACACTTCGGGAGTTAGCAGCTGATCTCTCCAAGAAAATGGGAATATTTTGGTCGCATTCCAGCATCTGATCCACAATCCCGTATTCCCGAAATTGAATCAATCTCTTTCAAGAATTAGGACTGGAGAATTTTGGAAAAAGAGTAGGAACAGAATTTCAGGACAGAGAATTTCCAAGCGATCGGGAAACGTCTCTTTGACATTGCCCACAAGAATGCCTCAGATCTCGTAAAAATCTGAGGATGGAGAAACTTTTTGGGCCCCAAGGTAAAAAAAACAAAAAAAAAAACATCCTCCTTTTGTATTTCTTTGAGTTGAGTTTAATACAAATTCAGGGGGGATGAGCGTATTTATTTGCTTATGTATATATATATACCGTATATACAGTATATATATATATATATTTGTTTTTCTTCGTTTCATCCCTAGACCTCCTTCAAGCATTAAAATAACACTCTAAGAACACCCTTCAAGATAAATGTGTACATTTTTCGATAGAAAAATTTCCCGGCGGAAGGCCGGATATCACTTTATTACAGGCTCGCTATCCCTCGCCAGGAAAAAATTGACACCTAATGTGTACGAAAGGTCTTAATATTGAGCAAGAAATGGGATGAATAGTCTTAAAATTACCAAACTAGTGGGCATAACGTCTTAAAATCTGAAAACTAATGGGGCTAGACAAAGGGGAGAAGGTGGGCCAGAAAAAAAACATCCAACCCCCCTTAACGTAAGGTAGAGTAAATATATAAAGAATGGGTCAGAATAATTGAATGGCACTGAAGAATATAATATTATAACTATATATTATGTGTTTTCGTACTCCCAGCCGGACTCGAACCATCGACAGTCAGGACGGAGTATAATAACATTTAGTAGCTCACGTTGTATTTGTGAGATAAGTTAAATATTAATGACTCGTGTTTGGTTGGGTAGCTTGGGTTAGCATTAAGGGGACAGTGGCTGGTTTTTTGGTCTATTAATTCATGTATTCATTTATTTCTTAGTTTCCTCCCTAGACCTCCATCAAGCTTAGAAATAAACTCCCTAGACTCTCCTTCAAGATAAATGTGTGCATTTTTCGGTAGAAAAATGTCCCGGCCGAAGGCCGATTACTCTTAAAATTACAGGCTCGCTCTCGCTCGCCAGGAAAAAATAGACCCCTAAATGGCACGAAAGGTCTTAAAATCAACAACAAAATGGGGCGAGAGGTATTAAAAACGCCAAACTAATGGTCCGAACGTCATCAAATCTGAAAACTAATGGGGGTAAACATGAGGAAGAAGGGGGTCCAGAAAAACGGCCCATGTCCCCTTAAATGCAATCCATATCGCCCGAGTTGCGTGGGGGTACTTGAAAAAATGCCTGTATGGTATCCTGGAATATGGATCCTACGACTTGTGACTGAATTTAAATACATTTTTCGAATAGGATTTCCCTTCTCCTTAATATAAATAGGAAAAGGTTAAGTATGCTTTATCACGCGTAAAGTTGATTAAAGCATGGATAATCGCTGTGAGTGTCGGTGGTTCAAGCCCCACTGAGAGTATACAAGCAAATTAGTAACTCGTGTGTATTTGAGAGATATATTTATATTGCTAACACTAATACTTATTGATTTAAATATTGCAGCTCTGAATAGTTCAATGATAATAACATGAGAGAGAGAGAGACTGTATTATGAAGGGCACATATTTAAATTTCTTTCAGTCTACCATATATTATTTAGTTTCGTAGTTTTCTTTGGAATAAATCTTATATTTTAGGGCAAACTCCTATATTTTGGCCTTCCGCCCTGATTTGGACTCGCTCAGAATGCCAGCTCTGTAATGCTTTAGACTCTTGCACTCTATTATAATACGCTAAATCAAATGCTGCACTGGTATTAAGGGGAGATTTCCACTAGAGGGATTTTGTCTTGACTCCTTTCTCCCTCATGTTTAGCCCCATTGCTTTTGATATTATAAAATGTTTGCCCCATTAGTTTAGCGATTTTAAGAACTTTCACCCCATATTAAGACCTTTCGTGCAATTCAGGTGTCGATTTTACCCTGGCGAGCGATAGCGAGCATATAATTTAAGAGGAACCGGCCTTCGGCCGGGAATTTTTTCTACCGAAAAATTTACAAATTTATCTTGAAAGGGACTCAAGGGGGTGTAATTTTAAGCTTGATGGAGGTCTAGGGAACAAACTAAATACCTCCCCTTAAGGGGACCCAGACGGTATTGTGCAGCATGAATTACTGGTTCGGCTCAATGGTTTAAGGAAGGGGTTTAGTTTGCTCTCTTAACCTCTATCAAGCTTAAAAAATACCCCTAAGACCCCCCTTCGATATATATTCATACATTTTTCGGTAGAAAAACGTCCCGGCCGAACCGATTCCTCATAAAATACAGGCTCGCTTCGCTCGCCAGGAAAACAATGACACCTAAATGGCACGAAAGGTCTTAATATTGGCAAAGAAATGGGACAAAAGGTCTGAAAAACGCCAAACTAATGGGGCGAACATCTTAAAATTTCAAAACTAATAGGGATAAACATGAGGGAGAAGGACGTCCCGAAAAACAAGTGCCTTCCCTCAACTCTTATCACCACCCTTACGTAATGTTCATCATATGCTGCTTACCATTAGACGATTTTCTTTAGTTTATAATCTACCTATACGACTGAAATGGGTGAATACGATCTCCATGGGTAAATACGATCTCCATGGGTAAATACGATATCTAGGGGTAAATACGATCTCCATGGGTAAATACGATCTCCATGGGTAAATACGATCTCCATGGGTAAATACGATCTCCATGGGTAAATACGATCTCCATGGGTAAATACGATCTCCATGGGTAAATACGATCTCCATGGGTAAATACGATCTCTATGGGTCAATACGATCTCAATGGGTAAATACGATCTCCATGGGTCAATACGATCTCAATGGGTCAATACGATCTCCATGGGTCAATACGATCTCAATGAGTAAATACGATCTCAATGGGTAAATACGATCTCCATGGGTAAATACGATCTCAATGGGTATATACGATCTCAATGGGTAAATACGATCTCTATGGGTCAATACGATCTCAATGGGTAACTACGATCTCAATGGGTCAATACGATCTCAATGGGTAACTACGATCTCAATGGGTCAATACGATCTCAATGGGTCAATACGATCTCAATGGGTAAATACGATCTCAAGGGGTCAATACGATCTCAATGGGTAAATACGATCTCAATGGGTAAATACGATCTCAATGGGTAAATACGATCTCAATGGGTCAATACGATCTCAATGGGTAAATACGATCTCAATGGGTAAATACGATCTCAAGGGGTCAATACGATCTCAATGGGTAAATACGATCTCAATGGGTAAATACGATCTCTATGGGTAAATACGATCTCTATGGGTAAATACGATCTCTATGGGTCAATACGATCTCTATGGGTAAATACGATCTCTATGGGTAAATACGATCTCTATGGGTCAATACGATCTCTATGGGTCAATACGATCTCTATGGGTAAATACGATCTCTATGGGTAAATACGATCTCTATGGGTAAATACGATCTCTATGGGTCAATACGATCTCTATGGGTAAATACGATCTCTATAGGTCAATACGATCTCTATGGGTAAATACGATCTCTATGGGTAAATACGATCTCTATGGGTCAATACGATCTCCATGGGTAAATACAATCTTCATGGGTAAATACGATCTCCATGGGTAAATACGATCTTCATGGGTAAATACGATCTCAATGGGTAAATACGATCTCAATGGGTAAATACGATCTCCATGGGTAAATACGATCTCCATGGGTAAATACGATCTCCATGGGTAAATACGATCTCCATGGGTAAATACGATCTCCATGGGTAAATACGATCTCCATGGGTAAATACGATCTTCATGGGTAAATACGATCTCCATGGGTAGATACAATCTCCATGGGTAAATACGATCTCCATGGGTAAATACGATCTCAATGGGTAAATACGATCTCAATGGGGTATATACGATCTCAATGGGGTATATACGATCTCAATGGGGTATATACGATCTCAATGGGGTATATACGATCTCAATGGGGTATATACGATCTCAATGGGGTATATACGATCTCGATAAACCCGCATAGACCTACAATAGATGTGTGTGAATTTGTGTTTTGTCTGTGTTTGTTCGTTGTTTTATGTTGTGTTTTGTGTTTTCCCTGTTCTTGCTCTGTCTTGAGTCGGCCACCCCCAAGGAAAAAAAAAATAATAAAATAGAATTAAATAGAAAATACAAAATAAAAATTAGGAAAAGTGGGGATTGGGCTTGAGCATATAGATAGATAGATAGATAGATAGTAATATAGGTCCTTCTTAAACTGCGTACAATCGTCTAGTTTTTCCCAGCATCAAGGGTAAAAAGGCGTCATGGTGCTGAAGGGGTTAACACTATCTGTATCGACGTCTTGGGGGTTTATTGTGATATTCTGTTTAAGGGGAGGCAGACCGTTTTTCTGGACCCCCTTCTCCCTAATGTTTAACCCCACTAGTTTTGAGATTATAAGACGTTCGGCCCATTAGTTTGGGGATTTTAACACCTTTCCCCCCATTTCGTCGTCAATATTTAGACCTTTCGTGCTATTTAGGTGTCGATTTTTTCCCTGGCGAACGATAGTGAGCCTGTAATGTTGGAAGAACCGGCCTTTGGCCGGGATTTTTTTCTACCGAAAAATGCACAAATTAAGCTAGAAGGGAGATCTAATTGATGTTTTTTTTAAATATGATGGAGGTCTAGGGAGGAAACTAGAAAAATAATGAATACATGCAAAAATCGCCCAAAAAGTGAACCATCCACCCTTAACCCTTTGAGGATCAAGACGCGTTTTGGGAATTTTCTTCAGGCTATCATTAGACGATTTTCTACAGCTGAGGAAGGATCTGTGGGCATCAAAAGGATGAAGACTATCTCAATTAACCCTCTGACTTCCACATAGTCTCCATACTCTGGATAAAGTCGTCTAATGGTAGCCAGAAAACGGAAATAAATGTGTCTTCGGATCTTAAAAGGGTTAAATATTGCCCCTCTATTCCCCCAGGTCATGTTAAGGGGAGACGGGTCGTTTTTCTGAAACCCTCCTGCTCCCTCATGTTTAGCCCCATTAGTTTTCAGATTTTAAGATGTTTGCTCCATTAGTTTGTCGATTCTAAGATGTTTGCCCATTAGTTTGTCGATTTTAAGACCTTTCGCCCTATTTTGTTGTCAATATTTAGACCTTTCGTGCTATTTAGGTCTCGATTTTCTTTTCTTCTGGCGAACGATAGTGAGCCTGTTATTTTGGAGGAATCGGCCTTCAGCGGGGACATAATTATTTCTACCGTAAAATGTACAAATTAATCTAGAAGGGGGAGCTAATGGATATTTTGTTAAAGTTTGATGGGGGTCTAGGGAGGAAACTAAAAATATGATAAATATATGAAATAATCAACCAAAAAATTAACCATCCACTCTTAATCAACCATAATCAACCATAACATTACCCATCCCCTCATAATCAACCATAATATTACCCATCCCCTCATAATCCCCTCTGTACCGGCGACGTCCAATATTCTGGCTACTATTAGACGATTTTATTCAGTTTAAAATGGGCCTCCAGCAATGAACAGACTTGGAACTACTCATTTAACCCTATTTACTACCTCAGATCCTTCCTAAGCTGCATACAATCGTCTAAACCACTGTTTGGACACTTTATCCTCAGTGTTTTGGAGGACAAGCAACCTAGAAGGGTCACTAGACCTGTTGTTGCTTGATTTCCGTTGTAATTACAGCCAGCATAACCAAATCACATCATGACCTTCATCTCTCGTCCTACTTAAGGGAGCCCACCTCGCTTTGTTTTTCTCTTTCTCTCTCTCTTCTCTTTGGCTTGTATCCATTCGGCCCCATTCAGCCAACTGTTTTAAGACTTTTACCCCCATCCAGGTGTCAATATTTTCCTGGCGAGCGGTAGCGAGCCAGCATATATATATATATACATATATATATTTTTTTTTGACAGCAAGCTAAATGTGTACATTTTTCGATAGAAAAATTTCTCCGGCATAGCCGGATTTCTCCATACAATTCTGGCTCGCTATCGCTCGCCAGGAAGAAATTGACACCTGGATGGGGATAAAAGTCTTAAAACAGTTGGCTGAATGGGGCCGAATGGATAAAAGCCAGGGAAAGAGAGAAAAGGAGAGAAAGATAAACAAAAAAGCCGGTGACCCCCCTTAAAACACGTAATAATCGCTGAATAATCAAGACGGGGACATGCCAATTGACCACTTGCGAATTTCAGGCTATAAGGAAGTTGGAGCCGTGGACATTGATATTTAGCAGAATCACCAGCTAAAATACGGTCATAATACATTTAATAAACACACGAAACCAAATTGATCATACTTTTAATTAATCAGAAACTCGCATTATTATTGTATTTCTCTTTAATATCTATGTTTACGGCTCCAACTTCCTTATAGCCTGAAACTCGCAAGTGGTCGATTTAACGTCGGCTAGAATAAAAATAAAACAAACAAACTATTGATAATTAATATAGTTAAGCTTGGTAATGACCTCTCGATGAAGGTGTAATTAATACGTACATGTGTGTCAGGTGTCACAATTAATACGTACATGTGTGTCAGGTGTCACAATTAATACGTACATGTGTGTCAGGTGTCACAATTAATACGTACTTGTGTCAGGTGTCGCAATTAATACGTACATGTGTGTCAGGTGTCACAATTAATACGTACATGTGTCAGGTGTCACTAATAAGCTGGCAGGATTCACATGTATTAATTCCGTCTTTACCGGTGTCGACTTTTTCAATATATTCTGGTAAGTAGTATAAGATTTTTGCAGCTTCGTAAGGATGTGGAGCTGCTATAAGAGGTTTCAAACTATCTCAATTACCCGTTTTTACGACCACAGATTCTTCCTAAGCTGCGTAAAATCGTCTAGATGTAGCTGAAAGAACGCTAAAGATATCCTCTGTAGTGGAGGGGTTAAGGAGGTTAATCCAAAACACGTCCACGCTCTCCACAGTCTCATACAACACTGAGTGACATTGGTGGTGGTGGCTCACTGCAGTGTTGCCAATTTAGCTACTTTCCCGCTAGAGGTATTTACTTCGATCTAGAGGCAAATTCTTACATCTAGCGGCATGAATTCTAGCGATATTCTGGAGTTTGGAGCCATTTTAGAGCAATATTCTAGAGATTGTGGCAGTGTTACCAAATTAAGGGGAGGCAGGCCGTTTTTCTGGACCCCCTTCTCCCTAATGTTTAGCCCCACTAGTTTTAAGATTATAAGACGTTCGGCCCATTAGTTTGGCGATTTTAACACCTTGCGATGCGATGCGATGATGGTGAGGGATAGCCTTAAGTATTGGCACCTTTCGCCCCCTTTCGTTGTCAATTTTAAGACCTTTCGTGCCTTTTAGGTGTCCATTATTTCCTGGCGAGCGATAGCGAGCCTGCAATTTTAAGAGGAACCGGCCTTCGGCCGGGACATTTTTCTACCGAAAAATGTAAAAATTTATCTTGAAGGGAGGTCTAGGGGGTGTTTTTCCAAGCTTAATTGAGGTCTAGGGTGGAAACTAAAAAAAATATGAATAAATTAATTAATAGACCAAACAAACGGTCAGTCTCCCCTTAAGTCCGCTAGATAGTCAATACATATCGAACATAGCTAGAACAACGCCACCATCTCTACAATACCTCTCGAAAATGGCTCAAACCTACAACATATCGCTTGAATTCCTGTCGCAAGAAGTATTAAAAATTGGCCTCTAGATTGAAAAAAAAAAAAAAAAAATAGATCTAGCGGGAGAGTAGCTAAATTGGCAACACTCGGGTCAGGTGAAGGTATCGAGGGGGTAAGCCTGTACAAACGGCACCTCTTAGCTACTTTCTACTTTCCTATTATTTGAAGAGTGTCGAGAGGGGAGAGTTACCGAAAATTGTCGGAAAATGCAGGGCGGGGGGCGGGGGGGGGGGGGAATTGTTTTCTTATTCATTCATCGTTTTATTATTGTCTTAGTTTCCTATCTATAACTCCATCGAACTTACTAAAACATTCCCAAGATAAATTTGTACATTTTTCGGTAGAAAATATTCCCAGCCAGATTACATGCTCGCTTTCGCTCGCCAGAAAAAAACACATCGACACCTAAATGGCACGAAAGGTCTTAAAAATTGACAAAGGCGAAAAGTCTTAAAATCGCCAAACTAAGGGGCCGAACGTCTTAAGATTTGAAAAACTAATGGGTATAAACATGAGGGAGAAGGAGGTCCAGGCAAAAGCAACCATCCCCCTTTATATTGAACCTTTATCCTGCCTTTCCTGCGATAATTGCCACTCCACCAGCTGGAACCCGAAACCCAGACTAATCAACTTTTTGCAACAGAATCCGAGGCAGCATATTACACGCTCTCCTCTTGTAAGTTTATTTTCTGCAACCGTATTCATCTGGAAACACTCCTTCGTATATGATTGACTCCCTGTATACCGGTACGTGTATGTATGTATGTATGTATGTACTTTTTTTTTCGTCATGTGAGAGAAAGAGACAAAAGACATAACTGCCTGTATCGAGTGCCTCCCCCAGAGTTGAAAGAGTGACAGGGCCAAAATCAAGGGACGTTCGAGCTAAAATGCCTGGACACACGGAGTTTGAAGCAATTTAAGTCATAGAAAGAAGGACAGACTGAATCTGGGAGAGAGTTCCAGAGCTCAGCAGTTGAATAGAAGAAAGACTGAGAACAAAGTTTCACTCATGGGTTGGATAGTTGCACAGAGTAGGGGTGGGATTGTGTTGCAAGACGGGTACTACGTACCCTACGTAGTATACACTAGGACAGTTCTGAGGAACATTGCTTATTGTAGTAGCGATAGAATGGCAAGAGCGATGCAACATTGCGGCGAAGAGAGAGAGTTTGCAGAGAGTTGGTGAGTGGATGGGAGTTAATGATACGAAAAGCTTTCCTTTCTACTTTGTCTAGGAGTGCGGTGTGAGTGGATCCTCCCAACACATGTGAACAATACTTTATACAAGGACGCAATGTGCCCCTGTACAGAACAAGAAGCTGTGCAGGGGTAAAGAACCCCTTGAGGCGGTTAAGCACA
Source organism: Paralithodes platypus (assembly GCA_032716605.1). Classification (NCBI taxonomy): domain Eukaryota; kingdom Metazoa; phylum Arthropoda; class Malacostraca; order Decapoda; family Lithodidae; genus Paralithodes; species Paralithodes platypus. The sequence continues at coordinate 26,311,114 of CM064535.1, forward strand.
CCCAGCTTCTGGGAGGCTGCCTTAGCAAGACTGGTAATATGGTCCCTCCAAGTGAGAGCAGAAGAAAAAGAGACGCTGAAAGAAGATGAAGGATTGATTTTTGTATTGTTGAAGTGTAAGGGATAGTTATCTGGGAGTTTTGGACGGGTAGTAAGATGAACAAAATTGGGTTTTGGAAGCATTAAATGCAACAAGGTTTTCTCTGCCCTAATTGGAAATAGTAGTTAGATCAGAAGATAAGTGTTGCATGGCTTCATTAGTTTGTTTTTGATGGATTGCTGGCTGGGGTGTTCAGGAAAACTAATTGAGTAGTGTAAGGTAGAGTCGTCTGCATATGAATGGATGGGACTGGAGGTACAGTTGAGAAGATCATTTATGAAAATTAGAAAGAGAATGGGAGATAGGACAGAGCCCTGAGGAGCACCGGAGTTGATAGGATGAGGAAGTGAGCAATGGCCATCCACAACCGCAGCTATGGAACGGCCAGAAAGGAAGTTAGAGACAAAGGCACAGATGGAGGGATAGAAACTGAATGAGAGTATTTTAAAAATTAAAGATTTGTGCCAGACTCTATCGAAGGCCTTCGATATGTCTAGTGCAATAGAATAGGTCTCACCGAAGTCCCGAACGGAGGCTGACCAAGAGTTAGTAAGATATGAAAGAAGATTACCAGTAGAGCGACCCTTAAGGAAACCATACTAGCGATCTGAGAGTAGATTATGAGAAGAGAAATGCTTAAGAAATTAGGAAGCAAAAATGGTTTAAAAAAAAATAGAGGGATACAAGAGATGAGAGCAATTGGACGATAGTTGGAGAGTTGAGAGTGGTCACCCTTCTTTGGGACAGGTTGAATGAGAGCAAACTTCCAGCAAGAAGGGAAGATGTTAGAGGAGAGACAGAGACGAAAGAGTTTGCCTAAGCAGGGAGTCAGCACAGATATGTATGTATGTATGCATGTATGTATGTATGCATATAGGTATGTACTCAGGCACATACCCCATAGCTGGGGGTGGCCGACTCGAGACAGAGACCGAACAGAAACTAATTTTAAAGTTCCAATCCTTCGGGTCCGGGACCACTTTCGCGTTCCCTTGCTCTTTTCTCTGTCTGGTCTAGTAGGTGAAGTCTACAAGGGGAGGATTCCTAGCTGCCCCGCCACTAGAAGAAAATTATGACCGCAAAAGAGAGGTTGAGTAGAGGATGCCAAACCTCACTCTGGACAGGACCAGCCCTCACCCCCAGGCCCCCCCCCATCAATCTGCAATTGTCTATTTATCTATCTATTGCCTGACGCCGTGATCCTCGAAGGGGTGGCCACGGACGAACCGCTCCCATGCACCTCTGTCCCCAGTCAGTCGACGCCCTTCTTCCCAACCAGCACCGCCCTCTTCCATATACTTCCTCACTCCATCCTTCCACCTGTCTTTCGGTTTACCTCTCCCTCTCTGTCCTTCCACCTCGCTCTCGTACACCACCTTAGTCATTCTCTCGCTTCCCATACGTTCCATATAGCCGAACCATCTCAAGGTATTCCTTTTCACACTTTCCAGCACATCTACCTCCACACCACACCTCCTTCTTACTTCCTCATTTGTCTGTCTATCCCTCCTTGTATCTCCGCACGCACTTCTCTAGTAACTCTTTTCCACCCCTCTCATTCTTGGTCTGAGTCTCTTCTCAAACGTCCATGCTTCGCTTCCGTAAATCAATGTCGGGATTACCACACTGTCATGCAAGGACTTTTTCACTTCCATACTGACCACCCTATTTCTTGTTCCTGCTTTCAGCGTTCATACAACCCTCATCCCCTGTTGCACCCTCTCCCGCACTTCTTCATCCATAGTCCCATCTTTAGTCAACACACTGGCCAGATACTTAAATGAGCTGACAATCTCCATAGCCTGACCGTTCAACTTCACCTCACACTCTGTGGCTTCACCCTTTTCGAAGACCATAACCTTGCTCTTCCCGCATTTACCTTCAGATTCCGTTTTTTGCACACTGTTCCAAACACATTTATCAGACCCTGCACCTCCCATTCATTATCCCTCATCAGAACTATATCATCAGCAAACAGCAGTACAGGCAGCTTCCACTCATTTCCCTCCCTTATCAGCGATACACCAACATCCACTGCTCCTCCTTGTGTTTCTTTCATGACTCCATCCATATATACAGTAAACAACCACGGGGACATCACACACCCCTGTTTCAACCCAACATTCAGATCTTCAGTTGTACAGCCACTTATAAAAATGTGTGGACCCCCTATGTTTTCTTGGATTGAACTTACTTATCGATAAATTGTATATATTGTTTTGTAGTTGACATATTGAAAATTATCTACATAAATTAGTTTCCAGAGATAAACTTCCATAATTAGAAATAGGTGAGTTCCACGAATGTTTATGAGCGACTGTACTGTACATTTTTCGGTAGCCAAATGTTTCGGGTGAAAGATGGTTTCCTCTTAAGGGGAGGCAGACCGTTTTTCTGGACCCCCTTCTCCCTAATGTTTAGCCCCACTAGTTTTGAGATTGTAAGACGTTCGGCCCATTAGTTTGGCGATTTTAACACCTTTCGCCCCATTTCGTTGTCAATTTTAAGACCTTTCGTGCCATTTAGGTGTCTATTATTTCCTGGCGAGCGATAGCGAGCCTGCCATTTTAAGAGGAACCAGCCTTCTCGGGTGTGTTTTTCTAAGCTTGATGGAAGTCTAGGGAGGAAACTAAAAAAAAAATATATGAATAAATTAATTAATAGACCAAACAAACAGCCAGTCTCCCCTTAACCCCTTTGAGGATTATGACGCATTCTGGTAGTATATTCTGGCTATCATCAGACGATTTTATCCAGAGTAGGAAGGGGGTATATGGAAGTCGGAGGGTTGAGTGGGCTAGTCTGTACCCTTTTTCACTTTCACAGATCTATCTATCTAGCTATCTATATACTCAGGGCCATTCCCCACTTTTCCATTTTTTGTATTATTATTATTATTATCATTATTATTATTTTTTTTTTTTTTTTTTTTTTTTTTTTTTTTTGGGGGGGGGGGAGAGGGGCCGACTCAAGACAGAGCCAGAATAGGGACAACACAAAACACAACAGACAACAGATCTTTACTAAGCTACATAAAATCGTCCACATATAGCGAACATTAACTGGTCAAATGCGTCATGATCCTCAAAGGGTTAATTGCAGGTTCGTTGTCGGTCCCCAGGAGAAAAGCGACACCTGAATAGAGTCTTCTAATACTATACTCCATTCAATATAGATAGGCCAAAATTCTTGATCACAAACCTCTATAATTCATAAACGAGCAGAGTAATCGGGCTAATATTTCTACCATTTGGGAAGAGTCAGTCAGGGAATAGGTGTGGACATTTACAGTTCATTTGGTATAGCCCATTTTTTGAGTTACAGAGGTTAGGGGCTACAATTCCTGGCCTACCTATAATGAATGAACTATAGCCAAAGTTATGAGGCTATAATCGGTTAAACTAATGGGGCGAAACAGGTTCAGGGGGTACTAAACGAGCGTTGCAAAGCACCAAGGCCTCCGTCGAACGTTGTCTATCACTCAGCCGCTGCAAACCCTGCTCCTTCCCTAGTCTCTCTCCAGCTGACAAATGTTTCGAATGATCTCGCCCAAAATCGACAACAGCATCAAGACTGAGACAAACGGTAATATACCTCCCATCAGTTACCGACGGAAGCAAAATAGTTAGTTAGTTAAAATAGGAATTCAGAGGCAATCAAACTCTTCAGGATTATTTAGCCAGCCCACTGTATGTCAAGAAGAACGACAAGACTGGAGCCCCTTTTCGAGAACTTCAGTCCCCTCGGTAAAAAGACCACCCCCGAAATGCATACAGTTACATGATATCCCCCCCCCCCCCCGCGCGTTTCTTTCCAGCTTTTGTTGTGAAATATGTTGTAAATTATGAAAACTGGTAGGTTACAGGGAGGGGGGGGGGGGAGGTTACAGGGAGTGGGGGGGGGGTTAGGTTACAGGGAGGAGGGGCTGGGGAGTGGAGGACATTGGAAGTGGGGAGTGAGGGGGGGAGGTGGGTTACAGGGAGGGAGGAGGGGCTGGGAGTGGAGGAAATTGGAGGTGGGAAGGGGGGGGGGGAGGTGGGTTACAGGGAGGGGGGGAGGAGGGGGTGGGGAGTGGAGGACATTGGAAGTGGGGAGTGAGGGGGGGAGGTGGGTTACAGGGAGGGGTGGAGGAGGGGCTGGGAGTGGAGGACATGGAAGGGGGAGTGAGGGGGGGGGGTAGGTTACAGGGAGGGGTGGAGGAGGGGCTGGGAGTGGAGGACATTGGAAGTGGGGAGTGAGGGAGGGAAGTAGGTTACAGGGAGGGGTGGAGGAGGGGCTGGGGAGTGGAGGACATTGGAAGTGGGGAGTGAGGGGGGGAGGTGGGTTACAGGGAGGGGTGGAGGAGGGGGCTGGGGAGTGGAGGACATTGGAAGTGGGGAGTGGGGGGGAGGTGGGTTACAGGGAGGGGTGGAGGAGGGGCTGGGGAGTGGAGGACATTGGAAGTGGGGAGGAGTGAGGGAGGGAAGTAGGTTACAGGGAGGGGTGGAGGAGGGGCTGGGGAGTGGAGGACATTGGAAGTGGGGAGTGAGGGGGGGAGGTGGGTTACAGGGAGGGGTGGAGGAGGGGCTGGGGAGTGGAGGACATTGGAAGGTGGGGAGTGGGGGGGGGAGGTGGGTTACAGGGAGGGGTGGAGGAGGGGCTGGGGAGTGGAGGACATTGGAAGTGGGGAGTGAGGGAGGGAAGTAGGTTACAGGGAGGGGTGGAGGAGGGCTGGGGAGTGGAGGACATTGGAATGGGGAGTGGGGGGGGGGAGGTGGGTTACAGGGGAGGGGTGGAGGAGGGGCTGGGGAGTGGAGGACATTGGAAGTGGGGAGTGAGGGGGGGAGGTGGGTTACAGGGAGGGGTGGAGGAGGGGCTGGGGAGTGGAGGACATTGGAAAGTGGGGAGTGAGGGGGGGAAGTAGGTTACAGGGAGGGGTGGAGGAGGGGCTGGGGAGTGGAGGACATTGGAAGTGGGGAGTGAGGGGGGGAGGTGGGTTACAGGGAGGGGGTGGAGGAGGGGCTGGGAGTGGAGGACATTGGAAGTGGGGAGTGAGGGAGGGAAGTAGGTTAGAGGGAGGGGTGGAGGAGGGGCTGGGGAGTGGAGGACATTGGAAGTGGGGAGTGAGGGGGGGAAGTAGGTTACAGGGAGGGGTGGAGGAGGGGGCTGGGGAGTGGAGGACATTGGAAGTGGGGGGATGGGGGGGGGGGGGGGGGGGGGGGTAGGTTGCAGGGAGGGGTGGAGGAGGGGCTGGGGAGTGGAGGACATTGGAAGAGGGGGGGGGGGGGCCTGAGGGGGATAGTGAGGTAGGTTAGAAGCAGCCTGAAGTTAGTTTGATATTCGATATTCGGACCGAAGCAATGTAAGGGGACCAAGGGAGGATAGTAGGCTGAAGTTAGTTCGATATTCAAAATTCAGCTTCTATGCAACTTTAATCATTGTTTGCTTGTTTATAATTGCAAGATGATGAAGAACAAAATATTTATATTCATGCAACATGTAGGTAAGGTAAGAAGCAGAGTTGGTTATCAATAGGATTATGTAACCCTCCAAAGTATGTGAGCAAGATCGATATGACCAATAATATAATTTACAATAAACAATATTCTGAAGAAAAAAAAGTCTGCAGCTTTGGGCATTAATATTCATATTGCATATAGGTAACATAACCAACTTGGTTGAGCCCGAGAACTTCCAGTCTTCTACTGTACTTCTCACTTCTCAGCTTGTTCTTCCTCTGTCCAATTACTCTTCTTTCCTATTTTACTCCATCCATCTTTTAACATAACCAGCAGTGTTGTGTATCAATATGATAATGTAACACACCCATAAAATATGATAATGAAACACACCCATAAAATCGTCTAAATGCAGCTGAAATAAAAAAAAAACACGCTGCCGGTACTGTAACTCACAAACTACTTGAATAATCCAGCTAATATATTTACCGTTTGGGAAGGGTCGGCCAGGAAGTAGGTGTGGCAATGTACAGCCCATTCTGGTACTTATTACCGAAACTACCGCTAATTATTTTTCAATATTTGAAGGCTATTATAGAATAAGGATGTTGCAAAGATCATATTGCAATGTGTTTCAACCTCTTGAGATACATTTTATGTGCACTATATAAAGCACTGTAAAAAAAAATCTCCCTATAAGTCTCCCTATTGATGACAGTGAAACTCTTATTAATCCCCTTACTGTTAAAATAGATGCTGATTTCAATAAGTCATGGGGGGGGGGGGAGGGGGGGGGGGCGGCAAATCCCCCCCTCAACCCATCCTGTATCCAAAGGCAAAAACAACTGTATATTAACTCTGAAAATGACTTACATCCGAGTGTCTTAAGATCGTTGGATAATGGGAAAACAAACATTTTCCGGGGATTGTAACTAATTTCAACTACTGTACAATGATGAAAACTACCTAAAACCACAAAGAAAAACCATGGGAAAATTAGTGGTAGTTTCGGTAATATTTCCCCCCATTCGCTCTAGCCCTTCTTGAGTGACAGAGGTTAGGGTTCAGGATTTCTGGCCTACTTACTTGGAACAGAGTATAGCCAAGCGGGACAGACAGGACAGGCGGGACAGACAGGATACTGGTAATCTGTGCTTTCCGTCTATCTCACACCCACCGTCTCTCTCTCTCTCTCCCCCCCACCCCACCCTTCCCCCATCCCGCCACCCTTCCCCTACCCCTTTCTTCACTTTCATCTTGACTTCCCTACTTCTCTTCCACCCCCTTCTGTCTCTCTTTTCCACTCTCCCTTCCCTTTCCTTTAGCCCTTTTAGTTAACCTTCCTCCACTACCCCTCTATCTCTCCCTTCCACCCCCTCCATCCCCTTTTATACTTCCCTTTCCCACAAATTAACTCGAGAGTTGTATTCAAATCCCATACCACATTAGCTAGCTTCTTTAAGTTCAAAGACCGAATCCCCGAGTCTCTAAGATCCTCAGTGGTGTACAATTTCAAATGTAGTTAATGTCATTCCACTTACATTGGCCAAGCTAACCGCCACCTCACCGCTAGGATCGCGGAACATCAGGGTAAGTCTTACCGAACTGGAATTCCCTTGTCCAAACCTCCTTTCTCAGCTGTTCGAGACCATTGTGAGTCATCAAACCACCCATTAAAAACAAAAGATTTCACCATTCTTCACTCGTCGCCCAACGGCGCAACACGCCTCCTCTTCGAGAGTCTCATTACCCAGAAACTCCAGCCTAGCTTGGGGTCACATGAATTCTCTACACCCTTGCTGTGCTTTTAAATTATAACTGGTTAGTACTTGCAGTCTTCAATTAATGTACATACCCCCAAGTAGCTTAGGATAATATACTACATATTGTTCGTACTGTTAGCTCTCCATCAGGAACATTATGCATTTATAATTAAATGTCACTTGTTTTTATAACTCTCTAAACTTACGTATAACTCGCTTCCCACAATTGTAGGTAAGAGTTAATGAAATTTTTTAATCACCATAATTTTCTTTAGAATTTACTACAAGAATAGTTTTATTATTTTAGCAATTAATTATCATGTTATTGGTATCCCCTAAGAGTTCATATTATACTTCCTAGTATACTTTTGTTTTCAAGTGTCTTCATGTAGGCTTTTCGTTGCTTTTAGGCTGATGATGGCTTTTGTTTTAAGCCGAAACGCGTTCCAATTAAAGATGTTCACCACAACGCTGGCTATACTATATACAGTATATATATATATATATATATAATTTTTTTTTTTTTTTTTTTTTTTTCTATATTCCAACTTACTTCCTCTCGGGCATAGGCGGAGAGCCTTAACATTCACCGCTTTGCAATGAACAGTGAAGCCCGTGAGGTCTTGTTCCAGTCTAGGCAGTGAGACATGTGAAGCACGTAGAGTACAACGAGCACCTGCCATCTTGCCTTCACATGAGGCACGGTGCTCACTCATGGCCCGAAACGACCCCATCTCTGAAGCCACCTCGTTCCCGTGCTTCACTGTCTCACCCCCTACACTCGGACTCTCACACTTACACACACACAACGCCACCTGTTGAACAGATAACTCACCAGGCATTGCACCCCTATAGCATATTTTGAATATGGGAATATTCATACAGTGCTATTTAATCAGGGAACAATGAGGGTATTTTATTGACGTTTCGGTGGGCTTGTGGTAATGCACTGATACCAGGTACAGCACAAATTCCATCCCAATAATATCTTTCCATTGATACATCGGGATTTGAACCCGGGACCTTTGGATTGCCAGGCCAGTGGCAAGACCACTCCACCACACCTCCCCTATATATATATATATATATATATATATATAGACTACAGTAGATCTGGATTTGACACTAAAATGGAACTTTACAGTAAGGGACCCAAAACCGGAAACCGAGCCCCCAAGTTCGAGCCTCGAAACCGCGAAAATGTGATAGTTTCGCGATTTCGAGGTTCGAATTTGGGGGTTCGTTCTCCGATTTTGGGTCCCTTACTGAAAAGTTCAGTTTTCGTGTCTAGTCCATATCTACTGTAGTCTATGATATATCCTATTGACTGGATTTGCATACAAAATTAGCAGTTACTGTACACTCTAAGACGTAAATCCTGGCCCAATGTGAACCCTTAAGGGGAGGTTTTTAGTTGGTTCCCTAGACTTCCATCAACCTTAAAATGACTCTCCCTAGACCCCCTTTCAAGGTATATTTGTACATTTTTTGGTAGAAAAATGTCCCGGCCGAAGGCCGGTTCCTCTTAAATTACAGTCTCGCTATCACTCGCCAGGAAAAAATAGACACCTAAATGGCACGAAAGGTCTTAAAATAGACAGAAATGGGGCGAGAGTTCTTAAAATCGCCAGACTAATGGGATGAACGTCTTAAAATCTCTAAAGCAATGGGGCTAAACACGAGGGGAAAAATGGGTCCAGAAAAAACTCCTTCGGTGGTTATTTTGAGGGGTCTATTTACTTATTGTAATGCCCTCGAAAATGTCCCGCACCCACAATAATACTAACCCGAGTTGACGTCAGGTATAGCGTAAAATAGTCGTAGATGGTAAGTCCAATAAACTCGTCTCGAGAGACTATCACCGTGGTTCGAAAATGGTCTTAGATGGCAAGTCCAATAAACTCATCTCGAGAGACCATCACCGTGGTTCTTAAAAATCGGACTACGGTTGCTATACTTTTGTACGTCCGTGGTAGTACAGTGGGTTAGCGCGCGGGCCTGGTGGTGATGGTGGTGCGTCACTAACCAGGGTTCGAACCCCACCCAAGGCATCTCAAAACCTGTGGGTTTTTAGGGGGGTTAAATTCCCTTCAGAGGTTCGTACCCCGCGCCAGGTACCAGGAATGGTTGATCCTAAAGGTAGCCTGGGGATAAATTCCCATTCCTTTTTAACCTGGAAAAACCTAGCATTTCACCTATATTGGTATTTGGCTTTTAGTTTCCTCGCTAGACCTTCATCAAGCTTAAAACAAACACTCCCAAGACCCCCTTCAAGATAAATGTGTACATTTTCTGATAGCAAAATTGCAGGCTCGCTTTCGCTCGCCAGGAAAAAAACATCCATTATATCTCCCTTGTAGATAAATTTGTAAATTTTTCGGTAGAAAAATGTTCCGGCCCTTCCAAAATTACAGGCTCACTATCGTTCGCCAGGCTAACATCGACACCTAAATGGCACGAAAGGTCTTAAAATTGACAACGAAAAGGGGGCGAAAGGTGTTACAATCGCCAAACTAATGGGCCGAACGTCTCATAATCTCAAAACTAGTGGGGCTAAACATTAGGGAGAAGGGGGTCCAGAAAAACGGTCTGCCTCCCCTTAAATATTAGCTAAACAAATAAATGAAGAAAAAAATCGATTCAGTTCGGGATAGATTCGAAAATTTAAGGGGAGAATGGGGACTTTTTCTCTTCTTCCTCATGTTTAGCCCCCATTAGTTTTCAGATTATAAGACGTTAGACCCATTAGTTTGAAGACTTTATCACCTTTCACCCCATTTCGTTGTCAGATTTAAGACCTTTCGTGCCATTAAGGTGTCGATGTTAGCCCGGCCTATTACATCTCGAAGATTGTCCTATTTATTATGAATTCATTATATCCAACCATCATATTGTTGTTGTTGTTCCCCAAGCTGCCTGGCCGAACAGCCCCAAGGCCCCGAGCAAGGCCAAGGCCATAACCGTACGCCCCCACAGAACCCTCACTGCCGACCACAATAAAGCCTGGGTGACCGAAGCCACTCCATGGCGGGGAGCTGAGGAGGGTGCGGAAACGCCCGGGAAACCAAAGCCCCACCCAGGGCCCTGTGCCCCTCAGCAATTATGAAGAGAAAGTTGAGGGGCAAAGGAAAAAATGTGATGCTTTGGCTTCCAATCTAGGTAGATTGGGAGGTCAATCCACGGAAGAGACGCCGTCACTTGAGATCTAGAAAATATATAAGTAAAAGGAACAGTCAGAGTAAGCTATGGGTATGGCAGAGATCGCTCAGGTCTCACTCTGATAGACCAGCCCATCACCAGTCATTGTTGTCTGTATTTGTGTGAAGAACTGTACTGTACATGTCAGAGGTCAACAGGATCATCCATTGTAACTCCTTGTCAGATTTGTCATGATTCAGGCTAACATTCCGCTAATTCATGCATTCTCAACCACCATCTTGTAACTCAACACGGGTAGCCATCTTGTATCCAGAAGGTGTGGTGGCCCAGAGATGTAATAAGCCTGTAATTTTGGAAGAACCGGCCTTCGGCTAGAACATTTTTCTACCGAAAAATTTACAAATTTATCTACAAGGGAGATCTAATGGATGTTTTTTTTTGTTTAAAGTTTGATGGAGGTCTAGGGAGGAAACTAAAAAAATAATATAGATATTAAGCAAATTAAAACCGGTATCACAAGAGCTCTTTTTCACTCAACATTTATCCTCAACACTGATCTGGCAGCTTATGAGATAGACCTTAAATATATTTCGGTTTCTTAAATTCATCTCCTACCAGTCTAGTTTCCGATACCAGTGCAAAATATTCCAGAAGTGTTGCCAAAAAAGTGTTGATCATGGAATGTTGAGTATAAAAGCTCTCGTGTGATACCGGCTTTACCAATAGATACGCCCATCTCCCATTAGGGGGGGTGACCTACCTTTTGTTATTTCTGTCCTTTTCTCTCTTTCTCTGACTTGTGTCCATTCGGCCCCATTCAGCCAACTATTTTAAGACGTTTATCCCCATCTAGGTGTCTATTTCTTCCTGGCGAGCGATAGCGAGCCAGCATTTTATGAAGAAATCCGGCTTCGCCGGAGACATTTTTCTATCGAAAAATGTACAAATTTAGCCTGCAGTCTAACAAAAATAAAAAATATGCTGGCTCGCTACCGCTCACCAGTAAGAAATTGACACCTGGATGGGGATAAACGTCTTAAAACAGTAGGCTGAATGGGGCCAAATGGATACAAGCCAGAGAAAGATAGAAAAGGACAGAACCAAAACAGGTGACCCCCCTTAACAGGTGACCCCCCTTAACAGGTGACCCCCCTTAACAGGTGACCCCCCTTAACAGGTGACCCCCCTTAACAGGTGACCCCCCTTAACAGGTGACCCCCCCTTAACAGGTGACCCCCCCTTAACAGGTGACCCCCCCTTAACAGGTGACCCCCCCTTAACAGGTGACCCCCCTTAACAGGTGACCCCCCTTAACAGGTGACCCCCCTTAACAGGTGACCCCCCTTAACAGGTGACCCCCCTTAAGGCCACGATTTATGGTCTTCTCTCGTAGTAAAGGGGTTATTTTGTCAAGGGACTGGAGCTCTCGAAAATGGGCTCCAGTCCTGACGCTGTTTTTTTATTTACAGTGTGCTGGCATAATAATCCTGAAGGGTTGCTAGCCTCTGAAGTTCTATTTTAACTAACTCTTTCAGTATGACGATTCCTTTCCGTTCTCTTCTTGTTGTCATTAGACGATTGTATCCAGTTCATGTAAAGCCGGTATCACACGAGCGCTTTTCACTGAACATTTATCCTCAACACTGGTCTGGCAGCTTATGAGTTCAACATATGATATTTTTTGTTTACCTAAATTCATCTATCATCAGTCTAGTTTCCGATACCAGTGCAAAATATTCCAGAAATGTTGCCAGAAAAATGTTGATCATCGAATGTTGACTATAAAATTTCTCGTGTGATACCGGCTTAAGACTTGTGTGAATCTGAAAGTTCGATCAGATCATTTTCGCTTTACCCATTCTTTAGATAAGTAAAATCGTGCTAATTTAAGGAAGGTGACCTGCTTTTTTTTTATCTCTTTCTCTTGCGTTTATCCATTCGGCTCCATTCAGCCTACTGTTTTAAGACATTTATCCCCATCGAGGTGTTGATTTCTTCCTTGCGAGCGATAGGGAGCCAGCATTGTATGGAGAAATCCGGCTTCGCCGGAGACATTTGTGTATCGAAATATGTACAAATTTAGCCTGCTGTCAATTATTTTTTTTTTAAATATGCTGGTTCGCTATCGCTCGCCAGGAAGAAAGCGACACCTATATTATATAGGGATAAACGTCTTAAAAACAGTAGGCTGACTGGGACCGAATGGATTACAACCCAGAGAGAGGGAGAGCGAGAGAACAACAAAATAACGAGGTGTTCCCCCTTAGGGGAGGTGTGCCGGAGTAGTCTTGCCACTGGACTGGTAATCCAATGGACCCGTGTTCGAATCCCAATATGTCAATGGGAAGATATTATTTGGACGGAATTTGTGCTGTACCTAGTTTCAGTGCATTACCACAGCACACCGAAATGCCAAAAAAATACCCTCATTGTTCCATGATTAAATAGCAATATATAAATATTCCCATATTCAATATATGCTACAGGGGGGCAATGCCTAGTGAGTTAATTTCTCAATAGGTGGCGTTCTGAGAGTCTGGGAGATGAGACGGTGAAGCGCAGAGGCGAAGCAGCTTCAGAGATGAGTTTTGCTTCGAGCTGTGAATGGGTGCTTCACATGTCTCACTCCCTAGACTGGAACAAGATCCAGACCTCACAGGCCTCGCCGTGTTCAGCGGTGGAGTGTACAGGCTATCAGCCTATGCCCGAGAGGGAGTAGTTGGAATATAGAAAAATAACATAAAACAAAGTAATTAAGGGGAGACTGGCAGTTTGTTTGGTCTATTAATTCATTTATTCATAATTATATTTATTATAGTTTCCTCCCTAGACCTCCATCAAGCTTAGAAAAACACCCCCTAGACCCCCTTCAAGATCAATTTGTACATCTTTCGGTAGACAAATATTCCAGCCGAAGGCCGATTCCTCTTAAAATTGCAGGCTCGCTTTCGCTCGCCAGGAAACAATCAACACCTAAATGGCACGAAAATTCTTAAAATTGACAACGAAATGGGGCGAAAGGTGTTAAAATCGCCAAACTAATGGGCCGAACGTCTTATAATCGCAAAACTAGTGGGGCTAAGCATTAGGGAGAAGGGGGTCCAGAAAAACGGTCTACCTCTCCTTAAGGGGTTAAATACAATAGGTGCATTTTCCCTTGCAATAAATGGGTTTCTCGATTTATTTTTCTCACTCGGTCGTAATTTTAAGCATTTGGGAAAGGTGTTGTTAATTTCATGCCAAACAAAGACTATGTAATCGAGTGTTAATTAAATGAAAAAATTAAAAATCCCGTGCATACAAAACTGAAGATATCTCGAGCGTCACATACATAAGTGTGTGTGGGTTTTTTTCAGTATATTGTACACCATAGACTACAGTAGACCTGGACTAGACACGAAAATGGAACTTTGCAATAAGGGACCCAACATCGGAAAACGAACGCCCAAGTTCGAACCTCGAAACCGCGAAAATATAATATTTTCGCGGTTTCGAGGTTCGAACTTGGGGGTTCGTTCTCCGATTTTGGGTCCCTTACTGCAAAGTTCCACTTTCGTGTCCAGTCCAGATCTACTGTAGTCTATGTGTACGCTTATTTAGAGTTTCTCAGAGTGTTGATTTAAGGGGAGGTTTTTAGTTTGGTCCGTAGATATCCTTCAAGCTTAAGATTACACCCCCTTGAGCCCCTTTCAAGATAAATGTGTACATTTTTCGGTAGAAAAATGTCCCGGCTGAAAGCCGGTTCCTCTTAAATTACAGGCTCGCTATCGCTCGCCAGGATAAAATTGACACCTAAATGGCACGAAAGGTCTTAAAATTGACAGAAATGGGTTGAAAGTTCTTAAAATCATCAAAAAATAATGAGGCAAACTTCTTAAAATTAGAAAAACAATGGGGCTAAACATGAGGGAGAAAGGAGTCAAGAAAAAAATCCCTCAAGTGGAGATCTCCCCTTAACCCTTTCTGTACCAGCGACGGCTTTTTAGTTCTAATTCTCGCTATATCTAGACGATTGTTGGCGGGTGAAGAAGGATCTGTGGTAGTGATAAGGAAGATAGTTCGAAACCTGTTGATTGCTGGAGCCACTTTATAAACTGAATACTACAATTGCCGGATAGTAACCAGAATATAGTTAAAAGGACGGCACTGGAAGGGTTAAGAGGGGTCACCGGCTTTTTTTTATGTCTTTCCTTTTCTCTCTTTCCCTGGCTTGTATCCATTTGGCCCCATCCAGCCAACTGTTTTAAGACTTTTATCCCTATCCAGGTGTTGATTTATTCCTGGCAAGCGATAGCGAGCCAGCATTGTATGGAGAAATCCGGCTTTGCCGGAGAAATTTTTCTATCGAAAAATGTACAAATTTAGCTTGTCAAAACAAAAAATATATATGCCGACTCGCTACCGCTCGCCAGGAAAATATTGACACGTGGATTGGGGTAAACGTCTTAAAACAGTAGGCTGAATGGGGCCGAATGGATACAAGCCAACGAGAGAGGGAGAGAAAGATCAAATAAGCGAGGTGGTCTCCCTTAACAACTTTAATACACCTAGCTTCCTTCTGCCAACCATAGACCCATAGTTCTACAGGTTTAATTTATCAACACGAAACCTCTTCAGTGTGACAAGGTTTAGAAATAGAGGGACTGTGTGATTATGAACCCTCCCAGCCCAGCAGTCGGCAGTGTAGATATTCGCAGACCAATTTGTGGCAGGCGCTGAGCATTAGTATCCCCGCACGTGGTCTGCCAGAAATCGATGAATGGAAGGGGGCAGTGCGCAGGCGTGTAAGTTGCCTCTCCTCGCCCCCGTTGCCTGACATACGATCACTCAACTCGCCTCTCATTCCAGTGTCTTTACGAGCATCGTGATGTGATTAGCTGTGTGGAAATTCATGTGAAATTGTCTCTTGGTGGCTAATCTGATCTAAGGTAATTCAATATGGCGGTGGAGGGACGTGAGCCGAGGGCCTGTGTCTGAATAAGTCAGGTGTTACGGTGCCAGTGTGACGAACAATAGACCCCGGGACCTGGAGATCAATAACGCGGGATCTGGACAGCGCAGGGGATCCAAACCTACAGCCCAGCTCTTTTACCGGCCCGAATCGCTCTCAGTCACTCCTCTCACCTCTCGCCAGGGCCGGGTTGAGGACCGGAGTCGCGCCCTTTGTGTTTTGCCTGGGTGAGACTGTTGACAGTAGACAAACGAGCGAGGCACAATAACCTCTGGGTGTGACGACCGTAGAAACGTAACTACCGCGGGTGTGTGACGACCGCGGGAGGGTGTGACGACCGCAGATATGGTACGACCCTCGCTAGCCAAGACCCTGGGGCTATCGATATGGGTCCTGGTGTTTTGCCATGCCCTCGGAGCCGCCCGGTCCGAGTTCACCCACGACCGCAAGCGAGTCGGCCCCCTCGAAACCGGGAACCATGCGTGTCTGGAGAAGTTCGAAGTGAGCGAAAGGACCATCATCAGGACCAAGGATTCTCTCATGCTGGGGGCCAAGTTCCTGAATGAATCCGACGTGGGTAACAGAGAGGACTGCTTCACCTTCTGCTGCGCCACCCACCTCTGTAATGTGGCCGTCTTTGAGGAGAGGGTGAGTCATGAAGCTTCTTATCAGTGCAGGCAATCATATCACGTCATATCCAGGGTAGGGAGTTCGAATCCCGGGAGGACCATATGCTTTCATTAATATATTCAAGTACATTCAGGTTTGTAATGGACGATTAATGTTAAAAACGGGGTGTTACTTAATTAATAATTGTACCGCATGATTTTACTTAGCTTAGGAAAGACATGTTTGAGTGAAGTTAAGGGGAGATATCCACTCGAGGATTTTTTTCTGGACTCCTTTCTCCCTCATGTTTAGCCCCATTGCTTTTGAGATTTTAAGACAGTCGCCCCATTAGTTTGGCGATTTTAAGAACTTTCGCCCCATTTCCGTCAATTTTAAGACCTTTCGTGCAATTTAGGTGTCTATTTTATCCTGGCGAGCGATAGCGAGCCTGTAATTTAAGAGGAACCAGGCCGGGAAATTTTTCTACCAAAAAATGTACAAATTTATCTTGAAAGGGACTCGAGGGGGTGTAATTTTAAGCTTGATGGAGGTCTAGGGAACAAACTAAATACCTCCCCTTAATATATTCAAGTACATTCGGGTTTGTAATGGACGATTAATGTTAAGAACGGGGTGTGCCTTAATAATAATTGTACCGCATGATTTTACTTAGCATCGGAGAGACCTGTTTGAGTGAGGTGAAGGGGAGATATTATATATACATTTCTATAAGTGCTCCATTAGGAGTTTTGGTTGGTTAACATGGCGACTTTTCTGCTATAGGGTCATGTGCGTGGGTCTTGATTATGTATTTCTTTAAGGAAATGCTTCATTATAAAGATGTGACACGGTCCGCGATACTGGGACAGGCTATGAATATCGGGGACAATGTGGGATTAAAGATTTAAAACTATGATAATAGATATATGACCTTCAAAAAAAAAATCCGGCTGAAAGCCGGTTCCTCTTAAATTACAGGCTCGCTATCGCTCGCCAGGATAACATCGACACCTACTGTAAATTGCACGAAAGGTCTTAAAATTGACAGAAATGGATTGAAAGTTATTAAAATCATCAAAATAATGGGGCGAACGTCTTAAAATTAGAAAAGCATTGGGGCTAAACATGAGGGAGGAAGGAATCAAGAAAAAACTCCCTCAAGTGAAAATCTCCCCTTAAAGCTGAATAAATTTGTATTATATATATTATCATAGACTACAGTAGATCTGGACTGGACACGAAAATGGAACTTTGCAGTAAGGGACCCAAAATCGGAGAACGAACCCCCAAGTTCGAACCTCGAAACCACGAAATATTTTCGCGGTTTCGAGGTTCGAAGTTTCGAGGTTCGAACTTGGGGGTTCGTTCTCCGATTTTGGGTCCCTTACTGCAAAGTTTCATTTTCGTGTCGAGTCCAGATCTACTGTTATGATGCTACATATACATACAAATGAGCAAATAAATACGGCCTTCCTCCCTTAAATTTCCGTGTATTTGTGTAGTGTGTAGAGGCGGTTGACTGGCGGGGTGTAGAGGCGGTTGACTGGCGGGGTGTAGAGGCGGTTGACTGGCGGGGTGTGGTGTAGGTTGTAAAGGGGCGAGGGAACGTAAAGGATTGATGATTGACGCCAACCATTGACCTTTTGACATTTGTGTGGATTTGTTTTGTTTTTCTATGTGGATGAGGGAGACAGAAGGTAAATCTGCCTGTGACGAGTGCCTCCCCCAGAGTTGAAAGAGTGACAGGGCCAAAATCAAGGAATGTTCGAGACAAAATGTCTGGACACACGGAGTTTGAAGCAATTTAAGTCATTGGATAAGGGAAAGATGGAATCAGGGAGAGAGTTCCAGAGCTCAGCTGCTGAATAGAAGAAAGTTTTGGAGTATCGTTTCAGTCTTGGGTTGGAGAGTTCAACAGAGTAGGGGTGGGATTGTGTTGCAAGACGGATACTATGTACCCTACGTAGAGGAGATGGTATACATTGGGAGAGCTCTGAGGAACAGTGATAATTTGTAATAGCGATATAATAGACTGAATAGTGAGATATATGCAACATATTGCGGCGAAAAGAGAGAGAGAGAGATTGCAGAGAATCGTTGAGTGAAGGTGAGTTAATGATACGAAAGGCTTTCTTTTCTTACTTTGTCCAGAAGTGCTGTGTGAGAGGATCCTCCCCACACGTGCGAACAATACTCAATAAATGGACACACTGTGCCCCGGTACAGAGCAAGAAGCTGTTCAGGGGTAAAGAACCCCTTGAGACGGTTGAGCACACCCAAACTCAAATATATAATAATAAATAAATACATAGACCAAAAAACAAGCACTACCCCCTTAACCCCTTCTTTACCGTTGCCGCCATTTTAAATATATTCCCGTAATTATTAGAAGATTGTTACAGCTTCGTAAGGATGTAGAGCTGTTAAAAGGTTTCAAACTATCTCAATGACCCGTGTTTATTACCACATATTCTTCAAAAGTTGCATATAATCGCCTAGATATAGCTGAGAAAAAACCCCGCAAAAGATATCCTCGGTAGTGAAGGGGTTAAGGGCAGGTATTTAGTTTGTTCCCTACGTTTTCATCAAGCTTAAAATTACAAGCCCTAGACCCCCTTTCAAGATAAATTTGTAAATTTTTCGGTAGAAAAATGTCGAGGCCGGTTGCTCTTAAATTACAGGCTCGCTATCGCTCGCCAGGAAAAAATCGACACCTTAATGGCACGAAAGGTCTTAAAATTGACAAAAATGGGGCAAAATATCTTAAAATGTCAAAACTACTAGGGCGAACGTCTTAAAATCTCAAAAGCAATGGGGCTAAACATGAGGGAGAAACGGGTCCAAAAAAAAATCCCTCAAGTGGATATCTCTCCTTAAGCTCCTACACAAGATCGTCTAAATATAGCTAGATTATAATAAAGAAAACGTCGCCGGTACGTGAGGGGGTTAATCTAACGGGTACTATTGTAATACCTATACACTGTAATACCTGTACACTGTAATACCTATACACTGTACACACAATCAATGGCATAAACAGGACACCACAACAGGTATAGAAGTTAATACTGATAGCGATTTACCGGGTACCTGTCCATCCATCCGTACGGTACGTTAAGGGGAGGTTCTTAGTTTGGTCCCTGGATATCCATCAAGCTTAAGATTACACCCCCTTGAGCCCATTTCAAGATAAATTTGTACATTTTTCGGTAGAAAAATGTCCCGGCCGAAGGCCGATTCCTCTTAAATTACAGGCTCGCTATCGCTCGCCAGGATAAAATCGACACCTAAATTGCACGAAAGGTCTTAAAATTGACGGAAATGGGGCGAAAGTTCTTAAAATCGCCAAACTAATGGGGCGACTGTCTTAAAATCTCAAAAGCAATGGGGCTAAACATGAGGGAGAAAGGGGTCTAGAAAAAAATCCCTCGAGTCGATATCTCCCCTTAATTAAGGGGCTAGTGCCTGTTTGTTTATTTATTAATTTTTAAGTTTCCTCGCTAGACCTCTATCAAGCTTAAAAAAAACACCCCCTACACCTCCTTTCAAGCTATATTTGTACATTTTTCGGTAGAAAAATGTCCAGGCCGGTTCCTTAAAAAATGACAGGCTCGCTTTCGCTCGCCCGGAAAACATTGATACCTAAATGGCACGAAAGGTCTTCATATTGACAAAGTAATGGGGGCGAAAGGTCTCAAAATTGCCACTCTAGTGAACGAACGTCTTAAGGGGAGGTTTTCAGTGTGTTTCCTAGACTTCCATCAAGCTTGGAATTACACCCCCTTGACCCCCTTTCAAGATACATTTGTAAATTTTTCGGTAGAAAAATGTCCCGGCCGAAGGCCGGTTCCTCTTAAATTACAGGCTCGCTATCGCTCGCCAGGAAAAAAATCGAAACCTATATGGCACGAAAGTTCTTAAAAGTGACATAAATGGGGTGAAAGTTCTTAAAATCGCCAAACTAATGGGGCGAACGTCTTAAAATCTGAAAATACAATGGGGCTAAACATGAGGGAGGAAGGGGTAAAGAAAAAAAATCCCTCTAGTGGAAATCTCCCCTTAATGAAATCGCAAAACTAATGGATCTAAACATGAGGGAGAAAGGGGTCCAGAAAAGCGAGTACCTCTCCCTTAAATGGTTATATTAGGCTACCATCAATGGGTGTTTAAATGGGTATATTATTTTGGACACTTTAATGACCTCTTGCATACCCATATGTATGTTTGTGTACTACTACTGTTATTGCAACTAGTACAGTCGGTCAAATAAGTCGTGTCACCGATGTCATTACGTTTAGCTCGCTGTGTGCTGTATTAATGTCTGTCAGATGTTGAATAGGGTGGGTAAAGATAGGAACATGTTTGTATATCTCACTCGAAATGATAAATTAAACCTTAGATAGTGCTGGTACCAATTATTGATCGAAATATTCTTGGTGCCGCGACATCACTGATTCGGCCGACTTAACTACAATTATAAATAGTACAAAATAATAATATCGTGTTTACAATAAGACATTTGTATTCAGAATGAGACCACTCAGATTTTTTTTAATAGCTTAAGGGAACCCACCTCGTGTTTGTTCTCTCTCTCTCTCTCTCTCTCTCTCTCTCTCTCTCTCTCTCTCTCTCTCTCTCTCTCTCTCTCTCTCTCTCTCTCTCTCTCTCTCTCTGTCCTTCTCTCCTTCTCTCTCTTGGTTGTATCCATTCGGCCCCTTTCAGCCTACTGTTTTAAGACGTTTATCCCCATCCAGGTTTCGATTTTATCCTGGCGAACGGTAGCTATTCGGCATATTTTTTTAAACGTTTTTGACAGCAGGCTAAATTTGTACATTTTTCGATAGGAAAATTTCTCCGGCGAAGCCGGATTTCTCCATGCAATGCTGGCTCGCTATCACTCGCCAGGAAGAAATCGGCACCTGGATGGGGATAAACATCTTAATACAGTACGGTAAGCTGAATGGGACCGAATGGATACAAGCCAAAGAGAGAGGGAGAGAAGGAGAAAAAAAGCGAGGTGGCCCCCTTTAAGGACATCTAGGAATTAAAGGAGTAAATACTATCTCCATTAACTCTTTAGCTCCCTCAAGTAAATACTATCTCCATTAACTCTTTAGCTCCCTCAAGTAAATACTATCTCCATTAACTCTTTAGCTCCCTCAAGTAAATACTATCTCCATTAACTCTTTAGCTCCCTCAAGTAAATACTATCTCTATTAACTCTTTAGCTCCCTCAAGTAAATACTATCTCTATTAACTCTTTAGCTCCCTCAAGTAAATACTATCTCCATTAACATTTAGCTCCCTCAAGTAAATACTATCTCCATTAACTCTTTAGCTCCCTCAAGTAAATACTATCTCCATTAACTCTTTAGCTCCCTCAAGTAAATACTATCTCCATTAACTCTTTAGCTCCCTCAAGTAAATACTATCTCCATTAACTCTTTAGCTCCCTCAAGTAAATACTATCTCCATTAACTCTTTAGCTCTCTCAAGTAAATTTACTATCTCAATTAACTCTTTAGCTCCCTTCAATTAACTCTTTAGCTCCCTCAAGTAAATACTATCTCAATTAACTCTTTAGCTCTCACAAGTTCACCCTAAGCTGGATAAAATCGTCTAATGATAGCCAGAATAAACTGTCAAATGTCGTTTTTTCTGGACCCTATTCTCCCTCATGCTTAGCCCCATTAGTTACGAGATTTTTAAGACGTTTGCCCCATTAGTTTAGCGAATTTAAGACCCTTCCCCTCTTTCTTCGTTAATATTAAGACCTTTCGTGCCATTTAGATGTCGTTTTTTTCCCTGGCGAGCGATAGCGAGCCTATAATGTAGTAGAATTGGTTGTACCGAAACATGAACACATTTATCTCGAAGGAAGGGGGGGGGGGGGGTCTTGGGTGTGATTGTTTTTTGTTAAAGCTTGATAGAGGGGGCGATAGATCGAGCGATAGATAGGGAGCGATCTAAAACAATATTATGTTTACAAACAATAGAAAGGGACAATCAAAACACCCCCTTCAGTACCAGGAGGCTTGTTTATATTTAATTATGGCTAAGATTAGATGATCTTAAGGGGAGGTTTTTAGTTTGGTCCTTAGATATCCTTCAAGCTTAAGATTACACCCCCTTGACCCCCTTTCAAGATAAATTTGTAAATTTTTCGGTAGAAAAATGTCCCGGCTGAAAGCCGGTTCCTCTTAAATTACAGGCTCGCTATCGTTCGCCAGGATAAAATCGACACCTAAATGGCACGAAAGGTCTTAAAATTGACAGAAATGGGTCGAAAGTTCTTAAAATCGTCAAAATAATGGGGCAAACGTCTTAAAATTAGAAAAACAATGGGGCTAAACATGTGGGAGAAAGGAGTCCAGAAAAAAATCCCTCCAGTGGACATCTCCCCTTAAGCAGTTTAAGAAGGACCTATGTTGCCAGGAGGAGGGTTTATTGAGATGGTATTGACCCCTTTGAGTCGTATAGGTAGATTACAAACCAAAACGAAAATCTTCTAATGGTAACCAGCATAGGATGACAATTACGTCATGGTGGGGAAGGGGTTAAACTGCATTAAGGGGACAGTGACCGTTTGTTTGGTCTATTAATTCATTTATTCATATATTTGTTTTAGTTTCCTCCCTAGACCTCCATCAAGCTTAGAAAAACTCCCCCTGGTGTGACCTAATGTGCCCTGGTGTGACCTAATCTGACTTGATGTGACCTATTGTGCCCTGGTGTGACCTAATGTGCCCTGGTGTGGCCTAATCTGACTTGATGTGACCTATTGTGCCCTGGTGTGACCTAATGTGATTGATGTGACCTACAGTCGTGTGACCTGTGTGTATCTGACGGCCGTCCATATCGTTTCTATTTTAAAGTCGGTTGCCTCAGTCCTCCGGTGTTGCATCTGAGAGTTACGAAGAGTGGTTATTATCTCAAAGACTTTGCGGTCCAAGCCAGGGAGACAATCTACTGTATGTTAATTAATTACACTGAATTGCACAGTAGGCTGTATTTATTGTAAAGTGTTCAAAATATTATCTATTCTTACACTGTTCTGTTTAAGGGGAGGTTTTTAGTGTGTTCCCTAGACTACCATCAAGCTTAACATTACAGCCCCTAGACCCCCTTTCAAGATAAATTTGTACATTTTTCGGTAGAAAAATGTCCCGGCCGAAGGCCGGTTCCTCTTAAATTACAGGCTCGCTATCGCTCGCCAGGAAAAAATCGACACCTAAATGGCACGAAAAGTCTTAAAATTTACAGAAATGAGGCGAAAGTTCTTAAAATCGCTAAACTAATGGGGCGAACGTCTTATAATATCAAAAGCAATGGGGAGAAAGGGGTCAAGAAAAAAAATCCCTCCAGTGGAAATCTCCCCTTAACCCCTTCTGTACCGGTGACGTACTTTTCATTATATTCCGGCAACTATTAGACGATTCTGTACAGCTTAGGAAGGATGTCTACTTCATTAAAAGGCTACAGACTATCTCAATGAATCCTTTTAGCTACCACATGTCCTTCTTAAGCTTCATAAAATCGTCTAAATGTAGCTGAAATAAAATAAAAAAGACGTCATCGGTACAGAAAGGGTTAATAACGATTCTGAGAGAAGTTTATTTCACGTAAAACAGATGTTATATACATAGCAATGTAAAGTGTAATGACAGCTACTACTAATGTAAAGTGTAATGACAGCTACTACTAATGTAAAGTGTAATGACAGCTACTACTAATGTAAAGTGTAATGACAGCTACTACTAATGTAAAGTGTAAGACAGCTACTACTATGTAAAGTGTAATGACAGCTACTACTAATGTAAAGTGTAATGACAGCTACTACTAATGTAAAGTGTAATGACAGCTACTACTAATGTAAAGTGTAATGACAGCTACTACTAATGTAAAGTGTAATGACAGCTACACTACTAATGTAAAGTGTAATGACAGCTACTACTAATGTAAAGTGTAATGACAGCTACTACTAATGTAAAGTGTAATGACAGCTACTACTAATGTAAAGTGTAATGACAGCTACTACTAATGTAAAGTGTAATGACAGCTACTACTAATGTAAGTGTAATGACAGCTACTACTAATGTAAAGTGTAATGACAGCTACTACTAATGTAAAGTGTAATGACAGCTACTACTAATGTAAAGTGTAATGACAGCTACTACTAATGTAAAGTGTAATGACAGCTACTACTAATGTAAAGTGTAATGACAGCTACTACTAATGTAAAGTGTAATGACAGCTACTACTAATGTAAAGTGTAATGACAGCTACTACTAATGTAAAGTGTAATGACAGCTACTATGTAAAGTGTAATGACAGCTACTACTAATGTAAAGTGTAATGACAGCTACTACTAATGTAAAGTGTAATGACAGCTACTACTAATGTAAAGTGTAATGACAGCTACTACTAATGTAAAGCGTAATGACAGCTACTACTAATGTAAAGTGTAATGACAGCTACTACTAATGTAAAGTGTAATGACAGCTACTACTAATGTAAAGTGTAATGACAGCTACTACTAATGTAAAGTGTAATGACAACTACTACTAATGTAAAGTGTAATGACAGCTACTACTAATGTAAAGTGTAATGACAGCTACTACTAATGTAAAGTGTAATGACAGCTACTACTAATGTAAAGTGTAATGACAGCTACTACTAATGTAAAGTGTAATGACCGCTACTACTAATGTAAAGTGTAATGACAGCTACTACTAATGTAAAGTGTAATGACAGCTACTACTAATGTAAAGTGTAATGACAGCTACTACTAATGTAAAGTGTAATGACAGCTACTACTAATGTAAAGTGTAATGACAACTACTACTAATGTAAAGTGTAATGACAGCTACTACTAATGTAAAGTGTAATGACAACTACTACTAATGTAAAGTGTAATGACAGCTACTACTAATGTAAAGTGTAATGACAACTACTACTAATGTAAAGTGTAATGACAGCTACTACTAATGTAAAGTGTAATGACAGCTACTACTAATGTAAAGTGTAATGACAGCTACTACTAATGTAAAGTGTAATGACAGCTACTACTAATGTAAAGTGTAATGACAGCTACTACTAATGTAAAGTGTAATGACAGCTACTACTAATGTAAAGTGTAATGACAGCTACTACTAATGTAAAGTGTAATGACAGCTACTACTAATGTAAAGTGTAATGACAGCTACTACTAATGTAAAGTGTAATGACAGCTACTACTAATGTAAAGTGTAATGACAGCTACTACTAATGTAAAGTGTAATGACAGCTACTACTAATGTAAAGTGTAATGACAGCTACTACTAATGTAAAGTGTAATGACAGCTACTACTAATGTAAAGTGTAATGACAGCTACTACTAATGTAAAGTGTAATGACCGCTACTACTAATGTAAAGTGTAATGACCGCTACTACTAATGTAAAGTGTTATGACAGCTACTACTCATTTGGATTCCTACTTGAGTTAGTTAAAATAGGACTTCAGAGGCTATCAACCCTATTGGATTATTAACCCTTTCACGCACATACGACGCAGAGGTTGCCAGATTAGCAATAAGAAATAGAGTTCTCTCACTCCTATAATTACCTCTCCAAAATTAGTTTTCTGCCCACAGCTAACTCAAAGACAACTGCAGAGGTTGAAGTAACTAAACTAAAGGTTTCTAAATACCCCTGATGGTAACAAAGGCTTTAAAGTATCCCCAATAGGCTCAAAATCGCGTCATATGTCGGAGAGGGTTAAGCCAGCACACTGTGAGTCAAGAATAATGTCAGGACTGGAGCCTCTCTGCGAAAACTCCAGTCCCTTCGTTGGATTCCTACGTTCTATCAACGTTCCCCAAACCAGTCACTGAGTGAATCCGAAACACCTGGGGGTCGAATACGAAGCATCTGAAAGAAGTGCCATTTACACCCAATATATGATTCGTTTTTCGACCCCCAGGTGATTCGGATTCACACAGTGGCAGGTTGAGGGAACGAACTTTTGTCGTTGATAATACAGTTATAAGCATAGCAAGGGCCTGGAGTTCTCGAAAAGAGGCTCCAGTCCTTCGCTATTCTTGACTTGCAGTGTGCTGGCTTAATAATCCAATAGGGTTGATAGCCTCTGAAGTCCTATTTTAACTAACTATTAAGCATATCATAAGGAAAAGATTACACCAATTCGGAATTGTGAACCTGTTATGCCAAGTTTTTTAATTGTCTGGGTTATAGTAAAGCATGTATTATATCGTTTGGGTTCGGTACTAGTTCAAATGTTGCATCGCCATTCACACTCTTTACGTTACTTTCACAACGGAATAAAATCGTATAGTGTCAAATAAAATACAAGCGAAATGGCGTTATGAAAATAAAAGAATTAACCCTTTCAAGATCCAAGGCGCATTTCTGTTCTGTTTTCTGGTAATTACTAGACGATTTTATTCAGATTAGGAAGGGTATATGGAAGTCAGAGGGTTGATTGAGATAGCCTTTACCCATTTAATTAATACCCACAGATTCTTCTTAAGCTGCATAAAATCGTCTAATGATAGCCAAAATAATCTGCTAAATGGTGTCAAGCAACTAAAAGGGTTAACATACCTCACCTACGAATGTTTGTTCGGATCCAACCAGTTATTCGGGAAATTTGGTGGGAAAATTTACCTGAAAATAAGAACGAATATTAGAATCAGATGTCACTCATATAACTTTAAATAATAGCAAAGAATATTAGAATCAGATGTCACTCATAACTTTAAATAATAGCAAAGAATATTAGAATCAGATGTCACTCATATAACTTTAAATAATAGCAAAGAATATTAGAATCAGATGTCACTCATATAACTTTAAATAATAGCAAAGAATATTAGAATCAGATGTCACTCATATAACTTTAAATAATAGCAAAGAATATTAGAATCAGATGTCACTCACATAACTTTAAATAATAGCAAAGAATATTAGAATCAGCTGTCACTCGTATAACTTTAAAAAATAGCAAAGAATATTAGAATCAGATGTCACTCACATAACTTTAAATAATAGCAAAGAATATTAGAATCAGATGTCACTCGTATAACTTTAAAAAATAGCAAAGAATATTAGAATCAGATGTCACTCATATAACTTTAAATAATAGCAAAGAATATTAGAATCAGATGTCACTCGTATAACTTTAAATAATAGCAAAGAATATTAGAATCAGATGTCACTCATATAACTTTAAATAATAGCAAAGAATATTAGAATCCGCTGTCACTCATATAACTTTAAAAAATAGCAAAGAATATTAGAATCAGATGTCACTCATATAACTTTAAATAATAGCAAAGAATATTAGAATCAGATGTCACTCATATAACTTTAAATAATAGCAAAGAATATTAGAATCAGATGTCACTCATATAACTTTAAAAAATAGCAAAGAATATTAGAATCAGATGTCACTCATATAACTTTAAAAAATAGCAAAGAATATTAGAATCAGATGTCACTCATATAACTTTAAAAAATAGCAAAGAATATTTGAATCAGATGTCACTCATATAACTTTAAATAATAGCAAAGAATATTAGAATCAGATGTCACTCATATAACTTTAAATAATAGCAAAGAATATTAGAATCAGATGTCACTCACATAACTTTAAAAAATAGCAAAGAATATTAGAATCAGATGTCACTCACATAACTTTAAATAATAGCAAAGAATATTAGAATCAGATGTCACTCACATAACTTTAAATAATAGCAAAGAATATTAGAATCAGATGTCACTCATATAACTTTAAAAAATAGCAAAGAATATTAGAATCAGATGTCACTCATATAACTTTAAAAAATAGCAAAGAATATTAGAATCAGATGTCACTCGTATAACTTTAAAAAATAGCAAAGAATATTAGAATCAGATGTCACTCATATAACTTTAAATAATAGCAAAGAATATTAGAATCCGCTGTCACTCATATAACTTTAAAAAATAGCAAAGAATATTAGAATCAGATGTCACTCACATAACTTTAAATAATAGCAAAGAATATTAGAATCAGATGTCACTCATAACTTTAAATAATAGCAAAGAATATTAGAATCAGATGTCACTCATATAACTTTAAAAAATAGCAAAGAATATTAGAATCAGATGTCACTCATATAACTTTAAAAAATAGCAAAGAATATTAGAATCAGATGTCACTCATATAACTTTAAAAAATAGCAAAGAATATTAGAATCAGATGTCACTCATATAACTTTAAATAATAGCAAAGAATATTAGAATCAGATGTCACTCATATAACTTTAAATAATAGCAAAGAATATTAGAATCAGATGTCACTCATATAACTTTAAAAAATAGCAAAGAATATTAGAATCAGATGTCACTCATATAACTTTAAATAAGCAAAGAATATTAGAATCAGATGTCACTCATATAACTTTAAATAATAGCAAAGAATATTAGAATCAGATGTCACTCATATAACTTTAAAAAATGGCAAAGAATATTAGAATCAGATGTCACTCACATAACTTTAAAAAATAGCAAAGAATATTAGAATCAGATGTCACTCATATAACTTTAAATAATAGCAAAGAATATTAGAATCAGATGTCACTCATATAACTTTAAATAATAGCAAAGAATATTAGAATCAGATGTCACTCATATAACTTTAAATAATAGCAAAGAATATTAGAATCAGATGTCACTCATATAACTTTAAATAATAGCAAAGAATATTAGAATCAGGTGTCACTCATATAACTTTAAATAATAGCAAAGAATATTAGAATCAGATGTCACTCATATAACTTTAAAAAATGGCAAAGAATATTAGAATCAGATGTCACTCATATAACTTTAAAAAATGGCAAAGAATATTAGAATCAGATGTCACTCACATAACTTTAAAAAATAGCAAAGAATATTAGAATCAGATGTCACTCATATAACTTTAAAAAATGGCAAAGAATATTAGAATCAGATGTCACTCATATAACTTTAAAAAATGGCAAAGAATATTAGAATCAGATGTCACTCATATAACTTTAAAAAATGGCAAAGAATATTAGAATCAGATGTCACTCATATAACTTCAAAAAATGGATTCAAATTCAACTTAAGGGGGGTGACCTGTTTTTGTTCTGTCCTTTTCTATCTTTCTCTGGCTTGTATCCATTTGGCCCCATTCAGCCTACTGTTTTAAGACGTTTATCCCCATCCAGGTGTCATTTTTTTACTGGTGAGCGGTAGCGAGCCAGCATATTTTTTATTTTTGTTTGACAGCAGGCTAAATTTGTACATTTTTCGATAGAAAAATGTCTCCGGCGAAGCCGGATTTCTTCATATAATGCTGGCTCGCTATCGCTTGCCAGGAAGAAATCGACACCTAGATGGGGATAAACGTCTTAAAATAGTTGGCTGAATGGGGCCGAATGGATACAAGCCAAAGAAAGAGAGAAAAGGATAGAAATAAAAAAAAGCAGGTCACCCCCCATAAGGATAATATTTATTGACCATGGTATGCTTCAGTACAGGACAATATAAGCGGTGAGACCTATTTTTATTATTATCAAAATATACTATTATATATATATAATAGAGATACCGGTACTCAATTAGTCAGTAGTGCTGGTAGGGAAAAGCTGTTAAGGGGAGGTATTTAGTTTGTTCCCTACTTTTTCATCAAGCTTAAAATTACACCCCCTAGACCCCCTTTCAAGATAAATTTGTACATTTTTCGATAGAAAAATGTCCCGGCTGAAAGCCGGTTTCTCTTAAATTTCAGGCTCGCCAGGATAAAATCGACAGCTAAATGGCACGAAAGGTCTTAAAATTGACAGAAATGGGTCGAAAGTTCTAAAAATCGTCACAATAATGGGGCTAAACATGAGGGAGAAGGAAGTTCGAAAAAAAAATCCCTCAAGTGGAAACCTCCCCTTAAATACAGCCACGATAAATTTTACTGGTATTTATTTGTCGCACTCCCTCGCCTGTTAAGGGAGCCCACCTCTTCTTTTTTGTTTTTTTCTCTTTTTCTCCCTCTCTCTTTGGCTTGTATCCATCCGGCCCCATTCAGCCAACTGTTTTAAGACGTTTACCCCCATCCAGGTGTCAATATTTTCCTGGCGAGCGGTAGCGAGCCAGCATATATATTATTTTGTTTTGACAGCAAGCTAAACTTGTACATTTTTCGATAGAAAAATTTCTCCGGCGAAGCCGGATTCCTCCATACAATGCTGGCTCGCTATCGCTCGCCAAGAATAAATCTACACCTGGATGGGGATAAACGTCTTAAAACAGTTGGCTGAATGGGGCCGAATGGATACAAGCCAGGGAAAGAGAGAAAAGGAGAGAAAGATAAAAAAAAAAGCCGGTGAGCCCCCTTAAGAAATATTGAACCCGGCTAGCCAATGTGAGGCTCAGAGGGGGGAGGGGAGGGGGCGTTCCTATGACTTCTGTGTTGGTCGGGGAGGGGGGGTCTTGTATTGTACCGTATTGTATTGTGTGCTGTTGATGGAGGTATTGGTGTATTGTTTCGCTATGTATGGGGCTGTCTTCTGCTCTGTTGATGATAGTGTTGTTGTATTGTGTTGATGATCGTGTTGTTGTATTGTGTTGATGATAGTGTTGTTGTATTGTGATGTGATCTTTCAAACTCGTTATTTAACTAGACCATAATTTTATCTTTACATACACGCTACAATAATAAACCCTACAGTCATATAATGGATTTGGTATTCGTTTGACACCTTAGCTTGTATGTGTATAATGGAAGATACAATAGAAGGACCCCACATTTCTATGAATGACTACCTTTTCCCCTCTCTAAGCTCCCCTCCCCTTTCTCTCCTCCCAGTAGATAACCCCCTCCCCCCACTAGATTCGTTTCCCCTCTCCTCCCCTCCCCTTCCCTTCCCTTCCTTTCTCCTCTCCCCTACCTCCCAGATTTCCACTCCCTCCCCCCCCCCCAGATTCTCCCTTCCCTCCATCAGCTCTCTCTCCGCCAATCAAGTGCCTCCCCCCTCCCTTTCTCTTCCCCCTCCCCTTCCTTTTACCCACCAGATTCCAAATTCCCTAACTCCCTACTCTCCCCTGCATCCCCCCCCCCCTCCATTTCCAGGTAAGCCCGAGTCTTGCTACCCTCCCCCTTCCACCTGATTCCCCCTCCCTACCCTTTCCCCACCAGATCCCCTCCTCTCCTCCCTTCCCACCTGATTTCCCCTCCCTACCCCATCTCCTCTCTTCCCACCTGATTCCCCCTGCCTACCCTCTCTCTCCCCACCAGATCCCCCCTCCCTAACCCCCTCTCACCCACCAGATCCCCCTCCCTACCCCCTCTCACCCCACCAGATCCCCCCTCCCTACCCCTCTCACCCCACCAGATCCCCCCTCCCTACCCCTTTCACCCCACCAGATCCCCCCTCCCTACCCCTCTCACCCCACCAGATCCCCCCTCCCTACCCCTCTCACCCCATCAGATCCCCCCTCCCTACCCCCTCTCACCCCACCAGATCCCCCCTCCCTACCCCTCTCACCCCACCAGATCCCCCTCCCTACCCCTCTCACCCCACCACAACCCCCCTCCCTACCCCTCTCACCCCACCAGATCTCACCCCACCAGATCCCCCCTCCCACCCCACCAGATCCCCCCTCCCTACCCCTCTCACCCCACCAGATCCCCCCCCCCTCCCTACCCTTCTCTCACCCCACCAGATCCCCCCCTCCCTACCAGATCCCCCCTCCCTCCCCCCCTCCGTTAAGCCCCAACAACAGCCCCCCCCCCCATTAAAGAGGCTAGCACGTAACAGGTCCAGAACTCGTATATACAGTACGGTACGGGTGCGGGATGGCTGACAGACCAAACACGTACAGTCGCCCTCGTAAGTTCCGTTCCAGGCTATCAAACGAAAGCCGAGTCCATTATTTTTTAGTCTTTATGATTGTATATGTAAAGATCAAATTATGGATTAGAGTTCAAAATTATGTCTTTGGGAGTGATAAAGTGGCCAAGGCAATGCTATTCCACGTTACACATATTGGGTATTCCTTCACACATCCAGGTGTCGATTTCTTCCTGGCGAGCAATAGCGAACCAGCATTGTATGGAGAAATCCGGCTTCACCGGAGAAATTTTTCTTTCGAAAAATTTGCAAATTTAGCTTGCTGTCAAAACAAAAATATATATATATGCTGGCTCGCTACCGCTCGCCAGGAAAATATTGACACCTGGATGGGGATACACGTCTTAAAACAGTAGGCTGAATGGGGCCGAATGGATACAAGTCAAAGAGAGAGGGAGAGAAAGATAAAAAAAAGCGAGGTGGGCTCCCTTAACAACACTATTGCTTGAACAAATAATTTGCAACAATTACTATGATAACATTTGTTGGCTTCCAGGATAGCTTTGGCTCAGGGGGTTAAGGGGAGACGGTCGTTTTTCTGGTCCCCTCTCTCCCTCGTGTTTAGTCCCATTATTTTTTTAGATTTTTAGAAGTTCGGCCCACTTGTTTGGCGATTTTAAGACCTTTCGTCCCATCGTGCCATTTAGGTGTCGATTTTTTCCTGGCGAGCGATAGCGAGCCTGTAATTGTAAGAGGAACCGGCCTTAGGCCTTCGGCCGGGACATTTTTCTACCGAAAAATTAACAAATTTATCTTGAGGGGGTCTAGGGGATGTTTTTCTAAGTTTGCGGGATGTCTAGCGAGGAAACTAAGAATTTATGAATGAATGAATTTATAGGCCAAAAAAGCAGTCCGTGTGCCCTTAAAAGCAGTCAGTGTCCCCTTAAAAGCAGTCAGTGTCTCCTTAAAAAGAAGTCAGTGTCCCCTTAAAAAGCAGGCAGTGTCCCCTTAAAAAGCAGGCAGTGTCCCCTTAAAAAGCAGGCAGTGTCCCCTTAAAAAGCAGGCAGTGTCCCCTTAAAAAGCAGTCAGTGTCCCCTTAAAAGCAGTCTATGTCCCCTTAAAAGCAGTCAGTGTCCCCTTAAAAGCAGTCAGTGTCCCCTTAAAAGCAGTCAGTGTCCCCTTAAAAGCAGTCAGTGTCCCCTTAAAAGCAGTCAGTGTCCCCTTAAAAGCAGTCAGTGTCCCCTTAAAAGCCGTCAGTGTCCCCTTAAAAGCAGTCAGTGTCCCCTTAAAAGCCGTCAGTGTCCCCTTAAAAGCAGTCAGTGTCCCCTTAAAAACAGTCAGTGTCCCCTTAAAAGCAGTCAGTGTCCCCTTAAAAGCAGTCAGTGTCCCCTTAAAAGCAGTCAGTGTCCCCTTAAAAGCAGTCAGTGTCCCCTTAAAGGTACAATATCTATACCTATATTATTTTGTTATCTAAGATATTGGTGTGTGTGTGTGTGTGTGTGTGGTAAAGAGAGCGAGAATTAATTTGTGTGTGTGTTAAAGAGAGAGAGAGAGAGAGAGAGGGGGGGGGGTAAAGAAAGAATGGAAGTGAGTGAATCGTGGTTGGAAACAAAAAAACGTCATAACAATGCTTTTCTCTCTCTCTCTCTCTCTCTCTCTCTCTCTCTCTCTCTCTCTCTCTCTCTCTCTTTAAAACACACACACACCAATTCATTCTCGCTCTCTTTAACACACACACACACACACACATATATTTTTTTCTCTCTCTCTCTCTCTCTCAAGGGGGAATGATTCTTTTTTTGTCCCTCTTTCTCTCCCGTGTTAAAGTCCGTTAGTGTTGAGATTTTAAGACGTTCGGCCCATTAGTTTGGCGATTTAAACACCTTTCGCCCCATTTCGTTGTCAATTTTAAGAACTTTCATGCCGTTTAGGTCTCGATTTTTTCCTGGCGAGCGATAGCGTTTTTGTATTTGATTTCAGGTACATTGAGACGATAATGTGCAGCTTAGGAATGATGTTTGTTAGCTAAAAGGATAAATTGAGATAGTCTGAAGCCTTTTAACCCCTTCACGCTCATATGACGCAGAGGTTGCCAGATTAGCAATAATAAATCGAGTTCTCTCACTCTTATAATTACCTCTCCAAAATTAGTTTTCTGCCCACAGCTAACTCAAAGACAACTGCAGAGGTTGAAGTAACTAAACTAAAGGTTTCTAAATACCCCTGATGGTAATAAAGGCTTTAAAGTATCCCCAATAGGCTCAACACAGCTAACTCAAAGACAACTGCAGAGGTTGAAGTAACTAAACTAAAGGTTAATAAATACCCCTGATGGTAACAAAGGCTTTAAAGTATCCCTAATAGGCTCAACACAGCTAACTCAAAGACAACTGCAGAGGTTGAAGTAACTAAACTAAAGGTTAATAAATACCCCTGATGGTAACAAAGGCTTTAAAGTATCCCCAATAGGCTCAACACAGCTAACTCAAAGACAACTGCAGAGGTTGAAGTAACTAAACTAAAGGTTTCTAAATACCCCTGATGGTAACAAAGGTTTTAAAGTATCCCCAATAGGCTCAACACAGCTAACTCAAAGACAACTGCAGAGGTTGAAGTAACTAAACTAAAGGTTAATAAATACCCCTGATGGTAACAAAGGCTTTAAAGTATCCTTAATAGGCTCAACACAGCTAACTCAAAGACAACTGCAGAGGTTGAAGTAACTAAACTAAAGGTTTCTAAATACCCCTGATGGTAACAAAGGCTTTAAAGTATCCCCAATAGGCTCAACACAGCTAACTCAAAGACAACTGCAGAGGTTGAAGTAACTAAACTAAAGGTTAATAAATACCCCTGATGGTAACAAAGGCTTTAAAGTATCCCTAATAGGCTCAACACAGCTAACTCAAAGACAACTGCAGAGGTTGAAGTAACTAAACTAAAGGTTAATAAATACCCCTGATGGTAACAAAGGCTTTAAAGTATCCCTAATAGGCTCAAAATCGCGTCATATGTCGGAGAGGGTTAAATGGGTAGATGTAATTCCCAAGCTGTACAAAATAGTCTTAATAGTTGCCAGGATATAATGAAAAGGACATCGCCGGTATAGATGGGGTTAAGGGGAGATTTCCACTTGAGGGACTTTTTTCTTGACTCCTTTCTCCCTCATGTCTAGCCCCATTGCTTTTGGGATTTCAAGAAGTTTGCCCCATTAGTTTGGTGATTTTTAAGAATTTCCGCCCCATTCTGTCAATTTTAAGACCTTTCGTGCCATTTAGGTGTC
Organism: Paralithodes platypus; assembly: GCA_032716605.1. Lineage (NCBI taxonomy): Eukaryota > Metazoa > Arthropoda > Malacostraca > Decapoda > Lithodidae > Paralithodes > Paralithodes platypus. Next base: position 26,346,268 of record CM064535.1, read on the forward strand.
GATTTTATCCTGGCGAGCGATAGCGAGCCTGTAATTTAAGAGGAACCGGCTTTTAGCCGGGACATTTTTCTACCGAAAAATGTACAAATTTATCTTGAAAGGGGCTCAAGGGGGTGTAATCTTAAGTTTGAAGGATATCTAGGGACGAAACTAAAAACCTCCCCTTAATAGTTGCCAGAATATAATGCAAAGTACACTCGGTCAACAAAGTATCTGCACCCCTACCCTGATAATCTGGGGTGTACAGCTTGGTAGGGTTGGCATCTCTACCTGCAGCTATATCCACCTATACTACCGTACTACCTACCAATACTGGTGACAGGTCAGTTGAACCAGTGCCACTTCAACCAGTGCCACTTTAACCAGTGCTAACTCAACCAGTGGCCACTTCAACCAGTGACCATTTCAACCAGTGACCATTTTAACCAGTAGGTTAGGTTAGGTTAGGTTAGGTTAGTGGTTAAAATGGTCACTGGTTGAAATAGTCACTGGTTGAAGTGGCCACTGGTTGAGTTAGCACTGGTTAAAGGGGCACTGGTTGAAGTGGCACTGGTTCAACTGACCTGGAACCACCAATACTACTTATGACCTATACTACCAAGCCTGTTCACACCAGATGATCAGCGTAGGGGTGCAGATACTTTTTTGACCGAGTGTACATCGCCGGTACAGAAGGGGTTAATAGCATAGGTCCTTGGCTAACCCTTTCTGTACCGGTGACGTCTTTCTGTACCGGTGACGTCTTTCTGTACCGGTGACGTCTTTCTGTACCGGTGACGTCTTTCTGTACCGGTGACGTCTTTCTGTACCGGTGACGTCTTTCTGTACCGGTGACGTCTTTCTGTACCAGTAACGTCTTTCTGTACCAGTGACGTCTTTCTGTACCAGTGACGTCTTTCTGTACCGGTGACGTCTTTCTGTACCGGTCACGTATTTCTGTATCGGTGACGTCTTTCTGTACCGGTGACGTCTTTCTGTACCGGTGACGTCTTTCTGTACCGGTGACGTCTTTTTTATATTGCATTCTAGTTATACTTAGACGGTTTTGTGCAGTTTTAAAAGGATCTGTGGTAGTCAAAGGGGTTAAGGGGGGTGACCTGTTTTTGTTCTGTCCTTTTCTATCTTTCTCTGGCTTGTATCCATTTGGCCCCATTCAGCCTACTGTTTTAAGACTTTTATCCCCATCCAGGTGTCATTTTTTTACTGGTGAGCGGTAGCGAGCCAGCATATTTTTTATTTTTGTTAGACAGCAAGCTAAATTTTTACATTTTTCGATAGAAAAATGTCTCCGGCGAAGCCGGATTTCTTCATATAATGCTGGCTCGCTATCGCTCGCCAGGAAGAAATTGACACCTAGATGGGGATAAACGTCTTAAAATAGTTGGCTGAATGGGGCCGAATGGATACAAGCCAGAGAAAGAGAGAAAAGGACAGAAAAAAAAAAAAAAAAAAAAGGTCACCCCCCTTAAGTGAGATAGTTCGAAGCCATTTAATTGATGGAATTCTTTTTTAATTGCATAAAATCGTCTAAACGTAGCCAGATTATTGTTAAAAGGACCGGCATCGGCACAGAAGGGGTTAAACTGCATAACATCGGTTAATTGTAGCCAGAATTAATTATATATAGGCGTCATCGTGTTCAAGGAGTTAAGGGGAGATGGGCCGTTTTTTTTTCTTCTATTAATAAATTCATGTATTCCTTTATTTCTTAGTACCCCCCTTCAAGATAATTTTGTACATTTTTCGATAGAAAAATGTCCCGGCCAAAGGCCGCTTCCTCTTGAAATATAAGGCTCGCTATCGCTCGCCAGGAAAAAATAGACAACTAAATTGCACGAAAGGTCTAAAAATGGACAACGAAATGGAGCGAAAGGTGTTAAAATCGCCAAACTAATGGGCCGAACGTCTTATAATCTCAAAACTAGTGGGGCTAAATATTAGGGAGAAGGGGGTCCAGAAAAACGGTCTTCCTCCCCTTAATTCAGAACGCTTATAACATCCTCTCTCTCTCTCTCTCTCTCTCTCTCTCTCTCTCTCTCTCTCTCTCTCTCTCTCTCTCTCTCTCTCTCTCTCTCTCTCTCTCTCTCTCTCTCTCTCTCTCTCTCTCTCTCTCTCTCTCTCTCTCTCTCTCTCTCTCTCTCTCTCTCTCTCTCTCTCCCTCTCTCTCTCTCTCTCTCTCTCTCTCTCTCTCTCTCTCCAGGATAAAGACTCTTGTTACTTATTCGGACAAGTTTACGGAGCACTCGGCCTACACCTCCGGGGGGGGGGGGGGAGAGGTCCTCAGGGTCAACAGGCACCAGCTGGATAGGGAGCTATGGTCCGAGCCAAACCCCTTTCTCCCTCATGTTTAGCCTCATTGCTTTTCAGATTTTAAGACTTTCGGCCCATTAGTTTGGCGATTTTAAGAACGTTCGCCCCATTTCTGTCAATTTTAGGACTTTGTGTCATTTAGGTGTCGTTTTTATTCCCTGGCGAGCGATAGCGAGCCTGTAATTTAAGTGGAACCGGCCTCCAACCGGGACATCTTTCTACCGAAAAATATATAAATTTAGCTTGAAGGAGGGTCTTGAGGGGGGGGGGGGGGGTGCTTCATTTAAAGCTTGATGGAGGTCTAGGGAACAAACTAAAAACCTCCCCTTAATTCAGAACACTTAACAACATCCTCTCTCTCTCTCTCTCTCTCTCTCTCTCTCTCTCTCTCTCTCTCTCTCTCTCTCTCTCTCTCTCTCTCTAATAACTCTTTCTCTCTCTCTCTCTCTCTCTCTAATAACTTTTTCTCTCTCTCTCTCTCTCTCTCTCTCTCGCTAATAACTCTTTCTCTCCCTCTCTCTCTCTCTCTCTCTCTCTCTCTCTCTCTCTCTCTCTCTCACACGCTAATAACTCTTTCTCTCCCTCCAGGATAAAGACTCGTGTTACCTGTTCGACTGTGGTCCCCCTGGCGGGTTCCTGTGCAAGTTTACGGAGCACTCGGCCTACACCTCCGGGGTTCTCCGGGTTAACAGGCACCAGCTGGATATGGAGCTGTGGTCGGAGCAAAACAGGCACGAGGCGGATCTGGCTAATCTCAGGTGCGTGTGTGCAGTTTTCTTTTCAAATTTTTTTTTTTTTTTTTTTTTTAGGTGGAACTGGCTAATCTCAGGTGCGTGTGTGCAGTTTTCTTTTTCATTTGTTTTTGTTTTTTTAATGTGGAACTGGCCAATCTCAGGTGCGTGTGAGCAGTTGTACACAATACGCTCCTGAATGCCCTACCCACGCCCCCAATATCGTCAGCGGGAGTATATATAGAGAGAGAAGTACATCATTATACGCTCCTGAATGCCCTACCCACGCCCCCAATATCTATAGAGGGAGGTGTCTACTACTCCAGGTCACCCATAATTGAGCCTCTTGAAGATGATGGGGTCTTCTGCCAGCCCCGTCACCGAGCTGATGTTAAGGGGAGACTGCCCGTTTGTTTGGTCTATTAATTAATTTATTCATATATTTCAGGGTGGATGGGACTCTTTAGCCTTGGTCGGCAACCCATCTAGGGGAGACAACCTTATAAAAATCCGGGTGGATGGGACTTGTCAGCCTTGGTCGGCAACCTGTCTAGGGGAGTAAACCTGATACAAATCCGTACTGCTTACCTAAGGGTAAGGCAGGTTAGTGGATGGACTAGCCGCGCACCACTGTAGAAAAATAGTGCTGAAAAGATACATAGAGGGCCTCTGGGTTGGACGGACCGTTAATTGAGTGGTCAATCCTGTAAGTCCTTCAGTAAACTGGCAGGGATTGTCCCTCTTACTGGGGATAGGTCCGCTTGGGGGCCTTCTGTGTATGGCCACCCTCATTTAGGGGAGTAAGGCGTCCGGCAATAGATAGATAGATAGATAGATTTGTTTAGTTTCCTCCCTAGACCTCCATCAAGCTTAGAAAAACACCCCCTAGACCCCCCTTCAAGATAAATTTGTACATTTTTCGGTAGAAAAATGTCCCGGCCAAAGGCCGATTCTGCTTAAAATTACAGCCTCGCTATCGAAAAATTTACAAATTTAGCTTGCTGTTAAAACAAAATATATATATGCTGGCTCGCTACCGCTTGCCAGGAAAATATTGACACCTGGATGGGGGTAAACGTCTTAAAACAGTAGGCTGAATGGGGCCTAATGGATACAAGCCAAAGAAAGAGAGAAAAGCAGTGAAAAAAGGAGGTCACCCCCCTTAATGAAATCAACAAATACATGTGGCACTCCAAGGACTCGAACCTAGGACACTCACACCGAAATTCCGCGCACTTATGCATTACGCTATCAAGACGGTTATACCACAAAATGATTACCATTAGTGCCGGTACAACATATAACACATCTACTGCGTTCAAACATTCGGGAATATGAGCACAACAATCATTGATGTACACTCGGTCCATAAAGTATCTGCACCTCCACGTTGATACTCTGGTGTGTACAGCTTGGTAGGGTTGGCATCTCTACCTACAGCTATATCCATCTATCCTACTACCTACGACCTACTACCTACGACCTACTACCTACGACCTACTACCTACGACCTACTACCTACGACCTACTACCTACGACCTACTACCTACGACCTACGACCTACTACCTACTACCTACTACCTACTACCTACTACCTACTACCTACTACCTACTACCTACTACCTACTACCTACTACCTACTACCTACTATCTACTACCTACTACCTACTACCTACTACCTACTACCTAAGACCTACTACCTAAGACCTACTACCTAAGACCTACTACCTAAGACCTACTACCTAAGACCTACTACCTACGACCTACTACCTACGACCTACGACCTACGACCTACGACGTAAGACCTACGACCTACGACCTAAGACCTACGACCTAAGACCTACGACGTACGACCTACGACCTAAGACCTACGACCTAAGACCTACGACCTAAGACCTACGACCTAAGACCTACGACCTAAGACCTACGACCTAAGACCTACGACCTACTACCTAAGACCTACTACCTAAGACCTACTACCTACCTATACTACCTAAGACCTACTACCTAAGACCTACTACCTAAGACCTACTACCTAAGACCTACTACCTAAGACCTACTACCTAAGACCTACTACCTAAGACCTACTACCTAAGACCTACTACCTAAGACCTACTACCTAAGACCTAAGACCTACTACCTAAGACCTACTACCTAAGACCTACTACCTAAGACCTAAGACCTACTACCTAAGACCTACTACCTAAGACCTACTACCTAAGACCTACTACCTAAGACCTACTACCTAAGACCTACTACCTAAGACCTACTACCTAAGACCTACTACCTAAGACCTACTACCTAAGACCTACTACCTAAGACCTACTACCTAAGACCTACTACCTAAGACCTACTACCTAAGACCTAATAGCTAAGACCTACTACCTAAGACCTACTACCTAAGACCTACTACCTAAGACCTACTACCTAAGACCTACTACCTAAGACCTACTACCTAAGACCTACTACCTAAGACCTACTACCTAAGATCTACTACCTAAGACCTACTACCTAAGACCTACTACCTAAGACCTACTACCTAAGACCTACTACCTAAGACCTACTACCTAAGACCTACTACCTAAGACCTACGACCTAAGACCTACGACCTAAGACCTACGACCTAAGACCTACTACCTAAGACCTACTACCTAAGACCTACTACCTAAGACCTACTACCTATGACCTACTACCTATGACCTACTACCTATGACCTACTACCTATGACCTACTACCTATGACCTACTACCTATGACCTACTACCTATGACCTAAGACCTACTACCTATGACCTAAGACCTACTACCTATGACCTAAGACCTACTACCTATGACCTACTACCTATGACCTACTACCTATGACCTACTACCTATGACCTACTACCTATGACCTACTACCTATGACCTACTACCTATGACCTACTACCTATGACCTAAGACCTACTACCTATGACCTACGACCTACGACCTACGACCTACTACCTACGACTACTACCTACGACTTACTACCTACGACTTACTACCTACGACTTACTACCTACGACTTACTACCTACGACTTACTACCTACGACTTACTACCTACGACTTACTACCTACGACTTACTACCTACGACCTACTACCTCGACCTACAACCTACGACCAATGACCTACAACCTACGACCTCGACCTACTACCTCGACCTACGACCTACTACCTCGACCTACTACCTACAACCTACGACCAATGACCTACAACCTACGACCTACAACCTACGACCTACAACCTACGACCTACGACCTACTACCTACGACCTACTACCTACGACCTACTACCTACGACCTACTACCTACGACCTACTACCTGCGACCTACAACCTACGACCTACAACCTACGACCAATGACCTACAACCTACGACCTATTACCTCGACCTACGACCAATGACCTACAACCTACGACCTACAACCTACGACCTACTACCTCGACCTACTACCTCGACCTACTACCTACGACCTACTACCTAAGACTTACTACCTACGACCTACTACCTAAGACTTACGACCTACTACCTAAGACTTACGACCTACGACCTACTACCTACGACCTACGACCTACTACCTACGACCTACTACCTACGACCTACTACCTACGACCTACTACCTACGACCTACTACCTACGACCTACTACCTACAACCCAAGACCTACTACCTACGACGTACTACCTACGACCTACAACCTACGACCTACTACCTACGACGTACTACCTACGACCTACGACCCAAGACCTACGGCCCAAGACCTACGACCCAAGACCTACGACCCAAGACCTACGACCCAAGACCTACGACCTACTACCTAGGACCTACTACCTACTACCTACGACCTACTACCTACGACCTACTACCTACGACCTACTACCTACGACTTACTACCTAAGACCTACTACCTAAGACCTACTACCTAAGACCTACTACCTAAGACCTACTACCTAAGACCTACTACCTAAGACCTACTACCTAAGACTTACTACCTACGACCTACGGCCCACGACCTAGGACCTATACTACCGATCTGTACACACCAGATAATCGACATAGGGGTGCAGATACTTGTTTGATAGAGTGTACAGTATATGGTTATTATTTTGTAATTTTCATTAATTTTTGGTACAATCCACAACACCCTGTGGAACGTTGTCGCTGAAGACCATGCAGCATGAGAAATAAATCAGATTGCGAATGGAAAATGTGTAAACAAAATACAGACACATAGCAAAATGATGTGTTTCCCATGCCCAATAATAACTATAATATGACCAAATCACTTAAGGGGGCTCACCGGCTTTTTTTTATCTGTTTATCGGTTTCTCTCTTCCCCTGGCTTGCATCCATTCGGCCCCTTTCAGCCAACTATTTTAAGACTTTTATCCCCATCTACAGTAGGTGTCGATTTCTTCCTGGCGAGCGATAGCGAACCTGCATTATATGAAGAAATCCGGCTTCTCCGGAGACATTTTTCTATCGAAAAATTTACAAATTTAGCCTGCTGTCTAACATAAATAAAAAATATGCTGGCTCGCTACCGCTCACCAGTAAGAAATTGACACCTGGATGGGGATGAACGTCTTAAAACAGTAGGCTGAAAGGGGCCAAATGGATACAAGCCAGAGAAAGATAGAAAAGGACAGAACAAAAACAGGGCACCCCCTTAAGGGGGGTCACCGTTTTTTTTTTATCTTTTTCTCTCTTTCCCTGGTTTGTATTCATTCGGCCCCATTCAGCCAACTGTTTTAAGATGTTTATCCCCATCCAGGTGTCGATATATTCCTGGCGAGCGATAGCGAGGCAGCATTGTATGGTGAAATCCGGCTTCGCTGGAGACCTTGTTCTATCGAAAAATTTACAAATTTAGCTTGCTGTCAAAAAAAAATATATATATGTTGGCTCGCTACAGCTCGCCAGGAAAATATTGACACCTGGATGGGGATAAACATCTTAAAACAGTAGGCTGAATGAGGCCGAATGGATACAAGCCAAAGAGAGAGGGAGAGAAAGAGAAAAGAAAGCGAGGTGGGGGCCCTTACAAAACATGGGCTGGGTTACCAATACTTTAGTTACCCCTGTTTATTGCTGATACTTACGTTTTCTACGCTGGAGCCGAATTTAAAGAAAATGTAACGGGGGTAGCTCATCCTAATATTTTAGAGGGAGACAGACCGGTTTTCTGGACCCCCTTCTTCCTAATGTTTAGCCCCACTAGTTTTTGAGATTTTAAGACGTTGGTTCCATTAGTTTGGGGATTTTATGACCTTTCACCCCATTTCTTTGTCAATATTAGGGCCCTTCGTGCCATTTAGGTGTCGATTTTTTCCTGGCGAGCGATAGCGAGCCTGTAATTTAAAGAGGAATCGGCCTTTGGCCGGGACATTTTTCTACCGAAAAATGTACAAATCTATCTTGAAGGGGGGTGGGGGGGGGGGGGCCTAGGGGGTGTTTTTCTAAGCTTGATGGAGGTCTAGGGGGTGTTTTTCTAAGCTTGATGGGGATCTAGGGGGTGTTTTTCTAAGCTTGATGGAGGTCTAGGGGGTGTTTTTCTAAGTTTGATGGAGGTCTAGGGGGTGTTTTCTAAGCTTGATGGAGGTCTAGGGGGTGTTTTTCTAAGCTTGATGGTGGTCTAGGGGGTGTTTTTCTAAGCTTGATGGAGGTCTAGGGAGGAAACTAAAACAATATATGAATAAATGAATGAATAGACCAAACAAACGGTCAGTCTCCCCTTAACACGATGACTATATGTGTTCTCTATACAATCCTTTGTGTCTCTGTATGTTGGTTCTGTCATGGTTCTGTGATTATGTCCTCAGTGTGCCTATCAGGTCAGGTGAAGGTATTGAGGGATAAGCCTTTACAACGGCACCTCGTAGCTACATTCTACTTTTCCTATTTTTATGAAGAGTGTAGAGAGGGGAGAAGGGGTGTTGGAGAGAGAGGAAGCTGTTGGAGTGGCTTTGTTATGTGTGTTATTAGGGGTGTCATAGTGGATCGCTTATATCTGGTGTAAGTAGGTCTCTCTCTCTCTCTCTCTCTCTCTCTCTCTCTCTCTCTCTCTCTCTCTCTCACAGTCGTCGGAAGGAGAGTGTTTATAAATTTGATGATTCATTTAAGCCCACTAACTCAGATAAAATCCTCTGGTGGTAACTTGCTGTAAAATCCTCTGGTGGTAACTTTCTGTAAAATCCTCTGGTGGTAACTTGCTGTAAAATCCTCTGGTGGTAACTTGCTGTAAAATCCTCTGGTGGTAACTTGGTGTAAAATCCTCTGGTGGTAACTAGCTGTAAAATCCTCTGGTGGTAACTAGCTGTAAAATCCTCTGGTGGTAACTAGCTGTAAAATCCTCTGGTGGTAACTTGCTGTAAAATCCTCTGGTGGTAACTAGCTGTAAAATCCTCTGGTGGTAACTTGCTGTAAAATCCTCTGGTGGTAACTTGCTGTAAAATCCTCTGGTGGTAACTTGCTGTAAAATCCTCTGGTGGTAACTTGCTGTAAAATCCAATGGTGGTAACTTGCTGTAAAATCCTCTGGTGGTAACTTGCTGTAAAATCCTCTGGTGGTAACTTGCTGTAAAATCCTCTGGTGGTAACTTGCTGTAAAATCCTCTGGTGGTAACTAGCTGTAAAATCCTTTGGTGGTAACTTGCTGTAAAATCCTCTGGTGGTAACTTGCTGTAAAATCCTCTGGTGGTAACTAGCTGTAAAATCCTCTGGTGGTAACTTGCTGTAAAATCCTCTGGTGGTAACTTGCTGTAAAATCCTCTGGTGGTAACTTGCTGTAAAATCCTCTGGTGGTAACTTGCTGTAAAATCCTCTGGTGGTAACTTGCTGTAAAATCCTCTGGTGGTAACTAGCTGTAAAATCCTCTGGTGGTAACTTGCTGTAAAATCCTCTGGTGGTAACTAGCTGTAAAATCCTCTGGTGGTAACTAGCTGTAAAATCCTCTGGTGGTAACTAGCTGTAAAATCCTGGTGGTAACTTGCTGTAAATCCTCTGGTGGTAACTAGCTGTAAAATCCTCTGGTGGTAACTTGCTGTAAAATCCTCTGGTGGTAACTAGCTGTAAAATCCTCTGGTGGTAACTTGCTGTAAATTCCTCTGGTGGTAACTTGCTGTAAAATCCTCTGGTGGTAACTTGCTGTAAAATCCTCTGGTGGTAACTTGCTGTAAAATCCTCTGGTGGTAACTAGCTGTAAAATCCTCTGGTGGTAACTAGCTGTAAAATCCTCTGGTGGTAACTAGCTGTAAAATCCTCTGGTGGTAACTAGCTGTAAAATCCTCTGGTGGTAACTAGCTGTAAAATCCTCTGGTGGTAACTTGCTGTAAAATCCTCTGGTGGTAACTAGCTGTAAAATCCTCTGGTGGAACTTGCTGTAAAATCCTCTGGTGGTAACTAGCTGTAAAATCCTCTGGTGGTAACTTGCTGTAAAATCCTCTGGTGGTAACTTGCTGTAAAATCCTCTGGTGGTAACTTGGTGTAAAATCCTCTGGTGGTAACTAGCTGTAAAATCCTCTGGTGGTAACTTGCTGTAAAATCCTCTGGTGGTAACTTGCTGTAAAATCCTCTGGTGGTAACTTGCTGTAAAATCCTCTGGTGGTAACTTGCTGTAAAATCCTCTGGTGGTAACTTGCTGTAAAATCCTCTGGTGGTAACTTGCTGTAAAATCCTCTGGTGGTAACTTGCTGTAAAATCCTCTGGTGATAACTTGCTGTAAAATCCTCTGGTGGTAACTTGCTGTAAAATCCTCTGGTGGTAACTTGCTGTAAAATCCTCTGGTGGTAACTTGCTGTAAAATCCTCTGGTGGTAACTTGCTGTAAAATCCTCTGGAGGTAACTTGCTGTAAAATCCTCTGGTGGTAACTTGCTGTAAAATTAAGATTCGAAGCAGGAAATGAAACCACATAAACCCTAAATAAGAGGTTTTGTGAATCGAAGTTTTCTCTACAATCCGTGTTTTGCTTACTCAAGATTAATAGCAAAAGGCTTTAAGGGGGGTGACCTGTTTTTTTCTTTCCTTTTCTCTCTTTCTCTGGCTTGTATCCATTTGGCCCCATTCATCCTACTGTTTTTAAGACTTTTATCCCCATCCAGGTTTCAATTTTTTTACTGGTGAGCGGTAGCGAGCCAGCATATTTTTAAAATGTTTTTGACTGCAGGCCAAATTTATACATTTTTCGATAGAAAAATTTCTCCGGCAAAGCCGGAAGTCTTCATATAATGCTGGCTCGCTATCGCTCGCCAGGAAGAAATTGACACCTAGATGGGGATAAACGTCTTAAAATAGTTGGCTGAATGGGGCTGAATAGATAGAAGCCAGAGAAAGAGAGAAAAGGAAAGAAATACAAAAAAAACAGGTCACCCCCCTTAAGGGTTCAAATAAAATATGTATATAATTATACACAATATAAAATGCTATAATAATATAATAATACCCCCTCCCTCTCTCTTCAGATCCCCCGGGGAAATAGGAGGAGGAACTGGTGGAGGAGGTGGGGGCGGTGCTCCCCTCCCTCCCCCAGGTCCCCTGCCCCCCACCACCCCTGCCCCCGCTGCCCCCACGCCCCCAGCACCCCGGGCCACCATCATCCCCCCCACCTCTGCCACCACCCCCGCTGCTACCCCCGCCACCACACCCACCACAGCCAAGTCCACCCTTCCACGTAAGTACCGCTAACAGTAACGTAATAACCCTTTGAGTACCGGCGATGTGAGGTATAATATATATAAGAATCGATTAGGTTAGGTTAGGTTAGGTTAGGTTAGGTTAGGTTAGGTTAGGTTAGGTTAGGTTAGGTTAGGTTAGGTTAGGTTAGGTTAGGTTAGGTTAGGTTAGGTTAGGTTAGGTTAGGTTAGGTTAGGTTACATTATGGTAAGTTAGGATAAGTTCTCATTGAAATTGAGTTTGTGTTCGGATGAGTTTGTGTTCGGATTGAGTTTGTGTTCGGATGAGTTTGTGTTCGGATGAGTTTGTGTTCGGATGAGTTTGTGTTCGGATGAGTTTGTGTTCGGATGAGTTTTCCTAGCGACCCCCTTCTTCTTTGGTCGATTTATCTTGCATTAATTAATTTATTTATTATTATTATTACTTTTTAATGACCATGCTCGTTGGGGTTTACAACAGGGGGGGAGGGGGGGGGGGGAGGGGGGTATCGTTTAATGCTTACCAAACGTTAATGGTAGCTATTAAGGGGAGGTTTCCACTTGAGGGATTTTTTTCTGGACCCGTTTCTAGCTCATGTTTAGCCCCATTGCTTTTGAGATTTTAAGACGTTCGCCCTAGTAGTTTTGACATTTTAAGACATTTTGCCCCATTTATGTCAATTTTAAGACCTTTCGTGCCATTAAGGTGTCGATTTTTTCCTGGCGAGCGATAGCGAGCCTGTAATTTAAGAGCAACCGGCCTTCGGCCGGGACATTTTTCTACCGAAAAATGTACAAATTTATCTTGAAAGGGGGTCTAGGGGATGTAATTTTAAGCTTGATGAAAACGTAGGGAACAAACTAAATACCTCCCCTTAATAACCTCCCCTTAATAACCTCCCCTTAATAAACTCCCCTTAATAAACTCCCCTTAATAACCTCCCCTTAATAACCTCCCCTTAATAAATACCTCCCCTTAATAAATACCTCCCCTTAATAAATACCTCCCCTTAATAAATACCTCCCCTTAATAAATACCTCCCCTTAATAAATACCTCCCCTTAATAAATACCTCCCCTTAATAAATACCTCCCCTTAAATTACATTACTTATTACTTCTCATAAATATCACATTACTGTATATTTTCCTTAATTTTAGTCATCCCCTTAAGGTGCGGAATAAAGGTTATGGCCAAGTTTGTTCAAAATCCATATATTTGTTATTGCACACACACACACACACACACACACACACACACACACACATATATGCTCACACACAAGCTGCTATATACACCAATACACGCACACGCACTATTTTTCACACACACACACACACACACACACACACACACTTCCTCTCACACACATACATACATTCATACATACATACATACCATCCACACACACACAAACACACACACACACACACTTTCTCTCACACACATACATTCATACCATCCGCACTCTCTTCTTCACACACACACACACACACACACACACACACACACACACACATATTCTCACACACAAGCTGCTATATACACCAATACACGCACACGCACTATTTTTCACACACACACACACACACACTTCCTCTCACACACATACATACATTCATACATACATACATACCATCCACACACACTCTTCTTCACACACACAAACACACACACTTTCTCTCACACACATACATTCATACATACATACCATCCGCACTCTCTTCTTCACACACACACACACACACACACACACACACACACACACACACACACACACACACACACACACAAGACGGGTGTGCGGCGAAGCTTTCAAGCGTGAGAAGGATCGGTGTTTGGTCGATCAACACTCCGTAGCCCACACTGCTTGGGGGAAGGAAGGAAGGAAGGGAAGAAGGGAGGAAGGAGGGTGGAGAGATGGAAGGAAGGAAGGAAAGAAGGAAGGAAGGAGGGTGGAGAGATGGAAGCAAGGAAGGAAAGAAGGAAGGAAGGAGGGTGGAGAGATGGAAGGAAGGAAGGAAGGAAGGAGGGTGGAGAGATGGAAGGAAGGAAGGAAGGAAGGAAGGAGGGTGGAGAGATGGAAGGAAGGAAGGAAAGAAGGAAGGAAGGAGGGTGGAGAGATGGAAGGAAGGAAGGAAGGAAGGGAAGAAGGAAGGAAGGAGGGTGGAAGGAAGGAAGGAAAGAAGGAAGGAAGGAAGGAGGGTGGAGAGATGGAAGGAAGGAAGGAAGGAAGGAAGGAAAGAAGGTTGGAAGATATATATATATATATATATATATATATATATATATATATATACAGTATATATATATACAGTATATATAAGTATGACCATATTATCTCTATATTATGATAAGTGAAAGCCGTAACTTACACAGTAAACACTACATTTAGTTATACAATAGACATAATAATAGATTATGTTGGATTATATCATGGTTGGTAGATAATATGAATATATAGCATTAAAATATGAAGTAACTTAGCCAACTTTCCTTATAACTGGCGGGAGGGAAAGTTCAGTACGTGTGTGTGTGTGTTTTAGATAGATTTGTTAAAGTTTGAGAGAGAGAGAGAGAGAGAGAGAGAGAGAGAGAGAGAGAGAGAGAGAGAGAGACGCCGCGAAAACAAAGCTTATGATGATGATTAATTATCCCTGATATATATGGCTCAACACAACTCTCACACCAGACTATATACCAGATAATTATGTTGTGGTGGTGGAGTGTGTGGTTGTGGTTTATGTGGTGTGGGTGAGTGTGTGTGATGTTGGTTCGTATGGGTGTGGGGTTGTAGTGGTGGTGGTGCGGTTGTGTTATAATAATAATAATAATAAACGGTGTATTAAAGAATGGCAGCCTCATGAGCTGAAAATACACATTTTACAATTAGTGGATGAACATGAGATGTACAGATATGAAAATGGTAAGCTCAGTTTACAATGGGTGAGTATAATATACTTTACATTAAAACAAGAAATTAATTAATGTGTGTATATAAGTATGTGTGTGTGTGTGTGTGTAATTGTTCTGATATGTGTGTTATTATATATTGCCTTGTATTGCTTTAATTTATCTATTATGTAAACAAAAACAACAACAACAACAACAACACAGACAATTGACCACTTGCGAGTTTCAGGCATTAAGAGGAGATGGGTCGTTTTTCTGCCCCCCCCCCCCCCCCCCCCCCCCCTCTCCCTTCTCCCTCATGTTTAGCCTCATTTGTTTTGAGATTATTTGACGTTCGGCCCATTACTTTGGCGATTTTAAGGCCTTTCATCCCATTGCTTTGTCAATATTAAGACCTTTCGTGCTATTTAGGTGTCGATATTTTTACTGGCGAATGATAGTGAGCCTGTAATTTTGGATGAACCGGCTTTCGGCCGGACATTTTCTACCGAAAACTGTTCAAATTAATCTAGAAGAGGGGGATGATATAATGGATGTTTATTTTTAAAAAATTTGATGGAGGTCAAGGGAGGAAACTAGAAAATTAATAAATAAATGAAAAATTTACCCAAAAGGAAGTTGAAGCCGTAAACATCGATTGTAAACAGAAATGCAATAATAATGTACGTTTCTGATGGATAGAAAGCATATTGAATTCGAGTTTAGGATTTTATAAATGTACTACAACTGCATTTTAGCTGGTAATTCTGCTAAATATCGATATGTGCAGCTCCAACTTATGTTATAGCCTGAAACTCACAAGTGCTCAAATACGTATGCATGTATGTATGTATGTATGTATGTAGGGTCTATGGAGTATGTACATGTATTGGTGTCGGGTCCTATGTATGTATGTATGTATGTGTGTAGGGTCTATGTATGTATGTATGTATGTGTGTAGTGTCTATGTAGTCTGTATGTAGTGTAGTGGTAGGGTCTATGTATGTATGTGTGTAGGGTCTATGTATGTATGTATGTATGTGTGTAGGGTCTATGTATGTATGTATGTATGTGTGTAGGGTCTATGTATGTATGTATGTATGTATGTATGTGTGTAGGGTCTATGTATGTATGTATGTATGTGTGTAGGGCCTATGTATGTGTGTAGGGCCTATGTATGTATGTGTGTAGGGCCTATGTATGTATGTATGTATGTGTGTGTGTAGGGCCTATGTATGTATGTATGTATGTGTGTGTGTAGGGCCTATGTATGTATGTATGTATGTGTGTAGGGCCTATGTATGTATGTATGTATGTGTGTAGGGCCTATGTATGTATGTATGTATGTGTGTAGGGCCTATGTATGTGTGTAGGGCCTATGTATGTATGTGTGTAGGGCCTATGTATGTATGTATGTATGTGTGTGTGTAGGGCCTATGTATGTATGTGTGTAGGGCCTATGTATGTATGTATGTATGTGTGTGTGTAGGGCCTATGTATGTATGTGTGTAGGGCCTATGTATGTATGTATGTATGTGTGTGTGTAGGGCCTATGTATGTATGTATGTGTGTGTGTAGGGCCTATGTATGTATGTATGTTTGTATATACTCTGGAACTTACCCCAGTTTTCCTTTTTTTTTAATGGGGGTAGCCGACTCGAGACAGAGCTCCAACATGGACTTCACAACACATCAGAAAACAAAACAAATTAACGATTTTTGTTTTTTATGTGAATGAGGGAGACAAAAGGCATAACTGCCTGCAGCGAGTGCCTCTCCCAGATTTCAAAGAGTGACAGGGCCGAAATCAAGGGACGTTCGAGCTAAAATGCCTGGACACACGGAGTTTGAAGCAATTTAAGTCATAGGAAGAGGGAAAGACTGATTTGGGGAGAAGAGTTCCAGAGCTCAGCAGTTGAATAGAAGAAAGTCTGAGAATAGCGTTTCACTCTTGGGTTGGATAGTTGCACAGAGTAGGGGTGGGATTGTGTTGCAAGGCGGGTACTGCGTACCCTACGTAGAGGAGGTGGTATGCACTGGGAAAGCTCCGAGGAACACTGATTATTGTAGTAGCAATAGAATAGCGAGAGAGATGCAACATTGCGGCGAAGAGAGAGGGATTGCAGCGAGTTGGTGAGTGGACGGGAGTTAATGATACGAAAGGCTTTCCTTCCTACTTTATCTGGGAGTGCGGTGTGAGAGGATCCTCCCCACACATGATTACGTAACATACAGCAATACAACACAATCCAATGTGAAACAACGCGTAAGTACTAACTCATAAACACACACATACACACACACACACACATATTCCCACAACACACACCCACACTCACTCTCACACACATACACGAAGACATCACAACAAGATACCAAACACACACACACACACACACGAAGACATCACAACAAGATACCAAACACACACACACACACACACACGAAGACATCACAACAGTGGATAGCCCTTAACACACACACACACACACACACACACACACACACACACACACACACACACACCCCTCCTCCCACCGATCCTTTAGAGAGTCAACAATACAAGAGGCAGGAGATTGGCACACACTTTCTACGGGGAGAGTGCCGGCAAATATTTTATAATTTGTTTTTATCTATTAACTCCTTTTGTTCCGTCGACATTCTTTTTATTTTATTTTATTCTGGCTACTGCTAATCAATTTTATTCAGTTTAGGAAGGATCTATAGTTATTACAAGGCTTCAGACTATCTCAATCAACCCTTTTAACTACCACTGCTCCTTCCTAAGCTGCATAAGATCGTCTAAATAATAGGTTGAATAGTATATAACCGACGTCGCTGGCTGGTACAGAAAGGGTTAAGGGAGCCCACCTCGCTTGTTTTCTCTTTCTCTCCCTCTCTCTTTGGCTTGTATCCATTCGGCCCCATTCAGCCTACTGTTTTAAGACGTTTACCCCCATCCAGGTGTCAATGTACAGCTCGCCAGCATATAATATTTTTGTTTTGACAGCAAGCTAAATTTTTAAATTTTTCTATCGAAAAATTTCTCCGGCAAAGCCGGATTTCTATCGAAAAATTTACAAATTTAACTTCCTCTCAAAACAAAATGTATATATGCTGGCTCGCTACCACTCCCCAGGAAATTATTGACACCTGGGCGGGGGTAAACGTCTTAAAACAGTAGGCTGAATGGGGCCGAATGAATACAAGCCAAAGAGAGAGGGAGAGAAAGAGACAAACAACGAGGTGGGCTGCCTTAATAGGTGGTACTCAGAACACAAGCTCCGATCTTTCTCTATCTTATGAACAAACAATGTGGACGAGAGTTATTTTATGCAACCGAAATGTGGGCGAGTATAATTTATTTTGTGTAACTGAGAGCGAGTTTATTATAAGAAACTTTTTTTTTTCTTTTCGGCGGATACACAAATTTCTGTAGAACAAATTTCTGTAGAACAAATTTCTGTAGAACAAATTTCTGTAGAACAAATTTCTGTTGAACAAATTTCCCGGTTCCTCCTAAACTTACAGGCTCGCTTTCGCTCGCCAGGAAAAAATCGACTCCTAATGGTACGAAAGCTCCTAATATCGATATTGAAATGGGGTAAAAGGCCTTAGAATCGCCAATCTAATAGGGCGAACGTTGTATAATCTCATAACAAACGGGGCTAAACATGAGGGAAAACTGGCATATCTCTCCTTAAATGGCTCTATAATTCGTTTAGTATGAAAGTATAATAAATGGTTGTGTGATATAATAATATTATAATCTCTCTACATTTCTTGAGTGGAAAAAGGGAAATACTGATTGATCGGCAATAACTGGAGAGCTATCGTGAGTTTCAAGAACCTGAGTTGGTGGTGTAATGGTTTAGATGCTTATGTTCTGGGCGTGGTGTCCCGAGTTCGAATCCGCGGGAGGACCATATGCTTTCATTAGTTTATTCAAGTACATTTTGTGTTGGTGGTGTAATGGTTTAGATGCTTCTGTTCTGGGTGTGGTGTCCCGAGTTCGAATCCCGGGAGGACCATATGCTTTCATTAGTTTATTCAAGTACATTCTGTGTTGGTGGTGTAATGGTTTAGGTGCTTATGTTCTGGGTGTGGTGTCCCGAGTTCGAATCCCGGGTGGACCATAATATACTTTCATTAGTTTATTAAAGTGCATTGGGGTTTGTAATTGATGATTAATATTAAGAACGGGATGTTACTTAATATATCTTTAATTTCCTCCAGTATAATGGGAAATAATTAATTGTTTAAT
>CM064535.1:26365227-26405960 GCA_032716605.1 Paralithodes platypus
CGCACTTCTTCACCCATAGTCCCATCTTTACTCAACAAACTGCCCAGATACTTAAATGAGCTGACAATCTCCATAGCCTGACCATTCAACTTCACCTCACACTTTGTGGCTTCACCCCTTTCGAAGACCATAACCTTGCTCTTCCCCGCATTTACCTTCAGATTCCGTTTTTCGCACACTGTTCCAAATATATTTACCAGACCCTGCAACTCCCATTCACCATCACTCATCAGAACTGTATCATCAGCAAACAGCAGTACAGGTAGCTTCTACTCATTTTCCTCCCTTATCAGCGACACACCAACATCCATTGCTCTTCCTTGTATTACTTTCATGACTCCATCCATATATACAGTAAACAACCACGGGGACATCACACACCCCTGTTTCTACCCAACATTCAGGTCAAAGAGCTCGCTCTGCTCATTCTCCACACGTACTGCTGCCTTTGCACCCTCATACATGCTCTTCACTGCTTTCAGCAACTTGCCATCTACTCCGTATATTCTAAGTACTTTCCACATACCTTCTCTATCCACTCTGTCATAGGCCTTCTTTTAGTCCATAAAGGCAACATACACCTTTTGTTGCTTCTCCAGATATTTCTCCACAAAACAATTCATGGTAAAAATCTGATCTACATATCCTCTTTCCTTCTTAAAACCGCCCTGCTCGTCACCTATCCATTTTTCCGTTCTCACTCTCACTCTCTCAATCACTACCCTACTGTACACCTTCCCTACTATGCTTAGAAGACATATTCCTCAGTGGTTACCACACACTCCTCTTTCCCATTTACCCTTATATAGGGGGACTAGTATGCCTGTCTTCCAGTCATCAGGTGCACTCCCCTTCTCCCATGCTAGTTTGCACATTTTCCATACCCATTCGATCACAATCTCACCACCATACCTCAACATTTCCCCACACACTCCATCTGTTCCTGGTGCTTTCCCCAACTTCACTCTCTTCATGGCTTCCCACACTTCTGACCTCCTGATCCCCACCTCCTCCTCCACTACTTCTCTTCTTCTCCCTCCCATACCCCATCCAATTATGTTTGCTGGCGCTTCATTCCTTTCATTTAGCAACTCGTTGAAGTATTCCCTCCATCTTTCGACTCTCTCTTGCTTCTCGGCTAGCATTCTCCCATTCTTATCTTTCACACTCTTACAGTTTCTTACACTCCCTCCATTTTACACTCAGATTCCTTCCAAATTCCTCTTATGCACATGCTTATTATTTTATTATTATTATTATTATTATTATTATTATTATTATTATAATTAATCATTATTATTATCATTTAATATAATTATTTATTATTTTATTATTTTATTATCCTTAGAAAATCGACAGGAATACAAAAATATTTATTCCCGCGCTTGTCAAACCGAAGGAAAACAAATCCTTACTTCGCTGTCTGACTGTCTGGCTGGCTTTCTGGTGCTTTCAGGAGGCCAGCTTTATTTTAATGCTCTCTCTCTCTCTCTCTCTCTCTCTCTCTCTCTCTCTCTCTCTCTCTCTCTCTCTCTCTCTCTCTCTCTCTCTCTCTCTCTAGGTAGGTTGCTAGAAGAAATAGAAGATATATACAGTATATATATATATATACAATATATATATATACTGTATATATACAATATATATATATATCTATATATATATATATATATATATATATATATATATATATATATATATTGTATATTGTATTCTTATTTCTTTTGTCTATCTAACTACCCACACACATCTATTTATCTATTTACACGAAGTATCTATCTATCCATATAACAGTGTATCTATCTGTAAACCAAGGGTAAGACCGCGAAAAACAACTTTTTCACAGTGTAGTGTCAACAGCAGAGGAAAAGGAAAGGTCGGCTGTACAGTTCATTGATCTATCTCTCTCTCTCTCTCTCTCTATATATATATATATATATATATATATATATATACCGGTATATATGAGAAGCGTTATTGTATCTTGGAAGGGTTAAAGGGTTATCCGTGCGTTGAAGAATAGTGCCATATAATGTTCAGTAAATGTTATTAAGTATTTGCTTTACAATGAAAGAGTGAGGTTAAATCTATCTAATAATCTGTCTATCTATCTATCTATATCCTATCCATCCATCCATCCATCTACTCGCCCATCTAACCTCCCCCCCCTCCCCACCACCACTACCACTACACACACACACACACACACACACACACACACACACACACACACACACACACACACACACACCTATTCTGCGTATCGTGAAAACACAACATAGAGGTAGAATGTTTAGGTTCAACGCTCTCTGGTCTTACCTGAGGTTGATCTACACTTCTACAGGGAAACATAAAATCCCCCAGACCCACTTTCAAACTAATTGTGTATACATTTTCGATAGAGATATGCCCGGTTACTTCTGGATTATTATGTTCTATCCAACAACCAACTCTACTCCTAAAATCGATTAATGAAATTTAACAACACATGTGGCAGTCCGTGGATTCGAACCCAGGACGCTCACACCGAAAATCACCACCTTATGCATTGCGCCAAGAAGACAGGTTCACTATCGCTCGATATTAGACACACAAATAAACATTTGAATGGGGTGCAATGTCTTTACATTGCCAAACAAATGGGGTGAAACAGGAAGGAATACAAAATTCCCACAAATATATTTTACCGGTGCCGTCATTTTAACCTTATTCTAGCAACTATTAGACGATTTTATTCAGTTTAAAAAGGGCCTCCAGCAATTAACAGGCTTAGAACTATCTCACTTAACACTTTATACCACCACAGATTCTTCATAAGCTGCATACAATGGTCTAAATATAGGCCTAGCTAGAATTCAATTATAAAGACGGCGCCGATATAGAAAGGGTTATTACTGTTACTTAAGAGGGGTGACCTGTTATTTGTTTTCTCTCCTTTTCTCTCTTTCTCTGGCTTGTATCCGTTCGGCCCATTCAGCCTACTGTTTTAAGACTTTTATCCCCATCCAGGTGCCGATTTCTTCCTGGCGAACGATAGTGAGCCAGCATTGTATGAAGAAATCCGGCTTCGCCGGAGAATTTGTTTTATCGAAAAATATACAAATTTTGCCTGCTGTCAAAAACATTTTATAAAATGTGCTGGCGATCGATAAAAAATGATTCCTTAAAGGGGATAAACGTCTTAAAACAGTAGTCTGAATGGGGCTAAATGGATGCAACCCATGATTATTACTCCCGACTGCTCCCGATGTTGCCAAAATTAAATTGAAAATTGCAATATTGGGGCAGTCGGGACCATGGTTGTGTATTTTCCGGACGGCTTCCAATTTCGCAATATTATAATCTACTTTGGGCAAAATCGGGAGTAGTCGGGAGAAATAATGATGTATTCTATTTTTGATTAATGTCACCACAACACCAAACACCTCCAATGAAATTAATGAAAGCATATATATGTGACGGCGGCGTCTTTACCATTTTAATCTAGCTATATTTAGACGATTTTATGTAGTTGAAGATAAAACAAATCGTGTATGTGTGACTGGGGCTTTAGAAGACATTAGCTCCCTGTTCTCTTCTGGACCTTGAGTTTGATCTGCAGTAGTAGGTTTATGGTTGACTAGTGGAGTGGTGAGGCGAGGGATGGGAAGGGTGGGTGGGTGGGTGGGTGGTGGGCTGCCAGGTGCTAAAGTGACAAATAGGTTATTGCTATTAAGTGGAACATAGCTGATATAAATACTGTTTATATATATATATATATATATATATATATATATATATATATATATATAGGTTACACGAATATAAAAAGACGAAAACATGTTCGTCTGCCGCCGCGCCTTTACTGAGTGGCAGAGTTCATCCTTTGTGCGCAGCTTTAATTTACGTATCTGCGCATGACGGCTTTGTTATCGTAACTCGCCGGAAGTTCGGAACTTTTTCGGCAATACTTAAATCTTCCAATCAGAAGAGGTTATGGTCGGGTTACACCCAGACGAATCAATTCAGATCAGGAAGGATTTATAAGAATATAAGGAATATAATGTTTTAATTAAATTGGAACTCATACCTGACCCTTTTAACCTTTATGCAATTGTCTAGAGGCATTTCGTATAATTTTGGTTATACTTGATAAGAAGATTGTTAATAAGCTTATAAATAAGTATATATATATAATTATATATAATATATATATAATTATATATATACTTATATATATATATTATATATATATATATATATATATATATATATATATATATATATTCTATTTAAGGAAAAGGAGAACCAGCGTAGTAGCGAACATCTTATCTTTATTGGTTACCAAACGTTTCGGAGAAAACAGTCTCCATCTTCAGTGAATCTAAAATAAATGAAAGTTTACATAAGAAATAAAACAAATAATTACAAATGGATGTGAAATATCAAGCAGTAAGGTTCGTATGAATATGAACCGAGAAGAGCTAAACATAATAAAACAAAAACTATGTATTAAGAGAACAGCATTAAGCTAAACTTAAACAAATAATACTAATAAGAGAGGGTATACAATAAAGTACGAAAAGAAAATGGAAGGATATTTACGGAGTGAAAAGAGGTGTTGCAGTGGCCGTGTTGTTCAGGCTGGGCTTTAATTTATTTATATAGATTGATTCTGAGGTGATAAGGTATTCTCTTCCACAGACTTCCAGATACTAACCACATGCCATTCACGCTGTGACCTTATCACCTCAGAATCAATCTATATAAATAAATTAAAGCCCAGCCTGAACAACACGGCCACTGCAACACCTCTTTTCACTCAGTAAATATCCTTCCATTTTCTTTTCGTACTTTATTGTATACCCTCTGTTATTAGTATTATTTGTTTAAGTTTAGCTTAATGCTGTTCTCTTAATACATAGTTTTTGTTTTATTATGTTTAGCTCTTCTCGGTTCATATTCATACGAACCTTACTGCTTGATATTTCACATCCATGTGTAATTATTTGTTTTATTTTTTATGTAAACTTTCATTTATTTTAGATTCACTGAAGATGGAGACTGTTTTCTCCGAAACGTTTGGTAACCAATAAAGATAAAATGTTCGCTACTACGCTGGTTCTCCTTTTCCTTGTGAGACTTCGATTCTCAAGAGGAAGCTCCATTGCAGAAATTATATATATATATATATATATATATATATATATATATATATATATATATATATATATATATACTGTATATTATGTTTTCCTTTGCATTCCTCCTTCTCCTCCTTCTCCTCCTCCTCTTCCTCTTCCTCTTCTTCCTCCTCCTCCTCCTCTTCCTCCTCCTTCTCCTCCTCGAAGTCGTTTTCCTTTACTTGTTCTTCACCTTACCTTTCCCTCACTCTACTTGTCTTCGTTTTCTCCCCATTGCCTCTTCCACCTCTCCAAGTAGTGACCTCTCGCCTCCCCCCCCTCCTAACCTATCACCCCCGATCCATGACCCCAGCCCCACCCCCTCTCCCCCCCCCCCCCCAGAGTTTTCCGATATCAAATATGCCATGACAATTACGCCCCACCCCCCCTCTCCCCCACCCCCCATTACGCGTTATTGTGCATTTCTTCTCTACATCTAGTTTCCGCTCAAATTTTGGATGATTTCTACCCCCGGAAGTTGCGTGCGTGCGTGCGTGCTTTTTTGAGGGGGCTACACTCATTTCAAACCTCTCTCTCTCTCACACACACAAAATGTCACATACATACACACGCAGCCACATACATAGACAGGTACACTAACCCACACACACACACATACACACAGCACATCCACCCACCCACACACAGACGCACACAGTCGCACCCACCTATCCGCTATCCACACACACACACACACACACACACACACACACACACACACACACACACACACACACACACAGTCACGGTTTGGGTTGAGAGTAACGACGTGGTGGGGAAGAAACTGCGTGCATGCGTGCGTGGAGGGGGGGGGGGGGGGGTATTCGTGCGCCCCGTATGCGTAACGCTGTAATTAACCCCTTCTGTACCGCCCACGTCTTCTCTATTAGATTTCTGCTACATTTAGACGATTTTGTGAAGCTTAGGAAAGATATATGGCAGCTGGAAGGATGAATTGAGATAGTCTGTAACATTTTAATGGGTAGACATCATTCCTAAGCTGAATAAAATCGTCTAATAGTGTTCAGATTGGAATGAGAAGTACATCCCCGGTACAGAAGGGGTTAAGAGGAGATGTGGTCGTTTTTCTGGTCCCCTTTCTCCCTCGTGTTAAGCCCCCTTTGTTTTGAGATTATAGGATGTTCGGCCCATTAGTTTGATGATTTTAACACCTTTCGCCCCATTACGTTGTCAATTTAAAGACCTTTCGTGCCAATTAGGTGTCGATTTTTTCCTGACGAGCGAAAGTGAGTCTGAAATTTGAAGAGGAACCGGCCTTTGGCTGGGACATTATTCTGCCAAAAAATTTACAAATTTATCTTGAAAGGGGGTCTAGGGGGTGTTTTTCTAAGCTTATATGGAAGTCTAGCGAGGAAACTAAGAAATACGGGATTAAATTAATTAATAGACCAAAACAAAAAAAGGGTCATCTCCCCTTAAGTGGTAACATTGCTATTGTTTAACATGTGACCTTCCATATAAGTGCTACCGACTGCCTAAATGTCTCGGCACCAATCATATTTTGATCAATAGTGGGTATCAGCAATATCTAAAAATTATTTCTTCATTTCGAGTGAGATATACAGACATGTTCCTAAACTTACCCACCCAATTCAACATCTGGCAGATATTAATACAACACACACACACACATATATATATATATATATATATATATATATATATATAGAGAGAGAGAGAGAGAGAGAGAGAAAGAGAGAGGGAGAGGAAGAGAGAGAGATATTCTCTGATACCAGTGCCAAAACCCTCACAAACTGCAGCCACCATAAAATTGCCTATAACAGTTGCCGGAATAAGCCCTCGTGTAAATCCATATATTGTAGGAGTGATCATGCTATAGGCATCAGTGCATGGGAGACGGAGTGTAAGGCGTCTGGTACTGTAGTCTATTCGCTGTAAGTAGGCGAGAAATCATGACCTCTACCCTCTGTAACTCAAAAAGGGCTAGAACAAATTGGCTGTAAATGGCCACATCTATTCCTTGACTGACTCTTCCCAAATGGTAGAAATATTAGCTCGATTACTCTAGTCGTTTTTGAGTTACAGAGGTTAGAGGTCATGATTTCTCGCCTACTTACAGCGGATAGACTATAGTTCTTGAGGGTACAAAGGAGTACAAAGGAAATCAAGCAACAACAGGTTTAGTGACCCTTCTAGGCTGCTTGTCCTCCAAAACACTGAGGATCAAGTGTCCAAACACTGGTTTAGAGAGGGTAAGGGAACATTGGAAAGGGAACTACTGCCCTGGAACTAATGTCCGTGGCAGGGAGTGAGAGAGAGAGAGAGAGAGAGCGGTGAATAGAGTTATTGGTTATAAATTATCTGTAGTGTATCGGTAACTTGAACATTTAAAAATAAAGGCGTTTAAGTTGCATAGAACAGTGGGATCATTTTAAGACATTAAATAAAAAAAAAAAAAAAAAAAAAAATATATATATATATATATATATACAGTATATATACAGTATATATTCTTACAATGGACTTATTTTAGGTCACACACAGCCGACGTGACAATACATCACCGAGATATCGTGACCGCACAGATAATAACGTGATGACAACCCAACACTTTACACTGTAGTCTATTCATTATAAATAGGTCAGGTCAGGTGAAGGTATTGAGGGGTAAGCCTTTACAACGGCACCTCGTATCTACATTCTACTTTTCCTATTGTTCTGAAGAGTGTAGGAGAGAGAAGAAGCTGTTGGAGTGGCTTTGTTATGTGTGTTATTAGTCTGTATACGTCGTCGTGGTGGGCTACAATTTCTGACCACTAACCTCCAGAACTCCAAAACGGCTAGAGTAATCGAGCCAACATTTCTACCATCTATAAAGAGTTAGTCGAGAAATAGGTGGTGTGGAAATGTAGAGCCCATTTCCTCTAGCCCCCTTTTGAATTTACAGAGGTTAATAGGGGTTACGATCTCTGGCCTACCTACAGTGAATAGACTATACCAGGTTCCACGTCTTGGGGCTTAGCAGGATATCTCGTTTAGCTTTTTCTGTACGTCTGTTATGTTATATTCTGGCACTATTTAGACGATTTTAGGCAGCTTAGGAAGGATCTGTGGTAGCTAAAGGGGTTGGGGAGACAATTCAAAGCCTTATGATTACTAGAGGTCCTTACTAAACTGCATAAAATCGATTAATAATATATCAACGGTACAGATGGGGTGAATGATTTTTTGGGATGGGGTTGCGTTTGCCATTTCTGTGCAATGTGTTATTATTATTATTATTATTATTATTATTATTATTATTATTATATAGAGGTAAAGAGGTAGAGGTTATAAAATGACACCCACACAAACACACCCACCCACAGAATAGTCCCCCCCCCCCCCCTTCCCCACCCCTCCTATAAGCCGACACCCAAACTGACGCCCCCCTCCACAATCACCCCACCTTCACTACTACTGTATAGGAGAGAGAGAGAGAGAGAGAGAGAGAGAGAGAGAGAGATTTAATATTTTATTTTCTTATTTTATTTTTGTTACAGTGTTATTTAGCTCTAACATTATACAAGATTATAATGAGAATTATTATATTTATTGTTATTATTATTATTATTATTTTTATTATTTTTTAATCTGGACGAGCGAGATCGATATTGCAATGTAGGAAAAACCGGCCTTCGGCGGAAGGTCGAGCCGAAGGCCGGTATCTGTTAACCCTTTGAAGCTCTGGTGCGTTTTAGCAGTTTATTTTGGGTATCCTTAGACGATTTTATGCAGCTTAGAAAGTACCTGTGAGCATTAAAAGGGTAAATACTATCTCAATCACCCCTCTGACTTCCATATACCGTTACTAATCTGAATAACATCGTCTAATAGCAGCCAGAAACAGAACAGAAACGCGTATTGGAGCTTGAAAGGGTTAAGTTACAGGGTCACTATCACTCGCCCGAATTGCTTACCTTAAGGGGAGGCAGACCGTTTTTCTGGACCTCCTTCTCCCTCATGTTTATCCCCATTTTTGTTTTTAGATTATAAGGCGTTCGGCCCAATAGTTTGGCGATTGTAACACCTTTCGCCCCATTTCGTTGTCAATTTTAAGACCTTTCGTACCATTTAGGTGTTGATTATTTCCTGGCGAGTGATAGCGAGCCTAAAATTTTAAGAGGAACCGGCCTTCGGCCAGGACATTTTTCTACCGAAAAATGTACAAATTTATCTTGAAGGGGGGTCTAGGGGGTGTTTGTCTAAGCTTGATGGAGGTCTAGGGAGAAAACTAAGGAATATATGAATTAATAGACCAAAAAAAAAAAAAAAAAAACGGTCCGTCTCCCCTTAAACCGGTATCACACGTGAGGTTTTTTAGTCAACATTCGATGATCAAAATTTTTCTGGCAGCTTTTCGGGAATAATTTGCACTGGTATCGGAAACTAGATTGATAATCGATGAATTTAGTTAGCCGAAATATTTCCAGACCAATGTTAAGGATAAATTTGAGGGAAAAAGCGCTCGTGTGATACCGGGTTTAGCGGAATCGGAAACTAGGCTGAAGGTAGATTACGCTAGGTGGCTGAATTCTGATATACCTGCGATTACATAACTGCTCGACTACAATTGCTCATAAAAATTGACGAAAAAACCGCACGTGTGACACCGGCTTAAGGAGGAGGGTTTTGTTTTTCTCCCTCATGTTGAGATCCATTAGTTTTGTGATTTTGACGTTCGTTCCATTAGTTTGGCGATTTTAAGACCTTTCGCCTCATTTTTGTTGTCAGTATTAAAAACTTTCGTGCCATTTAGGTGTCAATTTTTTCCTGGCGAGCGACAGCGAGCCTGTATTTCTATGAGGAACCGAAAACAATTTCTACCGAAAAATTTACAAATTTATCTTGAAGGGGGTTCTTGACGATGTTCTTTTTAAGCTTGATGGAGGTCTAGGGAGGTTACTATCAAATATATACATAAATGAACAAATAATATATATATATATATATATATATATATAGATAAATAGAAAAAAAACCGCCATACCCCCTTCAGGCGTGGAACCAAGATACAGTGACGCATACAGACGCAGATAAGTTTCCTTGTGACGCATCTAGCCGTTACAGTATGGCCTTCTACGGGAGAATTCTGAACGTCACTCTATTTGTACAGTCGCGCTAATAAGTCACGTCCTAGCTATCATTACGTTTGGCTTGCTCTGTGCTGTATTAATGTCAGTCAGATGTTGAATAGGGTGGCTAAGTGTAGGAACATGTTTGTATATTTCACTCCATATGAAGAAATTGAGCTTAGGGATTGCTGATACCACAATTCTTGATCAAAACATACTTGGTGCCGAGACGTCACTTATTAGCGCGATTGTACAGTTCTCCACATAAGTACCAGCCCTCTCCGTGATCTTGTGTATGGGAATATAAAGCGTATGATTGAATTACGAGTGTAGTTTCGTACGCAGTGGTTAAACTGACCGTTTGTTTGGTCTATTAATTAATTTATTCATATTTTTGTTTTTAGTTTCCTCCCTAGACCTCCATCAAGCTTAGAAAAACACCCCCTAGACCCCCCTTCAAGATAAAT
Organism: Paralithodes platypus; assembly: GCA_032716605.1. Classification (NCBI taxonomy): domain Eukaryota; kingdom Metazoa; phylum Arthropoda; class Malacostraca; order Decapoda; family Lithodidae; genus Paralithodes; species Paralithodes platypus. Next base: position 26,375,953 of record CM064535.1, read on the forward strand.
TTGTACATTTTTCGGTAGAAAAATGTTCCGGCCGAAGGCCGGTTCCTCTTAAAATTACAGGCTCGCTATTGCTCGCCAGGAAAAAAACGACACGTAAATGGCACGAAAGGTCTTAAAATTGACAACGAAATGGGGCGAAAGGTCATAAAATCCCCAAACTAATGGAACCAACGTCTTACAATCTCAAAACTAGTGGGGCTAAACATTAGGGAGAAGGGGGTCCAGAAAAACGGTCTGCCTCCCCTTAACTCGTCTGATTAGGCAACTGACGATTAAAAGAAACCACACTCGTAACAAAAAACAAAAACAATTATGAAAGTTTTGATTCGGCCTGATTAAGGGGAGATTTCCACTTGAGGGCGTTTTTTCTTGACTCCTTTCGCCCTCATGTTTAGCCCCATTGTTTTTCTAATTTTAAGACGTTCGCCCCATTATGTTGATGATTTTAAGAACTTTCAACCCTTTTCTGTCAATTTTATGACCGTTCGTGCCATTTAGCTGTCTATTTTTTCCTGGCGAGCGATAGCGAGCCTGTAATTTAAGAGGAACCGGTCTTCGGCCGGGACATTTTTCTACCGAAAAATGTACAAATTTATCTTGAAAGGGGGTCATAGGGGGTGTAATTTTAAGCTTGATGGAAGTCTAGGGAACAAACTAAATACCTCCCCTTAACCCTTACACTACTGGGGATTTTTTTTGTTTTTAGTTCAGCAAAATGTAAGCGATTTAGTGAAGCTTAGGAGGATATATGATGTTCAGAGGATTAGTTGAGATAGTCTATTGCTTTCTCATGGGCAGACGTCTTTCCTAAGCTGAATAAAATCGTCTAGTAGTTGCCAGAATATGATGAAAAGGACGTCACTAGTACTGGGTGGGTTAATCTCTCTCTCTCTCTCTCTCTCTCTCTCTCTCTCTCTCTCTCTCTCTCTCTCTCTCTCTCTCTCTCTCTCTCTCTCTCTCTCTCTCTCTCTCTCTCTGTATGTGATATCCAAGGTTATACTAATTAATGTAGGTACCAATATGAAGACTACTACTGTAAAGAGAGTTCTCCCCGTGACGATTCTCCCGCTAGACGGCCGCGCGTTACCGTGAGCTACCGTTACGTTATGTGACAGGTGTGGCCGGAGGGGGAGGGGGGCGTTAACCCTTTCCGTACCGTGACGACTTTGGCTTGGTGTTACTCGGAGGCTGTTAGAATAAGGTAGATTTATCTATATCTATCTATCTATAGCCTATCTATCTATAGCCTATCTATATCTCTCTCTCTCTCTCTCTCTCTCTCTCTCTCTCTCTCTCTCTCTCTCTCTCTCTCTCTCTCTCTCTCTCTCTCTCTCTCTCTCTCTCTCTCTCTCTCTCTCTCTCTCTATCTATCTATCTATCTATGCGTGTCTGTCTGTCTATCTATCTATCTATCTATCTATCTATGTGTCTGTCTGTCTGTCTGTCTATCTATCTATCTATCTATCTATCTATCTATCTATCTATCTATATTTGTCTATCTATGTGTCTGTCTGTCTGTCTGTCTGTCTGTCTAGGATCCAAGTGTCACCCACCCACACACACGTACCTCGCTATATCTCTTACACAACCCCACTTTAGTTCCCCACCACCACACCATTATATAACCTCTGTGGTGTATGTATAAAGACAGAGAGCTATTATCCAGGGACGTGAGGTGGCTGGGCTGGTATTTTAATAGCCGACATTCTTGAGATAGTTTTTTATAGCTGGGAGGTTGGTGATATTTTAGTTAATAGCTGGTGTTTTGGGAATATTTACTGTATATAGCTGGTATTTTGGGGATATTTTAGTTGGTAGCTGGTATTTTGGGGATATTTACGTTATATAGCTGGTATTTTGGGGATATTTTAGTTGGTAGCTGGTATTTTGGGGATATTTACGGTATATAGCTGGTATTTTGGGGATATTTACAGTATGTACCTGGTATTTTGGGGATATTTTAGTTGGTAGCTGGTATTTTGGGGATATTTACTGAATATAGCTGGTATTCTTGGGGCATTTACGATGTACGTACAGTTGGCATTTTTTGGGGACTTATTAATATTTATAGCTGACATACTTCAGATACTCTCTCTCTCTCTCTCTCTCTCTCTCTCTCTCTCTCACTCTCTCTCTCTCTCCTATTCAACCCCCTACTGAGAAAATTACCCCAATAATTTTAATGATGCAGTAATTTGCCAATTGCGAAGTGAGTTATAAATATAACTGGCGTTTAATGGCCAGCATGTCTGAGCATTAATGCAAACAAACATTCTAGCAACACACACACACACATAAACTCTCTCTCTCTCTCTCTCTCTCTCTCTCTCTCTCTCTCTCTCTGTATATATATATATATATATATATATATATATATATATACTGTATATCCGCTCAGGCACCTTTTCTGTGTACATTCCGTTAGTACTTTAGTATCACAGTACAACGATTGGGGGGTGGGTGGGGGGGAGGGGTCAGAGGTGAGCATTTAAAGCCCCCCCCCCCCCCCCCCCCAAGCTCCCCCCACTAAAAAGGACAAAAGTATAGAGAACAAAGAGGGCAATTATGGAGGGGGGGGGGGGGGGGGGAGTTAGCATGGTTATGGGGCGATTTCTATCGGAGGGATTGTTTTTTTCTCTGGACCCCTTTCTCCCTCATGTTTAGCCCCATTGCTTTTGAGATTTTAAGATGTTCGCCCCATTACTCTTGCGATTTTAAGAACTTTCGCCCTATTTCTGTCAATCTTAAGACCTTTTGTGCCATTTAGGTGTCGAGTTCTTCCTGGCGAGCGAAGGCGAAAGCGAAACCGAAAAATGTACAAATTTATCTTGAAAGGGGGTCTTGGGGGTGTAATTTAAGCTTGATGGAGGTCTAGGGAACACAATAAACACTTCTCCTTTTCTCTCTTTCTCTGGCTTGTATCCATTCGGCCCCATTCAGCCAACTGTTTTAAGAGGTTTATCCCCATCCAGGTGTCGATTTCTTCCTGGCGAGCGATAGCGAGCCAGCATTGTATGGAGAAATCCGGCTTCGCCGGAAACATTTTTCTATCGAAAAATGTACAAATTTAGCTTGCTGTCAAAATAAATATATATATATGCTGGCTCGCTACCGCTCGCCAGGAAAATATTGACACCTTGATGGGGGTAAACGTCCTAAAACAAGTAGGCTGAATGGGGCCGAATGGATACAACCCAAAGAGAGAGGGAGAGAAAAAGAAACAAAGCGAGGTGGGCTCCCTTAAAGACCCCGACACGCTTCCCCCCACTAAAAATGACAAAAGGAGGTGAATTATGGAGGGTTGGGAAAGAGGGGGTGGGGGGAGGAGGGGGGGGGGGAGGGGGTAGAGGTAGAATGGTTACAAGGAGTTACAAGGCATAGTATCTCGAAGACCTTGCGCTTCATTCCGTGGAGCTACTGGAAGTGGAAGGAGAGAGAATGTCTACTGCACTACGCCTTAAGGGGAGGTATTCAGTTTGTTCCCTACGTTTCATCAAGCTTAAAATTACACCCCCTTGACTCACTTTCAAGATAAATTTGTAAATTTTTTGGTAGAAAAAGGTCCCGGCCGAAGGCCGATTACTCTTAAATTACAGGCTCGCTATCGCTCGCCAGGAAAAAATTGACACCTGAATGGGACGACAGGTCTTAAAAGTTACATAAATGGGGTGAAAGTTCTTAAAATCGCCAAACAAATGGGGCGAACGTCTTAAAATCTCAAAAGCAATGGGGCTAAACATGCGGGAGAAAGGGGTAAAGAAAAAAATCCCTCCAGTGGAAATCTCCCCTTAACGAAATCAATTGAACTAATGAATACGTGCGGTACGCCAAGGATTCGAACCTAGGACACTCACACCGAAAATTCCGCGCACTGTATCAAACTTTTATATTTTATTTTATTTATGTATTTAAAACTAATTAACTCATTTTATGTTCAAAGTATCGAATAACTGGTATCACAGAAATACGGAGGACATAATATTATTTCAGCGAGCCTTCTAACGATAAATTGGGGGTCGTGTTTTATAGCTTGATGGAGGTCTGGCGAGGAAGCTATAATGATATATAAATCAATGGTTAAATAGCCCACACAATAATCCCTAACCCCTTTTCAAAATTCCATAAAAGTACAAATAAAAAAATATAAAAATACAATTATATATATATATATATATATATATATATATATATATATATATTGCCCTATACAAACTGGATGACCTTTATATTTCGATTATTAATATTATTATTATTATATATATATATATATATATATACAGGTATATATATATATATATAATAATAATCGAAATATGAAGGCCTTCCACTTTTTATAGAGCAATAACCTAACCTGTTAAAAAGACCAGCCTAAGTTCAGTAAGCTTTAAGGGGAGGTTTCTAGTTTGTTTCCTACTCCTCCAGCAATCTAAAAATGTCACCCCCTTGACCCCCTTTCAAGATAAATTTGTAAATTTTTCGGTAGAAAAATGTCCCGGCCGAAGGCCGATTACTCTTAAATTACAGGCTTGCTATCGCTCGCCAGTATAAAATCGACACTTAAATAGCACGAAAGATCTTAAAATTGACAGAATGGGGCGTAAATTCTTAAAATCGCCAAAATAATGGGGCGAACGTCTTAAAATCGCCAAAATAATGGGGCGAACGTCTTAAAATCTCAAAAGCAAGGGGGCTAGACATGAGGGAGAAAGGAGTCGAGATAAAAGTCCCTCAAGTGGAAATCTCCCCTTAAAACGAGCGTGGAACGGAAATTAGTAAGAAGATAAAAGAAGGAAATAAAAGAAATAAATAAAAGAAAGAAAGAAAAGAAAGAAAGAAAATAAATAAATAAAAGAAAGAGATGAAAGCAAGGAGTATGATACATAAGGAAGAAGAAAGAAGGAAGGAAGAGATAAAATGAAGGAAGGAAAAAGGAAGAAAGAAGGAAGGAAATAAAAGGAGGCGTTAAAAGCAAGGCGTATGATAAATAAGGAAGAAGAAAGAAGGAAGGAAGAGATCAAATGAAGGAAGGTGGATAAAGGAAGGAAGGAGAAAGAAGGAAGAAGTAGAGCGAGCCATGCGTGTACACAACATTCTCAAAACGCACTCAACCCCTACACCGTCACATCATTGGTACACACACACACGATACACACACGATACACACACACACACACACACGATACACACACGATACACACACACACACACACACGATACACACACGATACACACACACACACACACACGAGGTACACATACACACACACACACACACTTAAGGGGAGATATCCACCTGGAGGATTTTTTTCTGGACCCCTTTCTCCCTCATACTTAGCACCGTTGCTTTTGAGACTTTAAGACGTTCGCCCCATTAGTTTGACGATTTTAAGAACCCTCGCCCCATTTAAGTACATTTTAAGAACATTCGTGCCATTTAGGTGTCGATTTTTTCCTGGCGAGCGATAGCGAGCCTGTAATTTAAGGGGAACCGGCCTACGGCCGGGACATTTTCCTACCGAAAAATGTACAAATTTATCTTGAAAGGGGGTCAAGGGGGTGTAATTTCAAGCTTGATGGAAGTCTAGGAAACACACTAAAAACCTCCCCTTAACCAGACGTGTATACCGACGTCTTTAGATATTTATTCTAGATTATATGCAGACGATGTTGTGCAGCTTAAGAAGTATCCGTGGTAGTAAAAAGGGTTAAGGGAGAGAGTTCGAAGCCTGTTCATTGCTGGAGGCCCTGTTTTGGTGAATAAAATCGTCTAATAGTAGCTATAGGATCAAATTATAAAGACGTCACCGGTACAGATAGGGTTAACCTCTATAACTGCCAAACGAATGGAGTAATCGAGCTAATATTTTTACCATTTGGGAAGAGTTAGTCAGGGAATAGGTGTGGAAATTTGCATCCCATTTGCTCTAGCCCGTTTTGAGTTACAGAGGTTAGGGGTTGACGATGTCTGGACCACCTATTTGGAACAGGGTGGATATGTGGAATATTGACAATCAAGTGTAGGTGGAGATGTGGAATATTGACAATCAAGTGTAGGTGGAGATGTGGAAAATTGACAAACAAGCGTAGGTGGAGATGTGGAATATTGACAATCAAGTGTAGGTGGAGATGTGGAATATTGACAATCAAGTGTAGGTGGAGATGTGGAATATTGACAATCAAGTGTAGGTGGAGATGTGGAATATTGACAATCAAGTGTAGGTGGAGATGTGGAATATTGACAATCAAGTGTAGGTGGAGATGTGGAATATTGACAATCAAGTGTAGGTGGAGATGTGGAATATTGACAATCAAGTGTAGGTGGAGATGTGGAATATGACAATCAAGTGTAGGTGGAGATGTGGAATATTGACAATCAAGTGTAGGTGGAGATGTGGAATATTGACAATCAAGTGTAGGTGGAGAAGTGGAATATTGACAATCAAGTGTAGGTGGAGATGTGGAATATTGACAATCAAGTGTAGGTGGAGATGTGGAATATTGACAAACAAGTGTAGGTGGAGATGTGGAATATTGACAATCAAGTGTAGGTGGAGATGTGGAATATTGACAATCAAGTGTAGGTGGAGATGTGAAATATTGACAATCAAGTGTAGGTGGAGATGTGGAATATTGACAATCAAGTGTAGGTGGAGATGTGGAATATTGACAATCAAGTGTAGGTGGAGATGTGGAATATTGACAATCAAGTGTAGGTGGAGATGTGGAATATTGACAATCAAGTGTAGGTGGAGATGTGGACTTGTGGAATATTGACAATCAAGTGTAGGTGGAGATGTGGAATATTGACAATCAAGTGTAGGTGGAGATGTGGAATCTTGACAATCAAGTACGGTAGCATTAAGGGTGGTGACCTGTGTTTGTTCTGTCCTTTTCTATCTTTCTCTGGCTTGTATCCATTTGGCCCCATTCAGCCTACTGTTTTAAGACGTTCATCCCCATCCAGGTGTCAATTTTTTACTGGTGAGCGGTAGCGAGCCAGCATATTTTTTATTTTTGTTTGACAGCAGGCTAAATTTGTACATTTTTCGATAGAAAAATGTCTCCGGCGAAGCCGGATTTCTTCATATAATGCTGGCTCACTATCGCTCGCCAGGAAGAAATCGACACCTAGATGGGGATAAACGTCTTAAAATAGTTGGCTGAATGGGGCCGAATGGATACAAGCCAGAGAAAGAGAGAAAAGGACAGAAATAACAAAAAGCAGGTCACCCCCCCTTAAGGGGAGATATCCACTTGAGGGATTTTTTTCTTTACCCCTTTCTCCCTCATGTTTAACCCCATTGTGTTTGAGATTTTAAGACGTTCACCCCATTTGTTTGGCGATTTTAAAAACTTTCACCCCATTTATGTCACTTTTAAGACTTTGCGTGCCATTTAGGTGTCGATTTTTTCCTGGCGAGCGGTAGCGAGCCTGTAATTTAAGAGGAACCGGCCTTCGGCCGGGACATTTTTCTACCGAAAAATGTACAAATTTATCTTGAAATTGGGTCAAGGGGGTGTAATTTCAAGCTTGATGGAAGTCTAGGAAACACACTAAAAACCTCCCCTTAAGGGGACATGGGCCGTTTTATTGCTCTATAAATGCATTTATTCCTTTATTTCTTAGTTTCCTCGCTAGACCTCCATCAAGCTTGGAAAAACACCCCCTAGACCCCCCTTCAAGATAAATTTGTACATTTTTCGGTAGAAAAATGCCCCGGCCGAAGGCCGATTCCTCTTAAAATTACAGACTCGCTATCGCTCGCCAGGAGAAAATTGACACCTAAATGGCACGAAAGCTCATACAATTAACACCTAAATGGCACGAAAGCTCATACAATTGAAAACGAAATGGAGCTAAAGGTGTTAGAATCGCCAAACTAATGGACCGAACGTTAACTAATGGGGCTAAACACGAGGGAGAAAGTGATCCAGAAAACCGGCCCATCCTCCCCTTTAATAAAGCCGGTATCACACGAGAGCTTTTATGGTCAACATTCCATGATCAACATTGTTTCTGGCAACATTTCTGATATATTATGTTGCACTGTTATCGGAAACTAGACGAATGGTAGATCAATTTAAGGGGAGATCTCCACTTGAGGGATTTTTTTTTCTTGACCCCCTTTCTCCCTCATGTTTAGCCCCATTGCTTTTGATATTATAAAACGTTTGCCCCATTAGTTTAGTGATTTTAAGAACTTTCACCCATATTAAGCCCTTTCGTGCAATTCAGGTGTCGATTTTATCCTGGCGAGCGATAGCGAGCCTGTTATTTAAGAGGAACCGGCTTTCAGCCGGGACATTTTTCTACCGAAAAATGTACAAATTTATCTTGAAAGGAGGTCAAGGGGGTGTAATTTTAAGATTGATGGAATTCTAGGGAACGAACTAAAAACCTCCCCTTAAGTAACCGAAATATTGTAAACGTAAACCTTATAAGCTGCCAGACCAGTGTCGAAGGAAAAAGCGCTCGTGTGATACCGGCTACGTCTCGGCTGTCATTGCGTATAGGGCTCGCTCTGTGCTGTATTAATGTCTGCCAGATGTTGAATAGGGGTGGGGGGTAGGTGTAGGAACATGTTTGTACAGCCCACTCGAAATTAGTGAATCAATTTTAGATATATGCTGATACAAATGGTTAACCAAACTATACATGGTGCCCAGACATTACTTATTAGGCCGACTGTACCGTAATACGATAGATTCAGGTGAGAGTTTGTACCGAAATTCTTGATCAGTCACTTTATTCTGGTAATTAGTTCTGGAGATAATATGTTGAGAGAGAGAGAGAGAGAGAGAGAGAGAGAGAGAGAGAGAGAGAGAGAGAGAGAGAGAGAATGACAGAGAGAGGGAGAGAATGACAGAGATAGAGAAAGAGAACAAGTGTGGGAGAGGAGCCAAGTTAGACCTCCACCGACTTTCCTTACATCAGGGCATACTCACTCGACCGGAACACTCACACTATACCGTGGTTGTTGTACTAACACTATCTTCACTGTACTAACACTATGTTCACTGTACTAACACTATCTTCACTGTACTAACACTATGTTCACTGTACTAACACTATCTTCACTGTACTAACACTATCTTCACTGTACTAACACTATGTTCACTGTACTAACACTATCTTCACTGTACTAACACTATCTTCACTGTACTAACACTATCTTCACTGTACTAACACTATGTTCACTGTACTAACACTATCTTCACTGTACTAACACTATCTTCACTGTACTAACACTATCTTCACTGTACTAACACTATGTTCACTGTACTAACACTATCTTCACTGTACTAACACTATGTTCACTATACTAACACTATCTTCACTGTACTAACACTATGTTCACTGTACTAACACTATGTTCACTGTACTAACACTATGTTCACTGTACTAACACTATCTTCACTGTACTAACACTATGTTCACTGTACTAACACTATGTTCACTGTACTAACACTATGTTCACTGTACTAACACTATGTTCACTGTACTAACACTATGTTCACTGTACTAACACTATGTTCACTGTACTAACACTATGTTCACTGTACTAACACTATGTTCACTGTACTAACACTATATTCACTGTACTAACACTGTACTAACACTATGTTCACTGTACTAACACTATGTTCACTGTACTAACACTATGTTCACTGTACTAACACTATGTTCACTGTACTAACACTGTACTAACACTATGTTCACTGTACTAACACTGTACTAACACTATGTTCACTGTACTAACACTATGTTCACTGTACTAACACTATGTTCACTGTACTAACACTATGTTCACTGTACTAACACTATGTTCACTGTACTAACACTATGTTCACTGTACTAACACTATGTTCACTGTACTAACACTATGTTCACTGTACAAAAACTATGTTCACTGTACTAACACTATGTTCACTGTACTAACACTATGTTCACTGTACTAACACTATGTTCACTGTACTAACACTATGTTCACTGTACTAACACTATGTTCACTGTACTAACACTGTACTAACACTATGTTCACTGTACTAACACTATGTTCACTGTACTAACACTGTACTAACACTATGTTCACTGTACTAACACTATGTTCACTGTACTAACACTATGTTCACTGTACTAACACTATGTTCACTGTACTAACACTATGTTCACTGTACTAACACTGTACTAACACTATGTTCACTGTACTAACACTGTACTAACACTATGTTCACTGTACTAACACTATGTTCACTGTACTAACACTATGTTCACTATACTAACACTGTACTAACACTATGTTCACTGTACTAACACTATACTAACACTATGTTCACTGTACTAACACTATGTTCACTGTACTAACACTATGTTCACTGTACTAACACTATGTTCACTATACTAACACTATGTTCACTGTACTAACACTATGTTCACTGTACTAACACTGTACTAACACTATGTTCACTGTACTAACACTATGTTCACTGTACTAACACTATGTTCACTATACTAACACTGTACTAACACTATGTTCACTGTACTAACACTGTACTAACACTATGTTCACTGTACTAACACTATGTTCACTGTACTAACACTATGTTCACTGTACTAACACTATGTTCACTATACTAACACTGTACTAACACTATGTTCACTGTACTAACACTATGTTCACTGTACTAACACTATGTTCACTGTACTAACACTATGTTCACTGTAACACTATACTAACACTATGTTCACTGTACTAACACTATGTTCACTGTACTAACACTATGTTCACTGTACTAACACTATGTTCACTGTACTAACACTGTACAACACTATGTTCACTGTACTAACACTATGTTCACTGTACTAACACTATGTTCACTAACACTATGTTCACTGTACTAACACTATGTTCACTGTACTAACACTATGTTCACTGTACTAACACTATGTTCACTGTACTAACACTGTACTAACTACACTATGTTCACTGTACTAACACTATGTCACTGTACTAACACTATGTTCACTGTACTAACACTATGTTCACTGTACTAACACTATGTTCACTGTACTAACACTATGTTCACTGTACTAACACTGTACTAACACTATGTTCACTGTACTAACACTATGTTCACTGTACTAACACTATGTTCACTGTACTAACACTATGTTCACTGTACTAACACTGTACTAACACTATGTTCACTGTACTAACACTATGTTCACTATACTAACACTATGTTCACTGTACTAACACTATGTTCACTGTACTAACCACTATGTTCACTGTACTAACACTATGTTCACTGTACTAACACTATGTTCACTGTACTAACACTATGTTCACTGTACTAACACTATGTTCACTGTACTAACACTATGTTCACTGTACTACTGTACTAACACTATGTTCACTGTACTAACACTATGTTCACTGTACTAACACTATGTTCACTGTACTAACACTATGTTCACTGTACTAACACTGTACTAACACTATGTTCACTGTACTAACACTATGTTCACTGTACTAACACTATGTTCACTGTACTAACACTATGTTCACTGTACTAACACTATGTTCACTGTACCAACACTATGTTCACTGTACTAACACTATGTTCACTGTACTAACACTATGTTCACTGTACTAACACTATGTTCACTGTACTAACACTATGTTCACTGTACTAACACTATGTTCACTGTACCAACACTATGTTCACTGTACTAACACTATGTTCACTGTACTAACACTATGTTCACTGTACTAACACTATGTTCACTGTACTAACACTGTACTAACACTATGTTCACTGTACCAACACTATGTTCACTGTACTAACACTATGTTCACTGTACTAACACTATGTTCACTGTACTAACACTATGTTCACTGTACTAACACTATGTTCACTGTACTAACACTATGTTCACTGTACTAACACTATGTTCACTGTACTAACACTATGTTCACTGTACTAACACTATGTTCACTGTACCAACACTATGTTCACTGTACTAACACTATGTTCACTGTACTAACACTATGTTCACTGTACTAACACTATGTTCACTGTACTAACACTATGTTCAACTTGTACCAACACTATGTTCACTGTACTAACACTATGTTCACTACTGTACTAACACTATGTTCACTGTACCAACACTATGTTCACTGTACTAACACTATGTTCACTGTACTAACACTATGTTCACTGTACTAACACTATGTTCACTGTACCAACACTATGTTCACTGTACTAACACTATGTTCACTGTACTAACACTATGTTCACTGTACTAACACTATGTTCACTGTACTAACACTATGTTCACTGTACTAACACTATGTTCACTGTACTAACACTATGTTCACTGTACTAACACTATACTGACACTATGCTCACACTATGCTCACACTATGCTATTAACCCCTTCACCACCATTACATATTGTGCATCATATTCTGTGTTTTCTTTAGTTTGTAATCTACCTATACGACTCAAAGGGGTAAACACAATCTCCATAAACCCTCTTAGTAACATAGGTCCTTCTTGAACTGCATAAAATCGTCTAATATTAGCCAGAATCAAAGGCCAAAAGGCGAGAGAAGTTATCAGAATTCCAGACCAATCAAATATCACATACCACGAGTGTGTTTATGTGTACACAGGAGTACAAAGGAAATCAAGCAACAACAGGTTTAGTGACCCTTCTAGGCTGCTTGTCCTCCAAAACACTGAGGATCAAGTGTCCAAACAGTGGTTTAGAGTGGGTAAGGGAACATTGGAAAGGGAACTACTGCCCTGGAACTAATATCCGTGGCAGGATTAGTAAGTTAGTAGGGGACAGATGGGTTAGTAACTGAGGGGAGGATAAAATAAAGTTAGAGGATTGATGATCTACCTGGCACAACTCACTCTCTCTCTCTCTCTCTCTCTCTCTCTCTCCAGCTGTTTTACCATTGTACAGTCAAAAGTGAAAGTCCTGTCCCCCCCCCCCCCAACACCTGACGAAGTAGGAGGAGGAGCACCTGGTGTGTCTTTGTTTACATCGCATAGGTCACTTCGCGTACAGGGATATTCGCTCGCAAATCAGTCCGCCCTATGCGCCCTCAAGTAAGTTCGCCCACTATTCGGTTCGCCCATTACTATATTCGCTATCAAGTCGATCATTCTATTCGCCATCAAATCAGTTCGCTCATTAATCTATTCGCCCACATGTCTATTCGTCCATTATTTTATTCGCCCATCTAGTCAGTTCGCCCACAAGTCTGTTTATTTATGTATGACTTAATTTACCCACAATTATCTTGGGATTTTGTTGTTTTAAGATTGATGGAGGTCTACGAACACAACTAAAAACCTCCCCTTAAGGGGGGTGACCTGTTTTTTTCTGTCCTTTTCTATCATTCTCTGGCTTGTATCCATTTGGCTCCATTCAGCCTACTGTTTTAAGACGTTTATCCCCATCCAGGTGTCAATTTTATACTGGTGAGCGGTAGCGAGCCAGCATTTTTGTATATTTGTTTGACAGCAGGCTAAATTTGTACATTTTTCGATAGAAAAATTTCCCCGGCGAAGCCGGATTTCTTCATGTAATGCTGGCTCGCTATCGCTCGCCAGGAAGAAATCGACACCTGGATGGGGATAAACGTGTTAACATAGTTGGCTGAATGGGGCCGGACGGATACAAGCCAGAGAAAGAGAGAAAAGGACAGAAATAACAAAAAGCAGGGCACCCCCCTTAACCCCTTCTGTACCGGCGACGTCCTCTTTAACTCCATTCTGGCCACTATTAGACGATTGTATTCAGTTTAAAAAGGTCCTCCGTCCAATAAAAGGCTTCGAACAGACATTAATTACTACAGCATAATACGAGCCGAACATAAGAACAGCGGATACAGGACTTATTAAAGGGGAGATTTCCACTTGAGGGATTTTTTTTCTTCTGGACTCCTTTCTCCTTCATGTTTAGTCCCATTGCTTTTGAGATTTTAAGACCTTCGCCCTAGTTGTTTGGATATTTAAGACATTTTGCCCCATTTCTGTCAATTTTAAGACCTTTCGCGCCGTTAAGGTGTCGATTTTTTCCTGGCGAGCGCTGGCGAGCCTGTAATTTAAGAGCAACCGGCCTCCGGCCTGGACAAATTTCTACCAAAAAATTTACAAATTTATCTTGAAAGGGGGTCTAGGGGGTGTAATTTTAAGCTTGATGAAAAAGTAGGGAACAAACTAAATACCTCCCCTTAACGCTACCGTACAGTGGCGCTAATAAGTCATGTCTCACCTGTCATTCCGTTTGGCTCTCTCTGTGCTGCATTAATGTCTGTCAGATGTTGAATAGGGTGGGTAAGAGTAGGATCATGTTTGTATATCTCACTCACTCGAAACGAATAACTCAAGCCTTAGATATTACTGATACCAATTATTGATCATAACATATACTTGGTGCCGAGACATTACTTATTAGGGCGACTGTACATATTTTGGTTCGCTTTACAGGGTAGGGTATTATGTAGTTAAGGGGGAATATGTTGTTTTTCTATACCCCCTTCTCCCTCATGATTAGCCCCATTAGTTTCAAGATATTAAGACGTTCGGCCCATTATTTTGGCGATTTTAACAACTTTCGCCCTATTTCTTTGTCAATATTAAGACTTTTCGTGCCATTTAGATGTCGATTTTGTCCTGGTGAGCGAAAGCGAGCCTCTAATTTTAGGACGAACCGGTACATATTTCTACCGAAATACGTACACATTTTCACCACGAAGGAGGGTCATGGAGGTATTTTTTAAAGTTAGATGGAGGTCTAGCGAAGCAACTAAAAAATATATACTGTATAATTGAATAAATACACCCAAAAATACCCCCTACCCCCTTAAATAAAAACAATATATAAGCGACTAAATAGGCTAAGAAATAAAGCCTAACCCCTTACAGTAGTCATGTGCTATAGTCTGTTCGCTGTAAGTAGGCGATAAATCATGACCTCTCACCTCTGTAACTCAAAAACGACTGAAGTAATCGAGCTAATATGTCTACCATTTGGGAAGAGTCGGCCACGGAATAGATGTGGAGATTTACAACCAATTTGCTCTAGCCCTTTTTTAGTTACAGAGGATCTCTCACTCTCTAATTTCAAGAAAGCAAACTTTCATAAACTTAGAGCTATGTTTAAAGAAACTGACTGGAGCTTTTTAATTAACAATAACGACATAAATACATCTTGGGAATTATTCGAAACCACTTACCTAAAAGCAGTGCAAGACTGCATACCATCGAAAATACGGCGTCCAGGCCTTAATAATAAGCCCAAATGATGGAATAAAGATATTTCAAACTGTCTGCTTGCTAAAAAGTTTGCTAATGATAGATTAAAATCCTTACAAAATGACGAAGAACGGGTGAAATTTGTAGAGCTACGACGCAAAGCCAAAAAGTTAAATAAGCAAAGTAAAAAGACCCAGGAGTTACATGTTGCGAATCAAAGTAAAACAAATCCGAAAGAATTCTATAGTTATATCAGAAAGAAAAAAGTAGTTACTTCAACTGTTGGACAGTTAGTCGATGAAAATAGAGAATACACTAAAGACGAAGTACAAATGAGTAATGCCCTCAATACCTTCTTTGCATCAGTTTTTACAACGGAAGACCTCAGTGATATCCCTACACCATCGCCGATTCAGATTGATAATTCAGATGTTCTAAGCAATATCACCGTTACAGAGAGAGAAGTATTGAATTGTTTAGATAAACTCAAGGTAAATAAAACGCCTGGACCTGATAAAATCTTGCCTAGAGTCCTAAAGGAAGCTAAGGATGAGCTCTCCAAACCACTGACATTGCTAAATCACTTAGAGGAAAATAACATACTTAAAGATACTCAACACGGCTTTCGTAAAAAACGTTCCTGTTTAACAAACCTCTTAGACTTCTTCCACGATATCCTCAACCTCTACGATGAGAGTAAAGCTGTAGATATTATATACCTTGATTTTCAAAAGGCCTTTGACAAAGTTCCCCACAAACGTTTACTGCTAAAACTAAAAGCGCATGGAATACAAGATGGTGTGTTGAAATGGATAGAAAATTGGCTCAGCGACAGAAAGCAAAGAGTAGTCATAAACGGTAAGGCATCTAAATGGGCCAATGTAAGTAGCGGGGTACCCCAGGGATCGGTACTAGGACCAATTCTCTTTCTAATTTACATCAACGACATAGATGAGGGTCTCACCTGTACAATCTCAAAATTTGCTGACGATACAAAAATTGCAAATCGCGTACTCTCAAAAGAACAAGTTGACGATATGCAACACGATCTAGATAAGTTGTCATGTTGGGCCCAAATTTGGCAAATTAATTTCAATGCGGATAAATGTAAAGTACTACATATCGGATACCAAAATGAGAAAGCAAACTATTTGATGAATGGCACTCAGCTTAAGAATGTAAACAGAGAAACCGATCTGGGAGTAACAATATCGAGTAACCTAAAACCGAGTCAACAATGTTCAGAAGTTGTTAAGAAGGCAAACAAAATAATTGGCTTTATAGGCAGGTCATTTGAGCATAAATCCAAAGACGTTATCCTAACCCTTTACAATTCCTTAGTCCGCCCTCTTCTTGAATACAGCGTTCAATCCTGGTGCCCTTATTACCAAAAAGATATAGACAAGCTAGAACGAGTTCAACGTAGAGTTTCCAAAATGATGCCTAGCCTAAAGAACAAACCATACGAAGAGCGTCTTAGAGAATTAAATCTATTTCCTTTAACCCAGCGCAAATTAAGAGGCGACTTAATTCAAGTGTTCAAAATCATCAAAGGCATCGACAATATGAACTGTAGTAAGTACTTCACTATCGACCAATCTAATTACACGCGGGAAACGGTTGCAAAATTATTGGTAAATCTTTTAACTCACACGAATCTAAGAATTTCTTCTTCAATCGAGTTGTCAACTTATGGAATGGGTTTCCCCGAGATGTCATAGACTGCAGCACCGTTGATTCATTTAAACTTCGCCTAGACAAATATCTCGCACCAAACCCGCGACTGACTGCGTTTGTAAATGAATAACTTTATTTTATCCTCCCCTCAGTTACTAGCCCATCTGTCCCCTACTAACTTCCTAATCCTGCCACGGACATTAGTTCCAGGACAGTAGTTCCCTTTCCAATGTTCCCTTACCCACTCTAAACCACTGTTTGGACACTTGATCCTCAGTGGTTTGGAGGACAAGCAGCCTAGAAGGGTCACTAGACCTGTTGTTGCTTGATGTCCTTTGTACTCCTTTGTACTCTCTCTCCCTCTCTCCTCTTCTCCCTTCCTTCCCCCTTTTGGAGGACAAGCAACCTAGAAGGGTCACTAGATCTGTTGTTGCTTGATTTCCTTTGTACTCCTTTGTACTCCCTCTCTCCTCTTCTCCCTTCCTTCCCCCTTCTTCTCTCATCTCAGTATGCTGGTGGTGGGGGTGGGGGGGGGGGGATCTCAGTTAATAGCATAAAACCCGCAAATGTAATTATAGACTTATTTTAATTAATTTGGTCTTCTTGTCTTTTGCCTTTTGTCGGTTTTTTCCCTCGCCCTTTCTTTTTCTTTTTCCATTAATCCGTTCTTGTTTAACATTCGCTTTACTTTTCCATGCCTCCTTTTCTTGTTACTTTTTTCTGTACCGGTGACGTCTTTTGTATTTTTTAGTTTCAGCTGAATTTAGACGATTTTGTTTATGTAGCTTAGGAAAGGGTATATGGTAGCTAGCAGGAATAATTGAGGAAGTACTATAGCGCTTTTCCATGGGTGGACGTCCCTCCTAAGCTGAATACAATCGTCTAATAGTTGTCAGAATACAATCAAAAGGACGTCACCGGTATTGTAGGAGGTTAAAAAAAAAAAAAAAAAAAAGTTAAGCATCAGTAGTACGGTATATAATATTTCTCAACTTCGTTCTTTACTATAAATTTCCCCATTTTTTTTTTTTTTTTTTTTCATGCTGCAGGGGGACTTCTTTCCCCAACTTAATTTCATGCCAACCAACGGTCGGAGGGAGTGGCGGGTGGGGAGAGAGCCTTTTCCTTTGCTTGCCTTCCACTTTGCAGCAAATTCTATTTTAACATTACGTACGGACTACCTAGTAGGGACCGCAAGGTCTGTGCAGTCTGTGTATCTATGTAACTCTCTCTCTCTCTCTCTCTCTCTCTCCAGCATTGTTTTCCCTACACACCTCCCCCCCCCCCCCCCGTCCCCCCCTCCCCCACCTACCTGCTTATTATGCAAATGTATTTAAGGGATTCTCCAGTCCTGTTATACCTACCCTCCCTCCCTCCCCTCCTCTTCCTCCCTATCTCCCTTCTTCCTTTCCTTCCTCTCTTCCTCTTCTCGTCTTTCCCACTCCTCCCTCTCCTTCCTTTTCTTTTCTCTCCCTCCCTTCCTTCCTCCGTACCTCTCTTCCTTACCGTCCCACCCTTTCTCTTCCTTTTCTTCCTCCCTTTCCTCCCTCCCTCCTTTCTTTTCCCCTCTTCCCTCCCTTCCTCTTCTTTCCATTTCTTCTCTTCCTCTTTCCTTCCTCCATTCCTCTATGCATCCCCCTCCCCCTCTCTCTCCGTCCCTTCTTCTTCTTTCCCTTTCTTCTTCACTTCCTCTTTCCTTCCTCCCTTCTTCTTCTCTCCCTCTCTTCTCTCGCTCTCTCTCTTCCTTCCCTCTTCCCCCATCCCTCCCTCCTTGTTATCTCCTTAATCTCTCTCTCTCTCTATCTATCTATCTATCTATCTATCTATCTATCTAGTTCTGGAGGGGCAAATATACTGACAACACGCCATTTGTGAGGTGTGCCTGGGGCTCGCACGCACGCACGCGCGCACGCTCACCTAATACTGAACACACGCACACGCAATGGTTTAGCTTAATGGAGCCCACCTCGCTTTTTTTCTCTTTCTCTCCCTCTCTCTCTGGTTTGTATCCATTGGGCCCCATTCAGCCTTCTGTTTTAAGACGTTTACCCCCATCCAGGTGTCAATATTGTAACGTGAGCCAGCATACATATATTTTTGTTTTGACAGCAAGCTAAATTTGTAGTTTTCAATAGAAAAATTTCTCCGGCGAAGCCGGATTTCTCCATACAATGCTGGCTCACTATCGCTCGGTAGGAATAAATCGACACCTGGATGGGGATAAACGTCTTAAAACAGTTGGTTGAATGGGGCCGAATGGATACAAGCCAGGGAATGAGAGAAAATGAGAGAAAGATAAAACAAAAACGGTGACCCCCCTTAATACACGCACATGTACAGTTGGCCACATAAGTTTCGTTCCTCTCCGAGATCTTATACATGGATATATTATGCACATGATTGAATTACGAGTGTAGTTTCTTATGGGGAGACTGGCCGTTTGTTTGGTCTATTAATTCATTTATTCATATATTTTTTTAGTTTCCTCCCTAGACCTCCATCAAGCTTAGAAACCCCCCCACCCTGACCTCCCTTCAAGATAAATTTGTACATTTTTCGGTAGAAAAATGTCGCCTCCTAAACTTGCGGGGTCGTTTTCGCTCGCCAGGAAATAATCGACACCTAAATGGCACGAAAGGTCTTACAATTGACAACGAAATGGGGCGAAAGGTGTTAAAATCACCAAACTAATGGGCCGAACGTCTTATAATCTCAAAACTAGTGGGGCTAAACGTTAGGGAGAAGGGGGTCCAGAAAAACGGTGTGCCTCCCCTTTAACTCCTCTTACTCGTCCACTGATAACTACAGGAAACCACACTTGCAATACATGCATACTTGTTTCACTTTTATACACGAGATCACAACGCGGAGCAGAACTTGTGTGGCCAACTGCACACAAAATCATACACACACACACGCACAGAGATTTCCCAGTGCATACCACCTCCTCTTCGTAGGGTGCGTAGTACCCGTCTTGCAACACAATCCCACCCCTAATCTGTGCAACTCTCCAACCCAAGAGTGAAACATTATTCTCAGTCTTTCTTCTAAACATAGGGAAGAAAACTTACCAGAAAAACGACCCATCTCCCCTTAAGATAAAAAATAGATAAATAAATAGATAAATGTCCGATACAACAATGCGTGTGTGGGTTTATAGTACTGGGGCACTAGCCTTTCCTTCACGGCCACCACAGCTCTACAGGGGGTGTATATTAATAACTCAGGAGGCCAGGGTATCTCTCTCTCTAACTCTCTCTCTTTCTAACTCTCTCTCTCTCTAACTCTAACTCTCTCTCTCTCTCTCTCTCTCTCTCTCTCTCTCTCTCTCTCTCTCTCACTCTAACTCTAACTCTCTCTTTCTCTCTTTAACTCTAACTCTAACTTTCAGTCTCTCTCTCTCTCTCTTTCTCTCTCTCTCTCTATCTCTAACTCTCTCTCTCTCTCTCTCTCTTTAACTCTCTCTCTCTCTCTCTCTCTCTCTCTCTCTCTCTCTCTCTCTCTCTCTCTCTCTGCCACCATTATCACATGACGCAGTTGCAGACTATTCTCAGATGTGTTCTTTTTCAGCTAATAACAAAAAATTATCTTTAACTTTATTTTGCTATTATCCTCCCCCGCTAGAGTGTATCAATTGCAGCTTCACATTGTTGCTTCTTCTTATTATTATTATTATTATTATTATTATTATTAATAGTAATATTGTGTGTGAATTTGTGTTTTGTCTGTGTTTGTTCGTTGTTGTATGTTGTTTTGTGTTTTCCCTGTTCTTGCTCTGTCTTGAGTCGGGCCCCCCCCCAAAAAAAAAAAATGGAAAAGGGAAAAAGAGAAAACAAAATAGGAAAAGTGGGGATTTTGCCTGAGTAAATAGATAGATAGATAGATATATAGATAGATACATTGTTACTAATGTATTGTTTGTATTCAGTTGTAAGGAATCTAATGTTTGGTATGAAGGAATGAACAACAGACACACGGGTTCAATTAACCCTTTCATTAACAGTGAGACTGATTCCGTTTCTACTTTCGAACACGGACCGATTGTATAGAGCCTAGGAAATACACTTAGTAATAAAAAAGGTATACTCTCTCTCGCTCTCGCTCGCTCGCTCCCTTTCGCTCGCTCCCTCTCGCTCGCTCCCTCTCTCTCTTTCTCTCTCTCTCTCCCTTAATTCAAGTGTTCAAAATCATCAAAGGCATCGACAATATGGACTGTAGTAAGTACTTCACTATCGACCAATCTAATTACACGCGGGGAAACGATTGCAAAATTATTGGTAAATCTTTTAACTCTCACGAATCTAAGAATGTCTTCTTCAATCGAGTTGTCAATTTGTGGAATGGGCTTCCCCGAGACGTTATAGACTGCAGCACCGTTGATTCATTTAAACTTCGCCTAGACAAATATCTCGCATCATACCCGCGACTGACTGCGTTTGTAAATGAATAACTTTATTGTATTCCCACCTCAGATTCATCAAGGATTATTGCGTATATATATTACTAAGACGTTACTCTCTTTTTCCCAGATATACGAAAGATCACTTATAACTGTGTTATGTTACTAACTCATCTGTCTCCTACTAATTTCCTAATCCTGCAACGGACATTAGTTCCAGGGCAGCAGTTCCCTTTCCAATTTTCCCTTACCCACTCTAAACCACTGTTTGGACACTTGATCCTCAGTGTTTTGGAGGACAAGCAGCCTAGAGGGGTCACTAGAACTGTTGTTGCTTGATTTCCTTTGTACTCCCTCCGTACCGTACTAATCACACCCCCATCATCTACTTAATTAGCAGTCTACCTGAACCACCTACCCCCTGCGTCTACTAAACCACCTACCCCCGCGTCTACTAAACCACCTACCCCCGCGTCTACTAAACCACCTACCCCCGCGTCTACTAAACCACCTACCCCCGCGTCTACTAAACCACCTACCCCCGCGTCTACTAAACCACCTACCCCCGCGTCTACTAAACCACCTACCCCCGCGTCTACTAAACCACCTCGCCTGCGTCTACTAAACCACCTACCCCCGCGTCTACTAAACTACCTACCCCCGCGTCTACTAAACCACCTACCCCCGCGTCTACTAAACCACCTCACCTGCATCCTTACCTACAATCACCGCAGCTCATCCTTAGGGGAGACGGTCGTTTTTCTGGTTCCCTTTCTCCCTCGTGTTAAGGCACATTTGTTTTGAATTTATAAGACGTTCGGCCCATTAGTTTGGCGATTTTAACACCTTTCGCCCCATTTCGTTGTTAATTTTAAGACCTTTCGTGCCATTAAGGTGTCAATTATTTCCAGGCGAGCGATAGTGAGGATAAAAGTTGAAGAGAAACCAGCCTTCGGCCATTCGGCCGGAACATTTTTCTACCGAAAAATGTACAAATTTATCTAGGTGGTGTTTTTCTAAGCTTGATGGAGGTCTAGCGAAAACAAAACTAAGAAATAAATGAACAAATTAATTAATAGACCAAAGGAAAAAAAAAAGGTCCGTCTCCCCTTAACCCCTTCAGCGCCATGACGAAGGGTTCATCCTATTCTGGTCACCGTTAGACGATTTATTTTGGTTTGTAATCTACCTCTGCGGCTCAAATGGGTCAATACGATCTCAGTCAACCCTCACGGTAACTCAGGTCCTTCTTAAGCTGCATAACATCGTCTAATGTTAGCCAGAATCAAATGTAGAAAGGTGTCATGGTGCTGGTGTAGGAGAGAGAGAGAGAGAGGGAGAGAAACTGGCCTTCGCTCGGGACATCAATTTTTCATATACAATTTTGGAGTTTGTCTACCGAAAAATGTACAAATATACTATTATAAACTCTCTCCCCCCCCTTTTCTCTCTCTCTCTCTCTCTCTCTCTCTGTCTCTCTCTCTCTCTCTCTCTCTCTCTCTCCCATACCCCAGGCTAAATTCTCCCTCCTACAGGCTCGATATGAACCGTTAAATGGTGGGTCATGGCGAGGAGAGAGAGAGAGAGAGAGAGAGAGAGATGGCATATATATAATTTTGTTTTGTTATTAATTTAACCACAACACCAAACACCTCCAATGAAACTTATGAACGCATTATGTGATCCACCAGGAATCGAACCCGGGTTATCACACACACACACACACACACACAGATGTTTAGACACCATAAAGACCGAAGAATGTACACATTGATCTTGACGAGGCGTCTAAGTGGGGGAGGGGGGGGGGGAGGGGGTATAAGCTTGATGGAGGTCTAGCGAGGAGACTAAATAATAATATATGAATAAATAAATAAATAGACCCCAACCAACTCCCCCCTCCCCCCCCCCCCCCCCCCCTTAATAGAGAAGAGGCAGCACATTATTATTACCCTGGGTTGCGCCAGTACCTTAAGGGGGCCCACCTAGCTTTTTTTCTCTCTTTCTCTCCCTCTCTCTTTGGCTTGTATCCATTCGGCCCCATTCAGCCTACTGTTTTCAGATGTTTACCCCCATCCAGTGTCAATATTTTTCTGGCGAGCGGTAGCGAGCCAGCATATATATATTTTTGTTTTAACAGCAAGCTAAATTTGTACATATTTCGATAGAAAAATTTCTCCGGCGAAGCCGGATTTCTCCAAACAATGCTGGGTCGCTATCGCTCGCCAGGAAGAAATCGACACCTGGATGGGGATAAACGTCTTAAAACAGGTGGCTGAATGGGGCCGAATGGATACAAGCCAGGGAAAGAGAGAAAAGGAGAGAAAGATAACAAAATAAGCCGGTGACCCACCTTAAGCTCCACAGATCCCGCGGTTCCTAGTGGGCAGTCCGACCGTAAAATTAAAAACTAGTGGTTGATGCTACACTACAGTAAATGGAAGACAAGGATAGCATAACCCTTTTTCAGATAAGAGGATGCGTTTAGGTCCTTTTATTCTGGCTGTTTAATAGACGATTTTATTAAGTTGAACGTAGAGGACTTGTGGGTGTCAGGGGGTTAATTAGAAGGGGGGGAGGGGCGTATTAGAAAGGGGGAGGGCGTATTAGAAAGGGGAGGGGCGTATAAGAAAGGGGGAGGGGCGTATTAGAAGGGGGGAGGGGCGTATTAGGGCGGGGAGGGGTGTATTAGAAGGGGGGGAGGGGCGTATTAGGAGGGGGGGGGGCGTATTAGAAGGGGGGGGGGCGTATTAGAAGGGGGAGGGGCGTATTAGAAGAGGGGGAGGGGCGTATTTAGAAGGGGGGAGGGGCTTATAAGAAGGGGGGAGGGGCGTATTAGAAGGGGGAGGGGCGTATTAGAAGGGGGAGGGGCGTATTAGAAGGGGGGAGGGGCGTATTAGAAAGGGGGGAGGGGCGTATTAGAAGGGGGGGAGGGGCGTATTTATTGACTCCTTTATGGATCTTTCTATATTATTGTATTAGTTTTCTCCCCCTAGACCTCCATCAAACTTAAGGGGAGATTTCCACTGGAGGGATTTTTTTCTGAACCCCTTTCTCCCTCATATTTAGCCCCATTGCTTTTGATATTTTAAGACGTTCGCCCCATAATTAAGAACTTTCGCCCCATTTCTGTCAATTTTAAGACCTGTCATGCAATTTAGGTGTCGATTTTTTCCTGGCGAGCGATAGCGAGCCTGTAATTTAAGAGGAACCGGCCTTTGGCCGGGACATTTTTCTACCGAACATTTTTCTACCGAAAAATTTACACATTTATCTTGAAAGGGGTCCTAGAGGGTGTAATTTTAAGCTTGATGGAGGTCTAGGAACTAACTAGAAACCTCCCCTTAAACAAATAAATCCGGCATAACACAGAGAGAGAGAGAGATTGGCTAGGGTCCAACTAACCTAGAGGGAGAGACTCAAAAGAAATTAGACCAGTGGGTGACCTGAGTATACACCGTTCTTCATCACTATCATCACTATTATAACTATCATCACTATTATCATCATCATCACAACCACCATCATCACTATAATCATCATCATAATCACCACCATCACTATCAACATCACCACCATCATCATCTTTATCATCACTATCATCATCATCACTACCACCACCATCACTATAATCATCATCACACCCGCCATCATTATCATATTCACCACCATCACTATCAACATCACCACCATCATCATCACCTCTCTCACCACCATCATCACTATCATCATCATCACACCCGCCATCATCATCATATTCACCACCATCACTATCAACATCACCACCATCATCATCATCATCATCACCTCTCTCACCACCATCATCACTATCACACCCGCCATCATCATATTCACCACCATCACTATCAACATCACCATCACACCCGCCATCATCATCATATTCACCAACCATCACTATCAACATCACCACCATCATCACCTCTCTCACCACCATCATCACTATCATAATCATCACACCCGCCATCATCATCATATTCACCAACCATCACTATCAACATCACCATCATCATCACCTCTCTCACCACCATCATCACTATCATCATCACACCCGCCATCATCATATTCACCACCATCACTATCAACATCACCACCATCATCACCTCTCTCACCACCATCATCACTATCATCATCACACCCGCCATCATCATCATATTCACCACCATCACTATCAACATCACCATCATCATCACCTCTCTCACCACCATCATCACTATCATCATCACACCCGCCATCATCATCATATTCACCACCATCATCATCACCTCTCTCACCACCATCATCACTATCATCATCATCACACCCGCCATCATCATCATATTCACCACCATCACTATCAACATCACCACCATCATCATCACCTCTCTCACCACCATCATCATCATAACACCCGCCATCATCATATTCACCACCATCACTATCAACATCACCATCACACCCGCCATCATCATCATATTCACCAACCATCACTATCAACATCACCATCACACCCGCCATCATCATCATATTCACCACCATCACTATCAACATCACCACCATCATCATCACCTCTCTCACCACCATCATCATCATAACACCCGCCATCATCATATTCACCACCATCACTATCAACATCACCATCACACCCGCCATCATCATCATATTCACCAACCATCACTATCAACATCACCATCACACCCACCATCACCATCACACCCGCACCTACGCCCACACCTTGTATTCGTACCACACCGCCCATATCTCACATCTCACCCACCCACCCCAGCTTAGCCTAGGGGACAAACTAAAATACATTGATCACACACATATATATATATATATATACAGTACATACACTCATGCATACAGAGAGAGAGAGAGAGAGAGAGAGAGAGAGAGATAGTGTGAGAGGAATAGTGAGTGTGCTTGAGAGAGAGAGAGAGAGAGAGAGAGAGAGAGAGAGAGAGATAATTAACCCTTCATCATGCTCCTTTCTCGCTAGTCCTCCTCCACCATTAATCTTGATATACCTCTCTCTCTCGCTCTCTCTCTCTCACACACACACAGTTTTACACACTATCTCTCTCTCGCTCTGTGTGTGTGTGTGTGTGTGTTAATCAATCACTCTAACCAAGCTCCCATCATTCCTCTCCTCTCTCTCTCTCTCTTCACCCCCCCCCCCCCCCCTTCAAGCATTTCCTATCTTTCTCCCTGGTTACTGTTAGGGGAGGTACGTATTTTTTTTTTTTTTCCCGGACCCCCTTCTCCCTCATGTTTAACCCCATTATTTGTTTAGACGTTCGCTCCATTAATTTGGCGATCTTAACCCCTTCAGCACCATATGGCGCCTTTATCCTTTGGGTTTTGGGCTAATGTTAGACGATTTTATGCAGTTTCTGAAGGTCCTATTTTATTCCGAGGGTTTATTGGGATCGTGTTTACCCCTTTCAGTCCTAAAAGTAGATTATAAGCTAAAGAAAATCGTCTAATGGTAACCAGAATATGGTGAAAGGGTTAAGACTTTTTTAAGGGGAGGTTTTTAGTTTGGTCCCTAGATATCCATCAAGCTTAAGATTACATCCCCTTGAGCCCCTTTCAAGATAAATTTGTACATTTTTCGGTAGAAAAATGTCCCGGCTGAAAGCCGGTTCCTTTTAAATTACAGGCTCGCTATTGCTCGCCAGGATAAAATTGACACCTAAATTGCACGATAGGTCTTAAAATTGACGGAAATGGGGGCGAAAGTTCTTAAAATCGCCAAACTAATGGGGCGACTGTCTTAAAATCTCAAAAGCAATGGAGCTAAACATGAGGGAGAAAGGGGTCCAGAAAAAAATCCCTCAAGTCGATATCTCCCCTTAACCCCTTCAGGATCCTGACCCGTTGTAGCAGTTCCGTCTGGCGATCACTAGAAGATTTTAATACAGCTTAGGAAGGATCTGTGGGCATGAAAAGGGTAAAGACTATCTCCATCAACCCTCTGACTCCCACATACCCTTCCTAATCTGAATAAAATCGTCTAGTAATCGTCTAGTAATCTGCATAAAATCGTCTAGTAATAGCCAGGAAACCGACAAGAAATCCGTCATTGGAGCTTGATAGGATTATAAGACGCTGGTCCATTCATATCATACCCCGGCTCTCTCTCTCTCTCTCTCTCTCTCTCTCTCTTCTCTCGGGGTCCAAGCTCTTCCTGGGCCAGAGCAAATGGGCTGTGAATATCTACACGTATTCCCTGGCTGACTCTTCCCCACTGGTAGAGATATTAGCTCGATCACTCAAGGCGTTTGTAAGTTGTAGAGTTGGGAATTACGGGAGCCCACCTCGCTTGTTATCGCTTTCTCTCTGGCTTGTATCCATTCGACCCCATTCAGCCCACTGTTGTAAAACATTTTCCCCCATCCAGGTGTCAATATTTGCCTGGCGAGCGATAGCGAGCCAGCATATATATATATAATTTTTTTTGACAGCAAGCTAAATTTGTACATTTTTCGATAGAAAAATGTCTCAGGCGAAACCAGATTTCGCCATACAATGCTGGCTCGCTATCGCTCGCCAGGAAGAAGTCGACACCTAATGGGAATACACGTCTTAAAATAGTTGGCTTAATGGGGCCGAATGGATACAAGCCAGGGAAAGAGAGAAAAGGAGAGAACGATAAAAAAAAGCCGGGCACCCCCCTTAAGGATTTCCCGTCTACTTATAACGAACGAACTATAGTAGGAGCTGCAAAGGCTGGACAGTCTGTGTATCTACGTAACTATGTACAGTCGCGCTAATAAGTCATGTATCGGCACCAAGTATGTTTTGATCAATAATTGGTATCAGCAATTTTTACACCGGATTTCTTCTTTTTGGAGTGAGATATACCAACACGTTCCCACCGTTACCCACCCTATTCAACATCTGACCGACATTAATACAGCACAGAGCGAGCCAAACGTAATGACAGCTGGGACATGACTTATTCGCGCGATTGTACACTCGGTCAAAAAAGTATCTGCACCCTTACCCTGATCATTTGGTGTGTACAGCTTAGTAGCACCGGTATAGGTTGTAGGTCGTAGGTCTTAGGTAGTAGTACAGATGGATATAGTTTTAAGGGGAAGGTTTTTAGTTTGTTTCCTACTCCTCCAGCAATCTTAAAATTTCACCCCCTTGACCCCCTTTCAGATTAAATTTGTACTATATTCAGTACAAAAATGTCCCGCCCGAAGGCCTGGTTGCCTCTTAAATTACAGGCTCGCCTATCGCTCGACTAGGAAAATATCGACACCTAAATGGCAACGAAAGGCCTTAAAAGTGACATAAATGGGGCGAAAGTTCATATAACCGCCAAACTAATGGGGCAAACGTCTTAAAATCTCAAAAGCAATGGGGCTAGACGTGAAGGAGAAAGGGGTCAAGAAAAAAGTCCCTCAAGTGGAAATCTCCCCTTAAGCAGATATGCTAACCCTACCAAGTCTGTACACACAGCAGATTATCAGGGTAGGGGGTGCCGATATTTGTTTGACCGAGTGTACCTCTCCGTGCCCACTGACCCTACCTTGCCGGTGTCCGAACTGCCCACTCAACAAAGAAAAGGGTAATTGGGAAAGAAAAAGGAAGGGAGACTATGATCGGAGAGAGAGATGGATGACCTCCCCCTTCCTTCTCTCTCTCTCTCTCTCGCTAGCTCTCTGCCTAGAGTTATATCTCTCGCTTGTTTGTTTTTATAACTAGGTTTTGAAGAGTATGGTCACTTCATTAAACTTTTGTTTGTGTAATGTTATAAAAAGATGTAAAGGCTTAAGGGGAGGTTTTTAGGTGGGTCCCTAGACGTAATCAAGCTTAAAATTACACCCCTGAGTCCCCTTTCAAGATAAATTTGTACATTTTTCGGTAGAAAAATGTCCCGGCAGAAGGCCCGGTTCCTCTTAAATTTTAAAGGGCCCCTATCGCTCGCACAGGATTAAAATTGACACCTGAATGGCAAGAAAGGTCTGAATATGGGGAATAAAGTTCTTATAAAATCGCTAAAACTAATGGGGCAACCGTGTTATAATATCATAAGCAATGGGGCCTAAACATGAGGGAGAAAGGGGTCAAGAAAAAAATCCCTCTGAGTGGAGATCTCCCCTTAACGGAACATTGTTGCCTAGTTCCTATTTAAAAAGCCTTCTCTAGCTCTCTCTCCTCCTCTCCTCTCAGTCTACTCTCTCTCTCTTTCACAACATTGATATTTAGCAGATAATTATGTAAACATTATTTGAGAATAAGTGCGATGAATTTTGTAATGCCCTCGCAAAAATCCCGCCACCCACATACTCTGCTACCCGAGTTGAACCACTTTCTACGCTCAAAGACCTGACACAGAGGTTGCCCAGTAGCATAAGACTAATAGAGTTCTAAATACCCCTGACGCAAAGGCTTATAAAGTACCTCTCCAAAATAGTTCTGGCCCCCAGTAACTCAAAGCCAAACTGCAGCGGTTGAAGTAACTAAACTAAAGGCGCTAAATACCCCTGCTGAGGTACCAAAGGCTTTAAAGTATCCCCCATAGGGCTCAACACAGCTAACTCAAAGACACACTGCAAGGAGGTTGAAGTAACCTAAACCTAAAGGTTTTTCGAACATACCCCGGATGGTGAACAAAGGCTTTAAAGTATCCCCA
>CM064535.1:26406060-26438560 GCA_032716605.1 Paralithodes platypus
CTGCCTACTGTACCTTTCTCCTTGGCGTAGCGCAGTTGGGCGTCTTAATTAAGTTTTCCTGGTGTTTGAGGGGAGGCAGACCGTTTTTCTGGACACCCTTCTCCCCAATGTTTAGCCCCACTAGTTTTGAGATTATAAGACGTTCGGACCATTAGTTTGGCGATTTCAACACCTTTCGCTCCATTCCTTGTCAATTTTAAGACCTTTCGTGCCATTTAGGTGTCGATTATTTCCTAGCGAGCGAAAGCGTGCCTGCAATTTCAAGAGGAAGCGGCCTTTGGCCTGGAAATTTTTCTACCGAAAAATTTACAAATTTATCTTAAAGGGGGGTTTAGTTTTTAGTTTTTTTTTTTTTTTTAGCTAGATGGTGGTCTAGGGAGGAAACAAAAAAAATATATGAATAAATGAATTAATAGACCAAACAAACGGTCAGTCTCCCCTTAATGGGTTGTGAGCGAGAGTGTGTGAGTGGAATATTGGCCCCTATATAGTCATCAGGAAGCCAGGCTTGCTGTGGTCGGTCTATAAGGGGAATACAATATGGGGGGATTCACACGGGCTTTTTTTCTTGCTAATTTTCGTCAACAAATTGCTCTATGGTCTTGGTATCTGTAACTAGAGTGAGGGTAAGTTTTTTTTTTTTTTTTTTTCTATGTGATTGAGGGAGGCAAAAGGCAGAATTGCCTATAGCGAGTGCCTCCCCCATAGTTGAAAGAGTGACAGGGCCAATATCAAGGCACGTTCGAGCCAAAATGCCTGGACACACGGAGTTTGAAGCAATTTAAGTCATAGGAAGAGGGAAAGGCTGGTACGAAAGGTCTTAAAATTGACAACGAAATTGGGCGAAAGGTGTTAAAATCGCCAAAATAATGGGCCGAACGTCTTATAATTATTATGTTCCCTCCACCAACCGACTTTACTCCTAAACTCAATTAATGAAATCAACAAATACATGTGGCAGTCCAGGGATTCGAACCTACTACTCCCTCTCCCAGAAGGGACTGGAATTCTCGCAGAGAGGCTCCGGTTCTGACGTTCTTCTTGACTTACAGTGTGCTGGCTTAATAATCCAATAGGGAGAAGGGGGTCCAGATAAAAGGTCTGCCTCCCCTTAACAAACCAAGAATATTAATATTTAATATTTTGCACGTTAAGGGGAGGTTTTTAGTTTGTTCCCTAGACCTCCATCAAGCTTAACATTACACTCCCAGACACTCCCCTGTCAAGATATATTTGTACATTTTTCGGTAGAAAAATGTCCCGGCCGAAGGCCGATTCCTCTTAAATTCTCGCACATATTATTTTCGAGACTTGGAAAAACGCCTCTCCAAACCCTCTTCAAACTAAAAAAAAACGTCCCCCAGACCCCCTTCAAGCTAAATGTGTAAATTTTTCGGTCTAAGGCCTAAGGCCGGTTTCTCCCAAATTGCCGGTTTCGCTCTATCGCTCGCCCAGGAAAAATCGAAACTTTATTGGGCTGCAGCATCATATAATCGCCAAACTAATGAGATGAAACGTCTTAAAATCTCCAAGCTAATGAAGTAGAACTGGGAGGATATATATTGCCCCGCCCTGCACCTAATAGGGTTAAGCTGAATAAAAGACCTCGCCGGTACCGAAGGGGTTAGTACCGGAGCAGGAAGGGAAAGCACGGCGTAAAAGGCACACTCAACCCGGTGGCACACGAACGATTTGTACGCCAATTTTTACGGGCAATTGTAGTGTGGTAGTTTCAATATTTAAGGGAAGGATTTTAGTTTACGCCCTAGACCTCCATCAACTAATAAAATAACCCCAAGATCCCCGTTCAAGATATATTTGTAAATTTTTCGGTAGAAAAATGTCCAGGCCGAAGGCCGATTGACACGTAAAAGGTTAGCAGTACATGACCTCACACACATTCTGTTAAAGCACACACACACACACAATAACACACATTCACAAACACACACACACAATAACACACATTCACACACACACAGTGACACACACACACATTCACACACACACACACACACATTCACACACATTCACACTCACACACATCCACCCACACACACAGTAACACACAATCACACAGTAACACACAATCACACACACCACACATTCTCACAATCACACACACCATACATTCTCACAATCACACTCACCACACATTCTCACAATCACACACACCACACATTCTCACAATCACACACACCACACATTCTCACAATCACACACACCACACATTCTCACAATCACACACACCACACATTCTCACAATCACACACACCACACATTCTCACAATCACACACACCACACATTCTCACAATCACACACACCACACATTCTCACACACACACACACACACACACACAGAGTAACATAAACACAGTAACACACACACACACAGAGTAACATAAACACAGTAACACACACACACACACACACACACAGATGGTGATATACGCTTCACTTTCCACCGCCATGATCGTTAATAAGCTTTCCTTTTCCTATCCCCTGTAATTTGTTCGTGTGTGTGTGTGTGTGTGGGAGTGCGCGTGTGTGTGTGTGTGTGTGTGTGTGTGTGTGTGTGGGAGTGCGTGTGTGTGTGTGTGTGTGTGTGTGTGTGTGTGTGTGAGTGCGTGTGTGTTTGAGTCTGTTTGTGCTTGTGTCATAGCGAGTGTGTGTGTGTGTTTGTGTGTGTGTGTGTGTGTGTGTGTGTGTGTGTGTGTGTGTGTTGAACATTACGCAGTACAGAACAATAACAATCGGTCGTTACATCGAACCGTTTGATCCGGGGCTAAATTGGTAGTAAATCCTTTAATGGTGAGAGCTGTAACGATGGTGGTGGTGGTGGCGGTAGTGGTGATGGTGGCAGTTGTGGTGATGGTGGTGGTAGTGGTGGTGGTGGTTGTGGTGGTGGTGGTGGTGGTGGTGGGAGCTGTAATGATGGTGGTGGTGGTAGTGGTGGTGGTAGTTGTGGTGGTGGTGGTGGTGGTGGTGGTAGTGGTGGTGGTGGGAGCTGTAATGATGGTGGTAGTGGTGGTGGTGGTTGTGGTGGTCGTGGTGGTGGTGGTGGGAGCTGTAATGATGGTGGTGGTGGTCGTGGCGGTAGTGCTGATGGTGGCAGTTGTGGTGGTGGTGGTGATGGTTGTGGTGGTGGTGGTAATGGTGGTGGTAGTGGTGGTGGTGGTGGTAGGTGTGGTGATGGTGGTGGGAGCTGTAATGATGGTGGTAATGGTTGTGATGGTGGTAGTTGTGATGATGGTGGTAGTTGTGGTGATGGTGGTAGTAGTGGTGGTGATGGTGGTAGTTGTGGTGGTGGTAGTTGTGGTGGTGGTGATGGTGGTAGTTGTGGTGGTGGTGATGGTGGTAGTTGTGGTGCTGGTGGTGGTGGTAGGTGTGGTGGTGATGGTGGTAGGTGTGGTGATGGTGGTGGTGGTAGGTGTGGTGGTGGTGGTGGAAATCTATGGTGATGGTGGTAGTTGTGGTAGTGGTGGTGGAAATCTATGGTGATGATGGTAGTGGTGATGGTGGTGGTAGCTGTGTTGGTGATGGTGGTGGTAGTAGTTATAGTTGTGGTAGTGGAAGTGATGATGGTGGTAGCAGTGGTGGTGATGGTGGTAGGTGTGCTGGTGGTAGGTGAGAGAGAGTGAGAAGATAAGAACAGCCAAGTAAAGAAAGATAATAGGCATGCAATTAAAGATAGGCCATGATACGACTGTCACAGGATGTATTGTTCAGTCATGCATGGTGTGTGTGTGTGTGTGTGTGTGTGTGTACTGTAGGTGTGTGTGTGTGTGTTTGTGTACTGTAGGTGTGTGTGATGTGTGTTTGTGTAGGTAGGTGTGTGTGTGTGTTTGTGTACTGTAGGTGTGTGTGTGTGTTTGTGTACTGTAGGTGTGTGTGTGTGTGTACTGTAGGTGTGTGTGTGTGTGTTTGTGTACTGTAGGTGTGTGTGTGTGTGTACTGTAGGTGTGTGTGTTTGTGTACTGTAGGTGTGTGTGTGTGTGTTTGTGTACTGTAGGTGTGTGTGTGTGTGTTTGTGTACTGTAGGTGTGTGTGTGTGTGTTTGTGTACTGTAGGTGTGTGTGTGTGTTTGTGTACTGTAGGTGTGTGTGTGTGTACTGTAGGTGTGTGTGTGTGTGTGACTGTAGGTGTGTATGTGGGTATGTGACTGTAGGTGTGTATGTGTGTGTATGTGACTGTAGGTGTGTATGTGGGTATGTGACTGTAGGTGTGTATGTGTGTGTGTGTACTGTAGGTGTGTGTGTACTGTAGGTGTGTGTGTGGTGTTTGTGTATTATAGTGTGTGTGTTGTGTTTGTGTATTATAGTGTGTGTGTTGTGTTTGTGTATTATAGTGTGTGTGTGTTGTGTTTGTGTATTATAGTGTGTGTGTTGTGTGTTTTTTGTGTACTGTAGGTGTGTGTGTGTGGGTTGTGTACTGTGCTGTGTGTGTGGGTTGTGTACTGTGCTGTGTGGGTTGTTTTGTTGTGTACTGTAGGTGTGTGTGTGTGTTTGTGTACTGTAGGTGTGTGTGTTTGTGTACTGTAGGTGTGTGTGTTTGTGTACTGTAGGTGTGTGTGTGTGTTTGTGTACTGTAGGTGTGTGTGTGTGTGTTTGTGTACTGTAGGTGTGTGTGTGTGTGTGTTTGTGTACTGTAGGTGTGTGTTTGTGTACTGTAGGTGTGTGTGTGTGTGTGTGTTTGTGTACTGTAGGTGTGTGTGTGTATACTGTAGGTGTGTGCTTGTGTACTGTAGGTGTGTGTGTGTGTGTGTGTGTGTGTACTGTAGGTGTGTGTGTGTGTGTGTGTGTTTGTGTACTGTAGGTGTGTGTGTGTTTGTGTACTGTAGGTGTGTGTGTGTGTGTGTGTTTGTGTACTGTAGGTGTGTGTGTGTGTTTGTGTACTGTAGGTGTGTGTGTGTGTTTGTGTACTGTAGGTGTGTGTGTGTGTGTTTGTGTACTGTAGGTGTGTGTGTGTTTGTGTACTGTAGGTGTGTGTGTTTGTGTACTGTAGGTGTGTGTGTGTGTTTGTGTACTGTAGGTGTGTGTGTGTGTGTTTGTGTACTGTAGGTGTACAAAGGAGTACAAAGGAAATCAAGCAACAACAGGTCTAGTGACCCTTCTAGGTTGCTTGTCCTCCAAAACACTGAGGATCAAGTGTCCAAACAGTGGTTTAGAGTGGGTAAGGGAACATTGGAAAGGGAATTACTGCCCTGGAACTAATGTCCGTGGCAGGATTAGGAAGTTAGTAGAGGACAGATGGGTTAGTAACTGAGGGGGGGATAAAATAAAGTTATTCATTTACAAACGCAGTCAGTCGCGGGTTTGATGAGAGATATTTGTCTAGGCGGAGTTTAAATGAATCAACGGTGCTGCAGTCTATAACGTCTCGGGGAAGCCCATTCCACAAGTTGACAACTCGATTGAAGAAGAAATTCTTAGATTCGTGCGAGTTAAAAGATTTACCAATAATTTTGCAACCGTTTCCCCGCGTGTAATTAGATTGGTCGATAGTGAAGTACTTACTACAGTTCATATTGTCGATGCCTTTGATGATTTTGAACACTTGAATTAAGTCACCTCTTAATCTGCGCTGGGTTAAAGGAAATAGATTTAATTCTCTAAGACGCTCTTCGTATGGTTTGTTCTTTAGGCTAGGTATCATTTTGGTAACTCTACGTTGAACTCGTTCTAGCTTGTCTATATCTTTTTGGTAATAAGGGCATCAGGATTGAACGCAGTATTCCAGAAGAGGGCGGACTAAGGAATTGTAAAGGGTTAGGATAACTTCTTTGGATTTATGCTCAAATGACCTGCCTATAAAGCCAATTATTTTGTTTGCCTTCTTAACAACTTCTGAACATTGTTGACTCGGTTTTAGGTTACTCGATATTGTTACTCCCAGATCGGTTTCTCTGTTTACATTCTTAAGCTGAGTGCCATTCATCGAATAGTTTGCTTTCTCATTTAGGTATCCGACATGTAGTACTTTACATTTATCCGCATTGAAACTCATTTGCCAAATTTGGGCCCAATGTGACAATTTATCTAGATTGTGTTGCATATCGTCAACTTGTTCTTTTGAGAGTACGCTATTTACAATTTTTGTATCGTCAGCAAATTTTGAGATTGTACAGGTGAAACCCTCATCTATGTCGTTGATGTAAATTAGAAAGAGAATTGGTCCTAGTACCGATCCCTGGGGTACCCCGCTACTTACATTGGTCCATTTAGATGCCTTACCGTTTATGACTACCCTTTGCTTTCTGTTGCTGAGCCAATTTTCTATCCATCTCAACACACCGTCTTGTATTCCATGCGCTTTTAGTTTTAGCAGTAAACGTTTGTGGGGAACTTTGTCAAAGGCCTTTTGAAAATCAAGGTATATAATATCTACAGCTTTACTCACATCGTAGAGGTTAAGGATATCGTGGAAGAAGTCTAAGAGGTTTGTTAAACAGGAATGTTTTTTACGAAAGCCGTGTTGAGTATCTTTAAGTATGTTATTTTCCTCTAAGTGATTTACGAGTCTGTCTCGTATGACCGTTTCTAGCATTTTACAAACAACTGAGGTTAAGCTAATTGGACGATAGTTACTGGGTAGGGATTTGCTGCCTTTTTTTAATATCGGTGTTACGTTGGCTAGCTTCCACTGATCAGGCATAGTTCCAGACTGCAAGGATTTATTGAATAGTAATGTCAGTGGTTTGGAGAGCTCATCCTTAGCTTCCTTTAGAACTCTAGGCGAGATTGTATCAGGTCCTGGCGTTTTATTTACCTTGAGTTTATCTAAACAATTCAATACTTCTCTCTCTGTAACGGTGATATTGCTTAGAACATCTGAATTATCAATCTGAATCGGCGATGGTGTAGGGATATCACTGAGGTCTTCTGTTGTAAAAACTGATGCAAAGAAGGTATTGAGGGCATTACTCATTTGTACTTCGTCTTTGGTGTATTCTCCATTTTCATCGACTAACGGTCCAACAGTTGAAGTAACTACTTTTTTCTTTCTGATAGGTGTGTGTGTGTGTGTGTTTGTGTACTGTAGGTGTGTGTGTGTGTGTACTGTAGGTGTGTGTGTGTGTGTGTGTGTGTGTGTACTGTAGGTGTGTGTGTGTGTACTGTAGGTTTGTGTGTGTGTGTGTGTACTGCAGGTGTGTGTGTGTGTGTGTACTGTATGTGTGTGTGTACTCTAGGTTTGTGTGTATGTGTGTGTGTGTGTACTGTAGGTGTATGTATGTGTGTGTGTACTGTAGGTTTGTGTGTGTGTGTGTACTGTAGGTTTGTGTGTGTGTGTGTGTACTGTAGGTTTGTGTGTATGTGTGTGTGTGTACTGTAGGTTTGTGTGTGTGTGTTTACCTGTGAATATATGTGTTTCATCTGTGTGTATATATTTATCTGTGTGTATTGTCGGTGTGTGTGTGTGTGTGTGAGCTTACCTGTGGATATGTGTGTTTTATCTGTGTGTATATGTTTATGTGTGTGTGTGTGTGTTGATATGTGTGTGTGTGTTTATATGTGTGTATATCTATTTTATCTGTGTGTATGTGTTTATGTATGTGTGTGTGTGTGTGTGTGTGTGTGTGTAATGTAGGTGTGTGTGTGTGTGTGTGTTTATGTGTGTGTGTGTGTTTATATGTGTGTATATCTATTTTATCTGTGTGTATGTGTATCCTTGTGTCTGTGTGCGTGTAAATGTGATATGTGTGTGTTATTTCCTCCACAAATGTGTACCCCCTATAGTTGACAATCATCTCTCTCTCTCTCTCTCTCTCTCTTTCTCTTTCTTTCTTTCTCTCTCTCTCTCTCTACTTTCTCTATTATAGCCTCTCTAATCTCGACCCGCTAGAATCTCTCTTTGCTCATCTTCTTCTTCTTCTTCTTCTTCTTCTTCTTCTTTATCTTCTTCTTTATCTTCTTCTTCTTCGTCTTCGTCTTCTTCTTCTTCTTCTTCGTCTTCTTCTTCGTCTTCTTCGTCTTCTTCTTCTTCTTCTTCGTCTTCTTCGTCTTCTTCGTCTTCTTCTTCTTCTTCTTCTTCTTCTTCCTTGGCTATGGTCTATTCGCTGTAAGTAGGCGAGGAATTCATGACCTTTAACCACTGTAACTCAAAAACGACTAGAGAAATCGAGCTAATATTTTTACCATTGGGGAAGAGTACGTTACAGACTAGGTGTGGGAATTTACAGCCAATTTGCTCTAGCCCTTTTTGAGTTACAGAGGATAGAGTTAATGGTTGTTCGCCTACCTGCAGCGAATAGACTATAGTTTTACTATGTTTTACTATGAATATTCCAGTAGAAATGGCCTTGTTTCCCCAACTAAATTTCATGCCAAAGTCGGAGTGAGTGGTGGGTAGGGAGAGCGCTTTCTGCTTTGCTGTCTTTTACCTTTCACTTCGTAGCAAATCCCATGTTAACCCTTTCAAGATCCAAAAACGCATTTCTTTTGTTTTCTGGTAATTATTAGACGATTTTATTCAGATTAGGAAGGGTATATGGAAGTCAGAGGGTTGATTGAGATAGCCTTTGCCCTTTTAATACCCACCAATCCTTCCTAACCTGCATAAAATCGTCTAATGATAGCCAAAATAAACTGCTGAAACGCGTCAGAGCTTCAAGGGGTTAAAATCGAGTCCGGACTGCGTAGTAGGGACTGCGAGGTCTGTGTAGTCTGTGTATCTATGTAACTATGTGTAACTCCTCCTTTGTCTTCCTCTGTTTTCCTTGTTTTTAAGGGGAGGCAGACCGTTTTTCTGGACCCCCTTCTCCCTAATGTTTAGCCCCACTAGTTTTGAGATTTTAAGACGTTCGGCCCATTAGTTTGGCGATTTTAACGCCTGTCGCCCCATTTCGTTGTCAATTTTAAGATGGTTCGTGCCATTTAGGTGTCGATTATTTCCTGGCGAGCGATAGCGAGCCTGCAATTTTAAAAGGAACCGGCCTTGATGGAGGTATAGGGAGGAAACTAAACAAATAAATGAATTAATAGACCAAACAAACGGCCAGTCTCCCCTTAAATCTTCCTTCATCTGTGTTTGTCTTTTTCCTTTTATCTCTCTCTCTCTCTCTCTCTCTTCCTCCTCCATTTCTTTACTTCCTCTTTTTCGTCATCTTCGTCGTAAAAAAAAAAAAAAAAATCAGATACTGGATGAAAACTTAACCCCTTCTGCACCATGACGTTATTTTCATCTGGTTACCATTAGACGATTTTATTTAGTTTATAATCTACCTATGCAATTCAAAGCTGTACATATGATCACAATAAACCCTCTTAGTATCAAATTCACTTCTTAAACTGCATTAAATCGTCTAATGTTAGCCAGAATCGAAGGTAGAAAGACTGAAAGGGTTAATAACGCCAAAATTCAGTACATTACACATTTTAATCTAAGCAGTGTGTGTGTGTGTGTGTGTGTGAAGCAACTATGAGAGGCAAACCGAATGCTGGGGAATATTAAGGGAGCCCACCTCGCTTTTTTTTCTCTTTCTCTCCCTCTCTCTTTGGCTTGTATCCATTCGGCCCCATTCAGCCCCATTCAGCCTACTGTTTTAAGACGTTTACCCCCATCCAGGTGTCAATATTTTCTTGGCGAGCGGTAGCAAGCCAGCATATGTATATTTTTGTTTTGACAGGAAGCTAAATTTGTACATGTTTCAATAGAACAATTTCTCCGGCGAAGCCGGATTTCTCCAGGAATAAATCAACACCTGGATGGAGATAAACGTCTTAAAATAGTTGGCTGAATGGGGCCGAATGGATACAAACCAGGGAAAGAGAGAAAAGGAGAGAAAGATAAAAAAGCCGGTTAAGGGGAGGTATTTAGTTTGTTCCCTAGACCTCCATCAAGCTTAAAATTACACCCCCTTGAGTCCCTTTCAAGATATTTGTACATTTTTCGGTAGAAAAATGTCCCGGCCGAAGGCCGGTTCCTCTTAAATTACAGGCTCGCTATCGCTCGCCAGAATACAATTGACACCTGAATGGCACGAAAGGTCTCAATATGGGGTGAAAGTTCTTAAAATCGCTAAACTAATGGGGCAAACGTTTTATAATATCAAAAGCAATGGGGCTAAACATGAGGGAGAAAGGGGTCAAGAAAAAAATCCCTTAAGTGGAGATCTCCCCTTAACTTATATTTTACTCACCAAGATACAAGTGAGATCACACCACTTCCTTAAGGGGAGATTTCCACTTGAGGGATTTTTTTCAGGACCCCTTTCTCCCAAGTGTTTGCGCCCCATTTCTGTCAATTTTTAGACATTTCGTACTTTTTTTTTTTTTTGTTCTATGTGATTGAGGGAGGCAAAAGGCATTACTGCCTATAGCGAGTGCCCCCCCCATAGTTGAAAGAGTGACAGGGCCAAAATCAAGGGACGTTCGAGCCAAAATGCCTGGACACACGGAGTTTGAAGCAATTTAAGTCATAGGAAGAGGGAAAGACCGATTCTGGGAGAGAGTTCCAGAGCTCAGCTGTTGAGTAGAAGAAAGTTTGAGAGTAACGTTTCACTCTTGGGTTGGAGAGTTGCACAGAGTAGGGGTGAGATTGAGTTGCAAGACGGGTACCACGTGCCCTACGTAAAGGAGGTGGTATGCACTGGGAGAGCTCTGAGGAACACTGATTATTATAGTAGCGATATAATAGCGAGAGAGATGCAACATTGCGGCGGAGAGAGAGCTTGCAGAGAGTTGGTGAGTGGACGGGAGTTAATGATACGAAAGGCCTTCCTTTCAACTTTGTCTAGGAGAGCAGTGTGAGAGGAACCTCCCCACACATGTGAACAATACTCAATACAAGGGCGCACTATGCCCCTGTACAGAGCAAGAAGCTGTGCTGGGGAAAAGAACCCCCTAAGGCGGTTGAGCACACCCAGCTTCTGGGAGGCTGCCTTAGCAAGACTGGTAATATGGTCCTTCCAAATGAGAGCAGAAGAAAAAGAGACACCAAGAATATTGAGAGAAGATGAAGGGTTGATTTTTGTATGTGATAAGGATAAGGGAGATCCTGACGGGTAGATAGATAGAAATTGGGTTTTGAAAGCATTAAAGTTAACAAGGTTTTCTCTGCCCCAATTGGAAATAGTATTTAGATCAGAATTTAAGAGTTCTAACGACATTACGTTTGTCGTTGAGGGATTGCTGGCTGGGGCGTTCTGAAAAACTAATGGAGTAGTGTAAGGTTGAGTCGTCTGCGTATGAATGGATGGGAATTAAGGTACAGTTAAGGAGATCATTTATAAAAATTAGAAAGAGAATAGGAGATAGGACAGAGCCCTGAGGAACACCGGAGTTTATAGGGTGAGGAAGTGAACAACCGCGGCTATGGAACGGCCGGAAAGGAAATTAGAGACAAAGGCACAGATGGAGGGATAGAAACCGAAGGAGGGTAGTTTAGAAATTAAAGATTTATGCCAGACTCTATCGAAAGCTTTCGATATGTCTAGAGCAATAGAAAAAGTCTCACCGAAGTCCCGAAAGGGGGTATCGTTCGCCTGTAATTTAAGAGGAACCGGCTCTACCGAAAAAATGTACAAATTTATCTTGAAGGGGGGTCAAGGGGGTGTAATTTTAAGCTTGATGGAGGTCTAGGGAACAAACTAAAAACTTCCCTTTAAAGTTTGGGGAGGCCTCACCTTGAATATGCAGAAAAGTTGGAGTCGATGAGAGAGAGAGAGAGAGAGAGAGAGAGAGAGAGAGAGAGAGGGAGAGGGGGAGAGAGAGAGAGAGAGAGAGAGAGAGAGAGAGAGAGAGAGAGAGAGGGGTAAGTTGGAGTCGTTGCGGTAACTTGACACCTGGATGGGGGTAAACGTCTTAAAACAGTAGGCTGAATGGGGCCGAATGGATACAAGCCAAAGAGAGAGAGAGAGAGAGAGAGGGAGAGAAAGAGACAAAAAAGCGAGGTGGGCTCCCTTAATAAAACTCAACACTATACCCTGTTGATAATAGCTAGGCTTGCCAGACATCCTAACTCCTGATTAACCTCTAACTAACTCAACAAAGAGGACTAGAGTAACCGACCGTTTTTCTGGACCCCCTTCTCCCTAATGTTTAGCCCCACTAGTTTTGAGATTTTAAGACGTTGGTTCCATTAGTTTGGGGATTTTATGACCTTTCACCCCATTTCTTTGTCAATATTAGGACCCTTCGTGCCATTTAGGTGTCGATTTTTCCCTGGCGACCGATAGCGAGCCTGTAATTTTAGGAGGAATCGGCCTTTGGCCGGGACATTTTTCTACCGAAAAATTTACAAATCTATCTTGAAGGGGTGTCTAGGTTTTTGTTGTTGTCAAAGCTTGATGGAGGTCTAGGGAGGAAACTACAAAATATATATGAATAAATGAATTAATAGACCAAACAAACAGCCAGCCTCCCCTTAAAGTTGACAGCTCAAAACCAGCAACACTCCCCTTGGAAAAGAGACAAATTTACCTAATACTCTCTTTCTCTCTCTCTCTATCTGTGTATGTGTAGCTCTCTATAACTCTGTAACCCCACACACACACTCTCCCTCTCTCTCTCTCTCTCTATCTGTGTATGTGTAGCTCTCTATAACTCTGTAACCCCACACACACACTCTCTCTCTCTCTCTATCTGTGTATGTGTAGCTCTCTATAACCCCACACACACACTCTCCCTCTCTCTCTCTCTCTCTCTCTCTCGTTACCAAAATGATACCTAGCCTAAAGAACAAACCATACGAAGAGCGTCTTAGAGAATTAATCTATTTCCTTTAACCCAGCGCAGATTAAGAGGTGACTTAATTCAAGTGTTCAAAATCATCAAAGGCATCGACAATATGAACTGTAGTAAGTACTTCACTATCGACCAATCTAATTACACGCGGGGAAACGGTTGCAAAATTATTGGTAAATCTTTTAACTCACACGAATCTAAGAATTTCTTCTTCAATCGAGTTGTCAACTTGTGGAATGGGCTTCCCCGAAACGTTATAGACTGCATCACCGTTGATTCATTTAAACTCCGCCTAGACAAATATCTCGCTTCAAACCCGCGACTGACTGCGTTTGTAAATGAGTAACTTTATTTTATCCCCCCCTCAGTTACTAACCCTTCTGTCCCCTACTAACTTCCTAATCCTGCCACG
This sequence comes from Paralithodes platypus, assembly GCA_032716605.1. Classification (NCBI taxonomy): domain Eukaryota; kingdom Metazoa; phylum Arthropoda; class Malacostraca; order Decapoda; family Lithodidae; genus Paralithodes; species Paralithodes platypus. The sequence continues at coordinate 26,419,157 of CM064535.1, forward strand.
GACATTAGTTCCAGGGCAGTAATTCCCTTTTCAATGTTCCCTTACCCACTCTAAACCACTGTTTGGACACTTGATCCTCAGTGTTTTGGAGGACAAGCAACCTAGAAGGGTCACTAGATCTGTTGTTGCTTGATTTCCTTTGTACTCCTTTGTACACTCTCTCTCTCTCTCTCTCTTTCCTCGCTCTCGGCCGCGCTTAAACCCGTCCCGATATAAATCTAATTAAACCCTTTTTTGTGGTAAAAAATCGAGAAGAAAAATCGTACAAGTCACGGCGAGAGGTTCTTGACTCACGCGACTGGTGTGTGTGTGAGAGAGAGAGAGAGATGGGGAGAGAGATAGATAGATAGAGAGTAAGAGAGAGAGAGAGAGAGAGATAGATAGATAGAGAGTAATAGAGAGAGATGAGGGAGATAGACAGACAGACAGAGAAATAGAGAGAGAGAGAGAGAGGGAGATAGATAGATAGATAGAGAGAGATGGAGAGAGAGGGAGATAGATAGATAGATAGAGAGTAATAGAGAGAGAGAGAGAGAGGGAGATAGATAGATAGAGAGAGAGTAATAGAGAGAGAGAGAGGGAGATAGATAGATAGATAGATAGAGAGTAATAGAGAGAGAGAGAGAGAGAGAGAGAGAGAGAGAGGGAGATAGATAGATGGATAGAGAGTAATAGAGAGAGAGAGAGAGAGAAAGAGGGAGATAGATAGAGAGACAGAAATAGAGAGAGAGAGAGAGATGGGGGATAGATAGATAGATAGAGAGTAATAGAGAGAGAGAGATACTTAGATAGATAGATAGATAGATAGATAAAGAGAGAGAGAGAGAGATTGGTATATATCTATATATGTATCTATCTCTTTTCTCACACCTAACTGTCTAAAATCATTCTCTCTCTCTCTCTCTCTCTCTCTCTCTCTCTCTCTCTCTCTCTCTCTCTCTCTCTCTCTCTCATATATCTCTCTCTCTCTCCGTCTCACGCACCAACCACCTCTACCTCAAGGCCGATACCACACGAACCATTTTCCCGGCAATTATTTCCTTCTCAATATTTCTGGCTGCTTTTGCACTGGTATCAAAGGAGTATCGGAAACTATAGTCGGTTTATTTCCACCTGGCGCTAAATTCAATGCCATAGCAGCTGATTTATTGATGGGCCGGTTTTCTGGACCGCTTTCCCCCTCATGTTTAGCCCCATTAGTTTTCAGATTTTAAGATGTTTGCCTTATTAGTTAGTCGATTTTAAGACCTTTCGCCCCATTTCTTCGTCAATATTTAGACGTTTCGTGCTATTTAGGTGTCAATTTTTTTCCCTGGCGAACGATAGTGAGCCTATAATGTTGAAAGAACCGGCCTTCGGCCGGGAAATTTTTCTACCGAAAAATTTACAAATTAATCTAGAAGGGGGATCTAATGGATGTATTTTAAATTTGATGGAGGTCTAGGGAGGAAACTAGAAAACTAATGAATACATGCAAAAATCGCCCAAAAAGTGAACCATCTCCTCTTAAAACCAATAATTTCCGAAGCTCCCAAACGAAAAGTGCTGAGAAATATTGCTGGGAAAATGGGTTCGAAGCTGCCAGACGAGAATTGCCGTGATATTTTGCCGGAAAAAGGTGGATCGTGTGACTCCCCCCTCCCTCCTCGCAACATTGGCCACCCAGGTACAAACCTTGGAAGCCGCAAATTTCCTGTAGCTAGCCTGGAGAGATGAGGAGCTGGGAGGTTGATGATGATGATGAATGTGAGTAGCTTGGGATGTCGTGCTCCTGAGAGATGAGGTGCTGGGATGTCGTGCTTCCTGAGAGATGAGGGGCTGGGATGTCGTGCTCCTGAGAGATGAGGTGCTGGGATGTCGTGCTCCTGAGAGATGAGGTGCTGGGATGTCGTGCTTCCTGAGAGATGAGGGGCTGGGATGTCGTGTTCCTGTAGGTAGCCTGGAGAGAAGAGGAGCTGGGAGGTTGATGATGATGATGATGAGTAGCTTGGGATGTCGTGTTTCCTGAGAGATGAGGTGCTGGGATGTCGTGTTTCCTGAGAGATGAGGAGCTGGGATGTCGTGTTTCCTGAGAAGCTTGGGATGTTATGTTCCTGTAGCTAGCCTGGAGAGATGAGGAGCTGGGATGTCGTGTTTCCTAGAGAGATGAGGAGCTGGGATGTCGTGTTTCCTGAGAAGCTTGGGATGTTATGTTCCTGTAGCTAGCCTGGAGAGATGAGGAGCTGGGATGTCGTGTTTCCTAGAGAGATGAGGAGCTGGGATGTCGTGTTTCCTAGAGAGATAAGGAGCTGGGAGGTTATTGATAATGATGATGAGTAGTTTGGGATGTGTTTCCTGGAGAGATGAGTAGCTGGGAGGTGGATGATGATGATAATGATGATGATGAGTAGCTTGGGATGTCGTGTTCCTGAGAAGCTTGGGATGTTGTTTTCTCTGTAGCTAGCCTGGAGAGATGAGGAAGTGGGAGGTTGTGTTTCATGGAGAGATGAGGAGGTGGGAAATTGATGATGATGATGATGATGATGATGAGTAGGAGCTTGGGATGACGTGTTCCTGTAGCTAGCCTAGAGAGATGAGTAGCAGGGAGGTTGATGATGAAGATGAGTAACTTGGGATGTCGTGTTTCCTGTAGCTAGCCTGGAGAGATGAGGAGCAGGGAGGTTGATGGTGATGATGAGTAACTTGGGATGTCGTGTTTCCTGTAGCTAGCCTGGAGAGATGAGTAGCGGGGAGGTTGATGGTGATGATGAGTAACTTGGGATGTCGTGTTTCCTGTAGCTAGCCTGGAGAGATGAGTAGCAAGGAGGTTGATGATGAAGATGAGTAACTTGGGATGTCGTGCTTTTTGGATGCCTTAGTTTAGATTAATGTGTTGCTGATAATGAGAGTTGTAATGATCTCGATCTCTCTCATATATATACATATACCGGTGTATATATAAACTATATACAGTATATAAATATCGGTATATAATTTGTATATATTTTATTCCATTTAACATTTTGGATACTTTTCAAAATACTGTAGTTTGGGGTACTATTTTTTGTCTGCATATATTTGTAATGTTTAGTTTTTTTCTGGCTTTATATCTTCGTGCTGGGATAATTTAGGTTATTTGTGCTATATATGTCTGGCTTCATACCTCTTACTTTAATTCACTTTCTTTGGTTGGGTTGCTGTGGGTTAGAAAAAGGAGGAAAATTGTTCTCGAATCTTGGAGTGAAAAAGCTACAGTCATTTAGCTTAGCCCTTTCAGGCTTCTAAGATGCCACTTAGTATATATATATAATTATCCTTCTCATAGTTGGCTCTCCAACATTTTACTTCTGCATTATAAGCTCTCTCAAAGACAACTGCAGGGGTTGAAAAACAAAATAAACTAAAGGTTTCTAAACTCTCCTGGTGGTCACAAAGGCTTTTAACCCCTACTGTGCCGGCGACGTTTTGTACATTTTATTCTAGCTATATTAAGACAACTTTGTGAAGTTTAAGTAGGATCTATGGTAGTAAAAAGGGTTATACGAGACAGTTCGCAGCCTGTGAATTGCTGGAGGCACTTTATAAACTTAATAAAATCGTCTAATAGTAGCCAGAATGAAACTGAAAAGACGTCGCCGGTACAGAAGGGGTTAAGTAGCCCAGGAAGACGACAGGTGCATCCTCCCGTACAGGAAAGGGTTAAGTTGAATATTAATGTTTTCATATCTTCTTACTGAGATAATACAGCTTCTTCTGTTGTGTAGGTCGGCTTGTGAGGCGTATTTCTGGCTTCATAATTTCCTAAGATTATTATTATTATTATTATTATTATTATTATTATTATTATGTTTTATTTTTATTTGTTTTTGGATGGGGGTGATTTTTTTTTTTTTTTTTTTGGGGGGGGGGGGGCGTGATTTTGATTTTTGTTTTGTTTTTGTTTTTTTGGGGGGAGGGGCTTCACATCTTCCTCTTCTCATCTATCGTGTAAAAAATAGTTGCCTTCATTCCTCTTTCCCGACCAATTCTATCTGCCACGCATCTTGTCTATATATATATATTTTGTCGTTTTCTGTATATTATGTATTTGTTTTATGTATTACTATTATTTCTTGCAACCATCCCCTGCAGTGGAAGAGGGTACACATATCTAACAATTCTGACTTTTTGATGTAATAATATTTTGAAACATTTTCTTCCTGTGTCCGACTTTTTTTTATCTTTCTCTCCTTTTCTCTCTTTCCCTGGCTTGTATCCATTCGGCCCTATTCAGCCAACTGTTTTAAGACGTTTATCCCCATCCAGGTGTCGATTTCTTCCTGGCGAGCGATAGCGAGCCAGCATTGTATGGAGAAATCCGGCTTCGCCGGAGAAATTTTTCTATCGAAAAATTTACAAATTTAGCTTGCTGTCAAAACAAAAATATATATATGCTGGCTCGCTACCGCTCGCCAGAAAAAATATTGACATCTAGATGGGGTAAGCATCTTAAAACAGTAGGCTGAATGTGGCCAAATGGATACAAGCCAAAGAGAAAGGGAGAGAAAGAGAAAACAAGCGAGGTGAGCTCCCTTAAACAATGTTCACCGTTTCAAGTTTATCATGTAGAAATGTACGGTCGCGCTAATAAGTCATGCCCCAGCTATCATTACGTTTGGCTTGCTCTGTGCTGTATTAATGTCTGTCAGATGTTGAATAGGGTGGGTAAATGTAGGAACATGTTTGTATATTTCACTCGATATGAAGAAATGAAGCTTAGATATTGCCGATACCAATTATTGATCAAAAAATACTTGGTGCCGAGACATCACTTATTAGCGCGACTGTACCTGTTATTTGGGTCAACGGTTGTACACTCAAAAGCACACCTAAAATCAACACTTAACTGGCACGAAAGGTCTTAAAATTGACTCTGACACAAGGTTTGGCGATTTTAAGAACTTTCGCCCCATTTCTGTCAATTTTAAGACCTTTCGTGCCATTTAGGTGTGGATTTTTTATCGGTCGCCTGTAATTTAAGAGGAACCGCCCTTCGGCTGGGACATTTTTCTACCGAAAAATGTACAAATTTATCTTGCAAGGGGGTCTACGGGGCGTAATGTTAAGCTTGTTTGAGGTCTAGGGAGGAAACTAAACTCAAATGAATTAAAATATCCATAAATGATCCAATAAATACGCCCATCTCCCCCTAATAAATACGCCCATCTCCCCCTTATGTGAAGATTCGACTTTGTTTGGGAAGATAAATACGCTCATCTGTAATAAATACGCCCATCTCCCCTGTTTGGGATACGCCCATCTCCCCCTTATGTGAAGATTCGACTTTGTTTGGGATAGCTTTGTTTGGGATAGCTTTGTTTGGGATAGCTTTGTTTGGGATAGCTTTGTTTGGGATAGCTTTGTAAACTTAGATCCTTAAGGGGAGGTTTTTAGTATGGTCCCTAGACCTCCATCAAGCTTAAAATTACACACCCTTGAGTCCCTTTCAAGATAAATTTCTACATTTTTCGGTAGAAAAATGTCCCGGCCGAAGGCCGGTTCCTCTTAAATTACAGGCTCGCTATCGCTCGCCAGGATAAAATTGACACCTAAATGGCACGAAAGGTCTTAATATTGACAGAAATGGGTTGAAAGTTCTTAAAATCGTCAAAATAATGGGGCAAACGTCTTAAAATTCGAAAAACAATGGAGCTAAACATGAGGGAGAAAGGAGTCAAAGAAAATAATCCCTCAAGTGGACATCTCCCCTTAAGCCGGTATCACACGAGAGCTTTTATAGTCCACATTGGATAAGCACCAACATTTTTCCGGCCAACATTTCTGGAATATTTGACCCTGGTGTCGGAAACTAAACTGACTAAGCTGCCAGACCAGTGTTGAGGATAAATGTTGAGGAAAAAAGCGCTCGTGTGATACCGGCTTAAGGGGGAATGGTAGACTCGTTTTTCTGGACCCCCTCCCTTCTCCCTACTGTTTAGCCCCACTAGTTTTGAGATTATAAGACGTTCGGCCCATTAGTTTGGCGTTTTTAAGAACTTTCGCCCCCTTTTTGTCAATTTTAAGACCTTTTGTGCCATTTAGGTGTCGATTTTTTCCTGGCGAGTGATAGCGAGCCTGTAATTTATGAGGAATCGGCCTTCGGACTGGACATTTTTCTACCGAAAAATGTACAAATTATATTGTGGGTGTTTTTTTTAAGCTTGATAGAGGTTTAGAGAGAAAACCAAACCCCTGCCTTAAGGGGAGATCTCCACTTGAGGGACTTTTTTCTTTACTCCTTTCTCCCTCATGTTTAGCCCCATTACTTTTCTAATTTTAAGACGTTTGCCCCATTATTTTGACAATTTTAAGAACCCTCGCCCCATTTCTGTCAATTTTAAGACCATTCGTGCCATTTAGGTGTCGATTTTTTCCTGGCGAGCGATAGCGAGCCTGTAATTTAAGGGGAATCGGCCTTCGGCCGGGACATTTTTCTACCGAAAAATGTACAAATTTATCTTGAAAGGGGGTCTAGGGGGAGTAATTTTAAGTTTGATGGAAGTCTAGGGAATCACCTAAAAACCTCCCCTTAAACCATTGAGTCGAACCAGTCCAAGTATGCTGTACAATCAACACCGTCTGAGCTCCCTTAATTACCGTCTGAGCTCCCTTAATTACCGTCTGAGCTCCCTTAATTACCGTCTGAGCTCCCTTAAATACCGTCTGAGCTCCCTTAAATACCGTCTGAGCTCCCTTAAATACCGTCTGAGCTCCCTTAAATACCGTCTGAGCTCCCTTAAATACCGTCTGAGCTCCCTTAAATACCGTCTGAGCTTAAATACCGTCTGAGCTCCCTTAAATACCGTCTGAGCTCCCTTAAATACCGTCTGAGCTCCCTTAAATACCGTCTGAGCTCCCTTAAAGACCGTCTGAGCTCCCTTAATTACCGTCTGAGCTCCCTTAAATACCGTCTGAGCTCCCTTAATTCAGTCAACTGCAAGGTAAGTAAGGAACCCACACGCGCAATTCATTCGTACCGTTGTACTGTCCTACATCACACATCACGACGAGGGGAAGGACTTGTGTGGCCGACTGTACTTACGCCATTGATAGACCTTCATCATCTTTCGCATACCAAAATAATGATTAAGATATTTTGTCCTCCATCTTAAGAGGAGGTTTTTAGTTTGTTCCCTAGACCTCCATCAAACTTAAAAATACCCCCCCCCCCCTTGACCCTCTTTCAAGATACATTTTACATTTTTCGGTAGAAAAATGTCCCGGCCAGAGGCCGATTCCTCTTAAATTACAGGCTCGCTATCGCTCGCCAGGAAAAAATCGACACCTAAATGGCACAAAAGGTCCTAAAATTGACAGAAATGGGGCGAAAGTTCTTAAAAACGCCAAACTAATGGGGCAAACGTCTTAAATTCACAAACAAAAACAATGGGGCTAAACATGAGGGAACAGGGGTCCAATGGGGCGAAAGTTCTTAACGCCAAACTAATGGGGCAAACGTCTTAAATTCACAAACAAAAACAATGGGGCTAAACATGAGGGAACAGGGGTCCAGAAAAAATCTCTCAAGTGGAAATCTCCCCTTAATTACTTGCCAGTCATATTTATAGTCCCGTTATTACAATAGGATTTTTGATAATTATAATCGTATATCTTCCTCGGGTCATAGTGCATATAAATCAAGATTCTTTCCGCAGACATTTTGCAAGTAATTACGGCAGACATTTTGCAAGTAATTACGGCAGACATTTTTCGGGTTACCGTGTTATTTTGTCATGTGTTATCATTTGCATTTTACATATTTTTCTTTCACATGTTCAGCTTTTATATACCCGGTACGGAATATATATATATATAAATATATATATATATATATATATATATATATATTCTTCCTCGATAAAGCTATCTAAGTTACGTATTTTATTTTTTGTTTATCACAGCAAACAAAATATACTCGTTCGCCTTTATTTCAGAATAGGTTATATAATATTATCATTTTTATTATTATTATTATTATTATTGTTATTATTATTATTATTATTATTGTTTTTATTATTATTAGTAGTATTATTATTATTATTATTATTATTATTATTATTATTATTATTATTATTATTATTATTATTAGTATTATTATTATTGTTATTATTAGTATTATTATTATTAGTATTATTATTATTGTTATTGTTGTTGTTGTTGTTGTTGTTGTTATTATCATTATTATTCGTATCATAAGTATTATTACATATTAATACATACATCGCTTCTGTCTTTCCACTTCTCAACTCCTCCACATCTCCCTTCTTCATAAAAACACAAATTCCGTCCGCTCTCCTGTGTACTGGCCAATTACAACCCCAATCACTGTCCTCTAACATGGCATTATACATGGTTCACACTTAAGGGAGCCCACCTCGCTTATTTTTTCTCTGTCTCTCCCTCTCGCTTTGGCTTGTATCCATTCGGCCCCATTCAGCCCAAGACGTTTACCCCCATCCAGGTGTCAATATTTTTCTGGCGAGCGGTAGCGAGCCAGTATATATATATATTTTTGTTTTGACAGGAAGCTAAATTTGTATATTTTTCGATAGAAAAATGTCTCCGGCGAAGACGGATTTCTCCATACAATGCTGGCTCGCTATCGCTCGCCAGGAAGAAAGCAACACCTGGATGGGGATAAACGTCTTAAAACAGTTGCCTGAATGGGGCCGAATGGATACAAGCCAGGGAAAGAGAGAAAAGGAGAGAAAGATAAAAAAAAAGCAGGTGTCCCCCCTTAAAAATGATCGCGGTTTCAATTACTTCTTTGTTTTATTTTCTTGAGTTCATATTTTGTTGTAGTTTATTTCATCTATTTAGTTTAGTTACCCATTATGTCTGATTTATTTTGTTTTGTATTTAACGTTGTATTGTTGGCACTATGTTCTATCCACACCCACACGCCAGCTCCAACATACACCCACACACTCACCAACACCCACACACTCCAACGCCAACACACACATCAATACACATACACACACACATATACATACATACACCAACACCAATACACACACACATACTGTACACCAATACACACACACATAAACTTCAACACACTCACACACACACACAAACTCCAACTCCAACACATACACACACACACACACACACAGACACAGAGACAGGTGAGGTAGCGGTAAGAGGAAGGTGATTAACCCAGGTAAGCCGTGACCCGTACCAGACCTACCTACCATCGGGCCACTGCGTACACAGGGGAAGGTCACTGTCAGGGCTGGGATACTGGCAAGGTTACCGGCTTTTTGTTATCTTTCTCTCCTTTTCCCTCTTCCCCTGGCTTGTATCCATTCGGCCCCATTCAGCCAACTGTTTTAAGATATTTATCCCCATCCAGGTGTCGATTTCTTCCTGGCGAGCGATAGCGAGCCAGCATTGTATGGCGAAATCCGTCTTCGCCGGAGACATTTTTCGATAGAAAAATGTACAAATTTTGCTTGCTCTCAAAACAAAAATATATATATGCTGGCTCACTACCCTATGCCAGGAAAATATTGACACCTGGATGGGGTTAAACATCTTAAAACAGTAGGCTGAATGGGACCGAATGGATACAAGCCAAAGAGAGAGGGAGAGAAAGATAAAAAAAAGCGAGGTGAGGTCCCTTAACCCGGGAAAGCCGTGACCCGTACCAGACCCACCATCGGGGGTCACTGCGTACACGGGGGAGGTCACGGTCAGGGCTGGGGTTTATACTGGCAAGGTCACCATAAATGCCATCATGGGGGGGGGGAGATATATTTGTGTCATGTTGTCATGAAGGGGGGTCACCGGCTTTTTTTTCTCTTTCTCTCCTTTTCTCTCTTTCCTTGGCTGGTATCCTTTCAGCCAACTGTTTTAAGACCTTTACCCCCATCCAGGTGTCAATATTTTCCTGGCGAGCGGTAGCGAGTCAGCATATATATATTTTTGTTTTGACAGCAAGCTAACTTTGTAAAGTTTTCGATAGAAAAATTTCTCCGGCGAAGCCGGATTTCTCCATACAATGCTGGCTCGCTATCGCTCGCCAGAAAAAAATCAACACCTGGATGGGGATAAACATCTTAAAACAGTTGGCTGAATGGGGCCGAATGGATACAATCCAGAGAAAGAGAGAAAAGGAGAGAAGGATAAAAAAAAAACGGTGACCCCCTTAAAGTGCTCTTCCTCATATGGTGTGTTTGTATGTAATAATTATAATAATACTAATAATACAAATTTATTTAGGTTTAATATGTTATGTATGTATATATGCATGAACTGTATGTATGTATATATAGTTGTGAAACGTACATAAAGTCCTTCTCTTATGTGTATATGTGTGTATGTATGTATGTATGTATGTATGCATGAACTGTATGTATGTATATATAGTTGTGAAACGTACATAAAGTCCTTCTCTTATGTGTATATGTGTGCATGTATGTATGTATGTATGTATGCATGAACTGTATGTATGTATAATATATAGTTGTGAAACGTACATAAAGTCCTTCTCTTATGTGTATATGTGTGTATGTATGTATGTATGTATGTATGCATGAACTGTATGTATGTATGTATGTATGTATGCATGAACTGTATGTGTGTATATATAGTTGTGAAACGTACATAAAGTCCTTCTCTTATGTGTATATGTGTGTATATATGTATGTATGTATGTATGCATGAACTGTATGTATGTATATATAGTTGTGAAACGTACATAAAGCCCTTCTCTTATGTGTACATGTGTGTATGTATGTATATATGTATGTATGCATGAACTGTATGTGTGTATATATAGTTGTGAAACGTACATAAAGCCCTTCTCTTATGTGTACATGTGTGTATGTATGTAGTTGTTTGTTTGTTGTCTGATCGAAAGCAGGATTTAGACATGACAAGAACGTATATTTGTAAACTAAATTTGCGAAGACAGAAAGAGAGAGAGTGAGAGAGAGAGAGAGAGGGAGAGAGGAGGAGTGAACAAATTACGAACGAAATGAGAGGGTGTTACGTAGCAAAGGTCACAGCAAATACATGAGAAGAAGAAGAAGAAGAAGAAGAAGAATGTTAGTCGGGGGGAAGGGGAAGGGGGGGGGGGGGGGGGGTAGCAGGAAAGAGAGACAGAGGGAGGAGGGGGGGGGGAATTGGGAGCCGGAAAGAGGGGGGGAGGGGGGGGGGGGAATTGGGAGCCGGAAAGAGGGGGAGGGGGGGGGGGAATTGGGAGCCGGAAAGCGGGAGGAGGGTGGGGATAGGGAGCCGGAAGAGAGGGAGGGGGGGGGGGGGGGGGGGGGGAGGCGGAAAGAAAGTGGGGGGGGGGAGCCGGAAAGAGGGGGGGGGGGAAGAGTTGGAAACAAGGAAAATTGACTACTTGCGAGTTTCAGGCTATAAGGAAGTTGGAGCTGTAGACATCGACATGTTGCAGAATTTCCAGCCAAATTACAGCTGCAGTGCATTTATAGATACATCAAACCCAATTAATCATACTTTTTCTCCATCTGAAACCTACGTTTTTATTGCATTTCCCTTTAGAATCGAGGTTTACGGCTCCAACTTCCTTATAGCCCGAAACTCGCAAGTGGTCATTTAGTAGAAAGAAGTAGAGAAGAAGAAGTAGAAAAGTATCACCACCGAATGTTGACGGTGGAGGATGTTGAATGTTGACGGTAGAGGATGTTGAATGTTGACGGTAGAGGATGTTGAATGTTGATGGTAGAGGATGTTGAATGTTGATGGTAGAGGATGTTGAATGTTGACGGTAGAGGATGTTGAATGTTGACGGTAGAGGATGTTGAATGTTGATGGTAGAGGATGTTGAATGTTGATGGTAGAGGATGTTGAATGTTGATGGTAGAGGATGTTGAATGTTGATGGTAGAGGATATTGAATGTTGAAGGTAGAGGATATTGAATGTTGAAGGTGGAGGATGTTGAATGTTGATGGTAGAGGATATTGAATGTTAAAGGTAGAGGATGTTGAATGTTGATGGTAGAGGATATTGAATGTTGAAGGTAGAGGATATTGAATGTTGAAGGTAGAGGATGTTGAATGTAGAAGGTAGAGGATATTGAATGTTGATGGTAGAGGATATTGAATGTTGAAGGTAGAGGATGTTGAATGTTGATGGTAGAGGATGTTGAATGTTGAAGGTAGAGGATGTTGAATGTTGATGGTAGAGGATATTGAATGTTGATGGTAGAGGATATTGAATGTTGAAGGTAGAGGATATTGAATGTTGAAGGTAGAGGATATTGAATATTGATGGTAGAGGATATTGAATATTGATGGTAGAGGATATTGAATGTTGATGGTAGAGGATATTGAATGTTGAAGGTAGAGGATGTTGAATGTTGATGGTAGAGGATGTTGAATGTTGATGGTAGAGGATGTTGAATGTTGATGGTAGAGGATATTGAATGTTGATGGTAGAGGATATTGAATGTTGAAGGTAGAGGATATTGAATGTTGAAGGTAGAGGATATTGAATGTTGATGGTAGAGAATATTGAATGTTGATGGTAGAGGATATTAAATGTTGATGATAGAGGATATTGAATGTTGATGGTAGAGGATGTTGAATGTTGATGGTAGAGGATGTTGAATGTTGATGGTAGAGGATATTGAATGTTGAAGGTAGAGGATGTTGAATGTTGATGGTAGAGGATGTTGAATGTTGATGGTAGAGGATGTTGAATGTTGATGGTAGAGGATGTTGAATGTTGATGAATACGAAGACCATAATTATCAATAACAAGAACAGGCGTAGAATAACCACCAGAGAGAGAGAGAGAGAGAGAGCGCGAGTGAGTGAGTGAGTGAGTGAGAGAGAGAGAGAGAGAGAGTAAGAGTGGAAGAGATAGAGAGAGAGAGTAAGAGTGAAAGAGACAGATAAGAGAGAGAGAGAGAGAGAGGGGGAGAGTGAGAGTTACATTAATACACAGACCGCACATACTTCGCGGCCCCTACTAGGCAGTCGGCTTAATTCTAACAAAATTCGCTACTAAGTGGAAGGTAAGGATAGCAAAGCAGATATAGAGCGCGAATGAATGAATGAATGTACGAAGGTCGATTCAGTTATCATAGAAGACCAATAATGACCTCTATATGCATAACTATACTTAAGGGGGGTCACCTGCTTTTTCTCTCTTTCTCTCCTTGTCTCTCTTTGGCTTGTATTCATTCGGCCCCATTCAACCTACTGTTTTAAGACGTTTACCCCCATCCAGGTGTCAATATTTTCCTGGTGAGCGGTAGCAAGCCAGCATATATATATTTTTGTTTTGACAGCAAGCTAAATTTGCACATTTTTCGATAGAAAAATTTCTCCGGCGCAGCCGGATTTCTCCATACAATGCTGGCTCGCTATCGCTCGCCAGGAAGATATCGACACCTGGATGGGGATAAACGTCTTAAAACAGTTGGCTGAATGGGGCCGAATGGATACAAGCCAGAGAAAGAGAGACAAGGAGAGAAAGAGAAAAAAAGCAGGTGACCCCCCTTAATGAATTCACAAAGTGGCTGATCCTGTAAACATGGAATAACCCAGAGTCGGTCCAAGTTGAAACAGACATTAACAAGACAGCCAACAGACAGCCAACAGTGACGGAACAGACAGCAGACGGACAGGACTGACTTACACCACCACAGACCCTATAGTAACAGAGATCGGCCATTTACCTACCGAAAAATGTACAAATTTATGTCTTGTGGGTGTTTTTTTTTAAAGTTTGATAGAGGTTTAGAGAGCAAACTAAACCCCTTCCTTAAACCATTGAGCCGAACCAGTAAATTATGCTGCACAATACCGTCTGAGCTCCCTTAACACTATCTGGTCCGACGTCTTGTGGGTTATTACGATATGTTTCTGAATAATTAGTGGAGGGTTTTGTTTGCTTAAGGGAGCCCACCTCGATTTTGTTTTCTCTTGCTCTCCCTCTCTCTTTGGCTTGTATCCATTCGGCCCCATTCAGCCTACTGTTTGAAGACGTTTACCCCCATCCAGGTGTCAATATTTTCCTGGTGAGCGGTAGCGAGCCAGCATATATGTTTTTGTTTTGAGATCAAGCTAAATTTGTAAATTTTTCGATAGAAAAATTTCTCCGGCGAAGCCGGATTTCTTCATACTATGCTGGCTCGCTATCGCTCGCCAGGAAGATATCGACACCTGGATGGGGATAAACGTCTTCAATCAGTTGGATGAATGGGGCTGAATGGATACAAGCTAGGGAAAGAGAGAAAAGGAGAAAAAGAGAAAAAAAAAACGCTTTCGAGTAATGTATTTTAGTTTGCCCCTAGGCTAACCAAAAACACCTTCCCATACTGTCTTCTTTCAAACTAAACAGGCCCACCCAGACCCCCTTCAAGTTAAAGGCTATAAGGAAGTTGGAGCCGTGAACATCGATGGTAAACATAAATGCAAGAATAATGTAGGTTTTCTGATGGATAAATGAGTATGTCGAATTGGGTTTTATGTATTTATAAATGTACTACAACCGTATTTTAGCTGGTAATTCTGCTAAATATCGATGTCTACAGCTCCAACTTCCTTATAGAACGAAACTCGCAAGTAGTTAATGTACTCCGCTTTCCATATATTCATTTCAATGGGAGGTGTTTGGTGCTGGGAGTGAAATTAAGGGAGCCCACCTCGCTTCTTTTTTCTCTCTCTCTCTCTCTCTCCCTCTCTCTTTGGCTTTTATCCATTCGGCCCCATTCAGCCCCATTCAGCCTACTGTTTTAAGACTTTTACCCCCATCCAGGTGTCAATATTTTCCTGGTGAGCGGTAGCGAGCCAGCATATATATATTTTTGTTTTGACAGCAAGCTAAATTTGTAAATTTTTCGATAGAAAAATTTCTCCGGCGAAGCCGGATTTCTCCATACAATGCTGGCTCGCTATCGCTCGCCAGGAAGAAATCGACACCTGGATGGGGATAAACGTCTTAAAACAGTTGGCTGAATGGGGCCGAATGGATACAAGCCAGGGAAAGAGAGAAAAGGAGAAAAAGATAACAAAAGCCGAAGACCCCCCTTAACATATTAGATTATCCCTAAAGACTGGCTAAAGCTACTCTCTGATCTCCATACACCCTTCCTAAGCTCAATAATATCGCCTAATGATGATAACCAGGAAATGGGGCAGAAACGCGGCCTGGTACGGAAGGGGTTAAGGTGGGGGGGGGATGATGGGGGGAGCGGGGGTAGAGGTCACACTACAACAAGGCAGGAGGTCACATCACAATCACAGGAAGGTCACAGTAGGGTCACATACACAAATAGACAGTCACACATTCACATACACACACACAAATACAGTTACACACGCACACACATACACACACTCACATAGTCTCTCACGCTGCCACACACTGTCACACATATGCACACAGTCACAACCACACACTTACAAACACAAAACACACACACATACTTTTACAAACACAGAAATACACACTCCTATACCACACTCTGTTACACACTACACACACACCCACACATACACGCACACACTCACACGCTCGAAATAAACCGATATTATTATTATTATTATTACACACACACACACCCACAAACAACAGCCACATCCACACCCACCAACCCACACACACCCGCACCCACCAACACCCACCCACCCACGCACACACACACCCACACCCACACCCACACACACACTCACACTCACACAACCACCCTCTTACACGCTCATTGTCGTATAGTTTCCACCTCTTCCGCCGTGCTAACCACTCTGTCTCACCACCCATTGTTACGATCGGCTGGTTGGGCCGTAGTTATCTGTCAACCTCTTCCTTCCATTCTTCTCCTGTTCTTCCTTTATGTTTCCTTTCTTCTGTCATGTCTCTTTCTTCAACAACCTCCCAAATCACTGACTTATGCTTCCTTTCTTCTGTCATGTCTCTTTCTTCACCAACCTCCCAAATCACTGACTTGTGCTTCCTTTCTTCTGTCATGTCTCTTTCTTCACCAACCTCCCAAATCACTGACTTGTGCTTCTTTTCTTCTTTCATGTCTCTTTCTTCACCAACCTCCCAAATCACTGACTTATATTTCCTTTCTTCTTTCATGTCTCTTTCTTCACCAACCTCCCAAATCACTGACTTATATTTCCTTTCTTCTTCCATGTCTCTTTCTTCACCAACCTCCCAAATCACTGACTTCAACTCGTATGATAACAATAATTATTCACGATAGTTTTGCTTCACGACAATTCAGGGTGTCAATCCATAGCCATTTTGTTTGGAGACTTGAATGAACTTGAGAAGGAATACAAGCCGATTAAGGAATACAAGCCGATTAAGGAATACAAGCCGATTAAGGAATACAAGCCGATTAAGGGATACAAGCCGATTAAGGAATACAAGCCGATTAAGGAATACAAGCCGATTAAGGAATACAAGCCGATTAAGGAATACAAGCCGATTAAGGAATACAAGCCGATTAAGGAATACAAGCCGATTAAGGAATACAAGCCGATTATGGAATACAAGCCGATTAAGGGATACAAGCCGATTAAGGAATACAAGCCGATTAAGGAATACAAGCCGATTGAGGAATACAAGCCGATTGAGGGATACAAGCCGATTAAGGAATACAAGCCGATTAAGGAATACAAGCCGATTAAGGGATACAAGCCGATTAAGGAATACAAGCCGATTAAGGAATACAAGCCGATTAAGGGATACAAGCCGATTAAGGAATACAAGCCGATTAAGGAATACAAGCCGATTAAGGGATACAAGCCGATTAAGGAATACAAGCCGATTAAGGAATACAAGCCGATTAAGGGATACAAGCCGATTATGGAATACAAGCCGATTAAGGAATACAAGCCGATTAAGGAATACAAGCCGATTAAGGAATACAAGCCGATTATGGAATACAAGCCGATTAAGGGATACAAGCCGATTAAGGAATACAAGCCGATTAAGGAATACAAGCCGATTGAGGAATACAAGCCGATTGAGGGATACAAGCCGATTAAGGAATACAAGCCGATTAAGGAATACAAGCCGATTAAGGAATACAAGCCGATTGAGGAATACAAGCCGATTGAGGGATACAAGCCGATTAAGGAATACAAGCCGATTAAGGAATACAAGCCGATTAAGGAATACAAGCCGATTATGGAATACAAGCCGATTAAGGGATACAAGCCGATTAAGGAATACAAGCCGATTAAGGAATACAAGCCGATTGAGGAATACAAGCCGATTGAGGGATACAAGCCGATTAAGGATACAAGCCGATTAAGGAATACAAGCCGATTAAGGAATACAAGCCGATTATGGAATACAAGCCGATTAAGGAATACAAGCCGATTAAGGAATACAAGCCGATTAAGGAATACAAGCCGATTATGGAATACAAGCCGATTAAGGGATACAAGCCGATTAAGGAATACAAGCCGATTAAGGAATACAAGCCGATTGAGGAATACAAGCCGATTGAGGGATACAAGCCGATTAAGGAATACAAGCCGATTAAGGAATACAAGCCGATTAAGGAATACAAGCCGATTATGGAATACAAGCCGATTAAGGAATACAAGCCGATTGAGGAATACAAGCCGATTGAGGGATACAAGCCGATTAAGGATTACAAGCCGATTAAGGAATACAAGCCGATTAAGGGGAGGTTTTTAGTTTGGTCTCTGGATATCCATCAAGCTTAAGATTACACCCCCTTGAGCCCCTTTCAAGATAAATTTGTACATTTTTCGGTAGAAAAATTTCCCAGCTGAAAGCCGGTTCCTCTTATATTACAGGCTCGCTGTCGCTCGCCAGGATAAAATCGACACCTAAATGGCACGAAAGGTCTTAAAATTGACATAAATGGGTCGAAGGTTCTTGAAATCGTCAAAATAATGGGGCGAACGTCTTAACATTAGAAAAACAATGGGGCTAAACATGAGGGAGAAAGGAGTCAAGAAAAAAAATCCCTCCAGTGGAGATCTCCCCTTAACGAGAAACAGCGTTGTGTTTACCATTTCATCACTGTAGGTAGCGCCAGAAAACTTGACAATTATCCTGACCCCTTAACTTCTTATAACTCGAAATGAATGAAAGCAATCGACCTGACGTGTCTACCATTTGGGAAGAGTTCACCAGGAAATAGGTGTGGATATGTTCAGCCAGTTTGCTCTAGGCCCCTTTTTTTTTTGAGTTACAGAGAGGTCAGGGATCAAGATTACTGTCAAGTTGGTTGGCGCTACCAAAGACATAGTGTGTAAACTATGAACCACAATGATCGTGTATTCCTTTATTTCTTAGTTTTTTCGCTAGACCTCCATCAAGCTTCGAAAAAAAAACCCTAGACCCCCCTTCAAGATAAATTTGTACATTTTTCGGTAGAAAAATGTCCCGGCTAAAGGCCGATTCCTCCTAAAATTACAGGCTCGCTATCGCTCGCCAGGAAAAAAATCGACACCTAAATGGCACGAAGGGTCCTAATATTGACAAAGAAATGGGGTGAAAGGTCGTAAAATACCCAAACTAATGGAGCCAACGTCTTAAAATCTCAAAACTAGTGGGGCTAAACATTAGGGAGAAGGGGGTCCAGAAAAACAGTCTGCCTCCCCTTAAGTATATTATTAGTGTTACAATGTACTTCGAAAAACTGAAAGAATCGGCTTTTGTTTATCTTTCTCTCTTTCTCTGGCTTGTATCCATTCGGCCCCATTGAGCCAACTGTTTTAAGGCGTTTATCCCCATCCAGGTGTCGATTTCTTCCTGGCGAGCGATAGCGAGCCAGCATTGTATGGAGAAATCCGGCTTCGCCGGAGACATTTTTCTATCGAAAAATTTACAAATTTAGCTTGCTGTAAAAAAAAAAAAAAAAAAACAAAAAAAAAAAATATATATATATAGGCCTATATATATATATACCGGTATATATATATATATATGCTGGCTCGCTACCGCTCGCCAGGAAAATATTAACACCTGGATGGGGGTAAACGTCTTAAAACAGTAGGCTGAATGGGGCCGAATCGATACAAGCCAAAGAGAGAGGGAGAGAAAGAGAGAAAAAAACAAAAAGCGAGGTGGGCGGGCTCCCTTAATAGAAGTACCAATTGAGGAGGAGAATCACCTCGACAACGGTCTTCGTGGGCATGTAGCTTCTTCGGGTCACTAACCTTCAAAAATAGGAGATGGGGCGGTTTTCTGGTCTTCCTTCTTCCTCATGTTTAGCCCCATTAGTTTTGAGATTTTATGACGTTCGGTTCATTAATTTGGCGATTTTAAGATCTCTCTCTCTCTCTCTCTCTCTCTCTCTCTCTCTCTCTCTCTCTCTCTCTCTCTCTCTCTCTCTCTAACCATCTATCTAACCTACCTACCTCTCTCTCTCTCTCTCTCTCTCTCTCTCACTATCTATGTCTATCTCT
>CM064535.1:26441060-26636680 GCA_032716605.1 Paralithodes platypus
GAGAGAGAGAGAGAGAGTAATATATATTTATAGATAGATAGATAGAGAGAGAGAGGTAGAGGTACATGCGGAAGAATAGGATGGATGTGGGGTGTCTCGCCATTACACCATATAATTCAGTATAAGGATGTAATATGACTGCAATTAAGGGAGCACACCTCGCTTTTTCTCCCTCTCTCTTTGGCTTGTATCCATTCGGTCCCATTCAGCCTATTGATTTTAAGACGTTTACCCCTATCCAGGTGTCAATATTTTCCTGGCGAGCGGTAGCGAGCCAGCATATATATATTTTTGTTTTGACAGCAAGCTAATTTTGTACATTTTTCGATAGAAAAATGTCTCCGGCGAAGCCGGATTTCTCCATACAATGCTGGCTCGCTGTCGCTCGCCAGGAAGAAATCGACACCTGGATGGGGACAAACGTCTTAAAACAGTTGGCTGAATGGAGCCGAATGAATACAAGCCAGGGAAAAAGAGAAAAGGAGAGAAAGATAAAAAAAGCCGGTGACCCCGCTTAATAATATCACCAGTATTGCAACATCATCCACCACGTATTGCATGGTACTGTAGCGGTGGTGCAGAAAGCTTATTAGTATTACGCAGTGGTATGCACCTTAAGGAGGGTCACCGGCTTTTTTTTTTTATCTCCTTTTCTCTCTTTCTCTGGTTTGCATCCATTCGTCCCCATTCAGCCTATTTTAAGACGTTTATCCCCATTCCGGTGTCGATCCCGCGAGCCAGCATATTTTTTTATATGTTTTAGACAGCAGGCTAAATTTGTACATTTTTCGATAGAAATATGTCTCCGGCGAAGCCGGAATTATCCAAACAATGCTGGCTCGCTATCGCTCGCCAGGAAAAAATCGACACCTAGGTGGGGATAAAAGTCTTAAAACAGTAGACTGAATGGGGCCGAATGGATACAAGCCAGAGAAAGAGAGAAAAGGAAAGAAAAAAAAGCAGGTGACCCCCCCCTTAATTAATATGATGGGGAGGACGGCACTTTCTCTATTACACATGCAGAGAGGGAGAGAGAGAGCGAGAGAGCGAGAGAGAGAGAGAGAGAGAGAGAGAGAGAGAGAGAGAGAGAGAGCACGAGAAAGAGAGAGAACACAAAAGAGAGCGAGAGAGAGAGCGAGACAGAGAGAGAACAAAAAAGAGAGAGAGTGAGAGAGAACAAAAAAGAGAGAGTGAGAGAGAGAGAGAGGCTAATTTCACTGACGCCAAGGGTTAAGGGGAATATTAAATGTACGGTCATCATTTCAACACCAACTTTAACGGAGACTTGGACGCTGGGGTAGAAAATTATCCAAGACTTCTTACGGTGTTTTACTGCTCTGCTTATTTTTATCTTTCTCTCCTTTTCTCTCTTTCTCTGGCTTGTATCCATTCGGCCCCATTCAGCCAACTGTTTTAAGACGTTTATCCCCATCCAGGTGCCAATTTCATCATGGCGAGCGATAGCGAGCCAGCATTGTATGGAGAAATCCGGCTTCGCCGGAGACATTATTCTATCGAAAAATGTACAAAATTTAGCTTGCTGTCAAAACAAAAATATATATATACTGGCTCGCTACCGCTCGCCAGGAAAATATTGACACCTGGATGGGGGTAAACGTCTTAAAACAGTAGGCTGAATGGGGCCGAATGGATACAAGCCAAAGAGAGAGGGAGAAAGAAAAAAACAAAAAAGCGAGGTGGGCTCCCTTAAGAAAACACGACCGGTTTTCGGTGTGAGTAAAAGATAATATGTCCTGATTGATATGTAGTATGTCCCCCCCCCTCCCCCCCCCCCCCCCCTCGATATGTCCTGGTATATATGTAGTATGAACCCAGGATACTCACATCGAAATTCCGCGCACCCCCCCAAACGCTATCAAGACAGTTAACCCTCTCCGATCGTATATATTTTTTTTATTTTTTTTTCCCCCGGTAGAAATATGCACCGGCCAAAGACCGATTTTTCGTAAATTATAATGTTTTTTTTACACCATCCAACTTCACCTCTAAACTCAATTAATGAAATCAACAAATACATGTGGCACTCTGAGCACTCGAACCCAGGATACTCGCATTGTAATCTGGCAACCTCTGCGTCATACGAGTCTGAAGGGGTTAAAAGAAATATGGACAAGCTTACGTTTTTGCAGGGTCGCTATCGCTCGCCCAGAGAATGAATCAACATCTGAAAGGGGTGGTTCGTCTTATACTCGCCAAACAAATGGAGTAAGACTTCTTAAACTTTCCAAAGTACTTTAGTGAAACAGGAATAGTCCAGAAAGACCCGCCTCGCACCAAATAGGGATTAAGGGCGCTCACCTCGCGTGTTTTCTCATTCCCTCCCTCTCTCTTTGGGTAGTATCCATTCGGCCCCATTCAGCCTACTGCTTTGAGACGTTTACCCCCATACAGGTGTCAATATTTTCCTGGCGAGCGGTAGCGAGCCAGCTTATATGTATTTTTGTTTTGACAGCAAGCTAAATTTGTAAATTTTTCGATAGAAAAATGTCTCCGGCGAAGCTGGATTTCTGCATACAATTCTGGCTCGCTATCGCTCGCCAGGAAGAAATCGACACCTGGATGGGGATAAACGTCTTAAAACAGTTGGCTGAATGGGGCCGAATGGCTATAAGCCAGGGAAAGAGAGAAAAGGAGAGAAAGATAAATTAGAAGAAACAAATTGTGACCCCCTTTAAGGGGAGATCTCCACTTGAGGGATTTTTTTCTTGACCCCTTTCTCCCTCATGTTTAGCCCCATTGCTTTTGATATTATAAAACGTTTGCCCCATTAGTTTAGCGATTTTAAGAACTTTCACCCCATATTAAGAACTTTCGTGCCATTCAGGTGTCAATTTTACCCTGGCGAGCGATAGCGAGCCTGTAATTTAAGAGGAACCGGCCTTCGGCCGGGACATTTTTCTACCGAAAAATGTACAAATTTATCTTGAAAGGGACTCAAGGGGGTGTAATTTTAAGCTTGATGGAGGTCTAGGGAACAAACTAAATACCTCCCCTTAATTAAACCATAGTGCGGAAGGCGAAACACATGGTGGTTAAATATCTAGTACAGAAACACATGGTGGTTAAATATCTAGTACATTTAGACATCCTGTGTTCGGTAATTGGCCTATTAGGGTTGTAATTACGCTTATCTGAAAAATAGTACTACACACTTAAGGGTCATTTGCATTGTTTATATTAGAGGACTATTGCCTTATCTACGCCACCTTCACTCGTATGGGAACACGTCAAAGTGGCCCCGCCCCATAACGGCCATAACCAAAACGGCCTCAATTGACGACTTGCGGATTTCAGGCTATACGGAAGTTGGAGTTTTCTATATCGATGTTTAGCAGAATTACGGGCTAAAATACGGTCGTAGTACATTTATAAGTACATAAAACCCAATTCAACATACATAAAACCCAATTCAACATACTTTCCATCCACCGGAAACTTACATTATTATTGCATTTCAGTTTTATAGCGACGTTCACGGCTCCAACTTCCTTATAGCCTGAAACTCGCAAGTGGTCAAATGAGAGCGAGAATAAACTGTCAAAATGCGTCACAATCTTCAAAGGGTTAAGGGGAGGTCTCCGCTTGAGGGATTTTTTTCTTGATCCCTTTCTCCCTCATGTTTAGCCCCATTGCTTTTGAGATGTTAAGACGTTGCCCCATTAGTTTAGCGATTTTAAGAACTTTCACCCCATATTAAGACCTTTCGTGCCATTCAGGTGTCGATTTTATCCTGGCGAGCGATAGCGAGCCTGTAATTTAAGAGGAACCGGCTTCGGCCGGGACATTTTTCTACGAAAAAATGTACAAATTTATCTTGAAAGGGACTCAAGGGGGTGTAATTTTAAGCTTGATGGAGGTCTAGGGAACAAACTAAATATCTCCCCTTAAACGACATAAGTTAAGTGCTCCCAGTAAAAAAGAAGGCACTCTAAAGAAGGCGTTTCCTGCTGTCTTTAACCCCTTCTCTACCGGCGACGTCTTTTTAATTCGATTCTTGCTGTAATGAAACTATTTTGTGCAGTTTAAAAAGGATCTGTGGTAGTAAAAGAGGCGATACAGAAGGGGTTAAAGTGTCGCACGATTGACTTTCCGGGAACCTTGCATCGTGAATTTTATATCGTCCTCATTTTTGGAGCAATTTTGCACTGGTGTCGGTAACTGAACTGACTATAGGTGAACTGACTATAGGTGAACTGACTATAGGTGAACTGACTATAGGTGAACTGACTATAGGTGAACTGACTATAGGTGAACTGACTATAGGTGAACTGACTATAGGTGAACTGACTATAGGTGAACTGACTATAGGTGAACTTAAAGGGGGTCAACGGCTTTTTTCTCTCTTTCTCTCCCTCTCTCTTTGGCTTGTATCCATTCGGCCCCATTCAGCCAACTGTTTTAAGACGTTTATCCCCATCCAGGTGTCGATTTCTTCCTGGCGAGCAATAGCGAGCCAGCATTGTATGGAGAAATCCGGCTTCGCCGGAGAAATTTTCTATCGAAAAATGTAAAAATTTAGCTTGCTGTCAAAACAAAAATATATATATGCTGGCTTGCTATCGCTCGCCAGGAAAATATATATATGCTGGCTTGCTATCGCTCGCCAGGAAAATATTGACACCTGGATGGCGTCTTAAAACAGTAGGCTGAATGGGTCCGAATGGATACAAGCCAAAGAGAGAGGGAGAGAAAGAGAAGAAAAGCGAAGTGGACTCCCTTAATTAAGAGGCTTGGAAATAATAAAAGATCAATTTAGAAGCTGCCAAACCAGAATTGCCCAAAATAAATTGCCGGTAAAAGCATGCGTGTGACTCTCCCTATAAACAATGGCCATAGTGACACTTAAGCCGGTATCACACGAGAGCTTTTATAGTCAACATTCGATGATCAACATTTTTCTGGCCACATTTTTGGAGTAATTTGCACTGGTATCGGAAACTAGACTGATGATAGATGAATTTAGGTAACCGAAATATTGAAAAAGTTGACCTCATAAGCTGCCAGACCAGTGTTGAGGATAAATGTTGAGGGAAAAAACGCTCGTGTGATACCTGCTTTACTGATTCTGTAGTAAGAAAAATAGGTCCGCTTATTATTAGGACGCCATTTTGGTGCCGTGAGTATCAACCAACGGGATGATATTATAGTTTGAAAACATAGCATTTTGTTTGCTATGTGTATGAAGGACACAAAAGGAGGGCCGCCTGTAACAAGTGCCCCCACCGCCCCCATGTTGAAAGAGTGTTTAGATGTACAGTCGCGCTAATAAGTCATGTCTAGGCATCTATTATGTTATGATAAAAAATTAGCAACAGCAATATCTAAGCTTCATTTCTTCCTATCGAGTGAAATATACAAACATGTTCTTCCACTTACCCTGCACCCTATTTAACATCTGACCGACATTAATACAGCACAGGGCGAGCCAAACGTAATGACAGCTGGGACATGACTGATTAGCGCCACTGTACAAACCAAACTATACATCCTGCCCCAGTATGCCCAGGTGTTTATTATGGTATGTGTCATGTGTATATTTGAGGGGTTTTATTTATTTTGTCCTCTGTGTATGAAAGGGACAAAAGGCTAAATAGACACCTTTTGGCAGCAATATGGCCGATCTCTGTTATATTATTGGGTCTTTAGAGTACCAATATGGCGGAGGTTGGCTGATCTCTGTTATACTATAGGGTCTTTAGGGTACCAATATGGTGGAGGTTGGCCGATCTCTGTTACTATAGGGTCTTTAGGGTACCAATATGGCGGAGGTTGGCTGATCTCTGTTATACTATAGGGTCTTTAGGGTACCAATATGGCGGAGGTTGGCCGATCTCTGTTATACTATAGGGTCTTTAGGGTACCAATATGGCGGAGGTTGGCCGATCTCTGTTACTATAGGGTCTGTATAGTGACACACAAGAAGACAATTATTGTCCCAGGGACGTTCGGTCATTTCGCTGGCATTTCACTTCACCCATGTCAACATCCGTTTTTTTTTTTTTTTTTTTTTTTTTTTTTTTTTTTTTTTTATTCCGTCACGCTGGGTAAAAATGGGATAGTGTAGGGGGATATATATATATATATATATATATATATATATATATATATATATATATATATATATATATATATATATATATATATATATATATATATACCGGTATATATATATATATATATATATATATTTTTTTTTTTTTTATTTTTTTTTTATGTAACTATTTGATTTAGCTTCCTCCCTACACCTCCATCAAGATTAACAACATAATCCATTTCTAGTAATTTTTTGCATTTTGGGGGAAGAAAAATTCACCGGCCGAAGGTCTATTCCTCCTAAATTGCAAGCTCGCTATCGATCGTCAGGAGAAATTCGACACCTAAATGGTACGAAAGGTCTTAATCTTGACAACGTAATGCGGTAATTGGTTTTAAAGTCGCTAAACTAGTGGGGCAAATGTCTTAAAATCGCATCACTAATGAGGCTAAGCATGAGGGAGAAGGTGTCTAGAAAGCCTCCCTTTAAGGTTGGGTAAGTTATGCTAGGTCAGGCCTGGTGTGTGTGTGTGTCTGTCTGTGTGTGTGTGTGTTCACCAAGTAAGTAATGCTAGGTCAGTCCTGGTATGTGTGTGTGTGTGTGTGTTTGTATCTGTGTGTGTGTGTGTGTGTGTTGACCAAGTAAGTTATGCTAGGTCAGTCCTGGTATGTGCGTGTGTGTGTGTGTGTATATGTGTGTGTGTGTATGTGTGTGTGTGTGTGTGTGTCGGACGGGGCACTGCAGTAACATATAGATAAATATTGAGGTATACCTTATTTTGTTATAGTCGTTTAATATCCATCAATCTCTCTCTCTCTCTCTCTCTCTCTCTCTCTCTCTCTCTCTCTCTCTCTCTCTCTCTCTCTCTCTCTCTTAACACATACATACACACATATACAGTATATATATATATATATATATATAGTAGTGGCAATAGATTCTCCTCGGGGGAAGCGGAGTCTTATAAGGGCAAGCAACACCAAGGTAAACACGAACATCTTTATTCTGATACCGGTAACGTTTCGACATTAACATATGTCATCATCAGACCTAAAGCAATAAGAAATAAATGTATTAATACATTATGTTGACATTTAAAGCAAATATATTTTTAATAATAATTTAGAAAAACATAAAAAGTTAGAAATCGCGAAAAAAGAGATAGAAACAAACACAAGCAACAGAAACAGCTAAACCATATGTGAACTACGTGTAGATATTGTAGGCTAAAATATACACAATACCTTAGAAACATAATAGGTTGGAGGAGAATTCCTGGGTGCCCAAGGTGGGCTTAAGATGGTGAGTGAGGAGGGACTCTGCTATTAACCGGGTGGTGTCACCAAAACAACTGAAAATTACTGAAAATCTTTTTTGTTAATGGAATGGCCTAAAGGTTCACAATATATATATATATATATATATATATATATATATGTTCAAGGTTAGGTTACAATAAGATAGGTTTGAGGAAGTGGAGCGATGTTATTGTTCCGCAAAATGACCTTAGTTTACCTGTCGTGTGGACGATTATCCCAGGTGTATTATGAAGGGATAATTAACCTGTCTAATTCTTGGGGCTGACAGACAATAGACGGGAAGCTAGTGTGTGTGTGTGTGTGTGTGTGTGTGTGTGTGTGTGTGTGTGTGTGTGTGTGTGTGTTGCTAACGAGGTAAGGGATGGAGATAATGATGCGTGGGGATAATTTAAAAAAATTGCTAAAACGCGTGCTCAGCATCCTAAAAAAAAATATAATAAATACATTAATACATAAATAATTTAAATATATATAAACAGTATATATATATATATATATATATATATATATATATATATATATATATATATATATATATATATAACGGTATATATATATAACGGTATATATATATACCGGTATATATTGAAGATTGATATAAAGCATTAATAATTTGTGTCTTAGAGTGTACACTGCAGTATGATATCGTACAGTCACGTCAATAAGTCCCGTGTCTCCTGTCTTCCCCCAGCCCGGAAGTGTAGTCGGTGGCAGTTCGAGTGTCACAGTGGGGAGTGTATCGCCATCTACAACGCCTGCGACGGTATACCCCAGTGTCAGGATAGCAGTGATGAGGACCCTAAACTGGGATGTCCTGCGGGTTAGTACAAATATGATCCTTTTTTTCTGGCATAACTCTTTTGCATGTGGCTCTTAGGGGGAGGTTTTTAGTTTATTCCCTAGACCTCCATCAAGCTTAATAAATACCCCTAAGACCTCCCTTGTAGATAAATGTGTACATTTTTCGGTAGAAAAATTTCCCTGCCGAAGGCCGGTTCCTCCAAAAATTACAGGCTCGCTTTCGCTCGCCAGGGAAAAATCGACACCTGAAGGGCACAAAATGTCTTAAAATTGATAGAAATGAGGCGAAAATTTTAAAAATCTTCAAACTAATGGGGCTAAACATGAGGGAGAAGGAGGTCCAGGAAACCAACTCCCTTAATAAGCTAGGATAATATGATGTGTTAGAGTACAAAGGAAATCAAGCAACAACAGACCTAGTGACCCCTCTAGTTACCGGTAGTGGGACAGCGGGGAGTGTATCACCAACGCCTGTGACGGTATACCCCAGTGTCAGGATAGCAGTGATGAGGACTCTAAACTGGGATGTCCTGCGGGTTAGTACAAATATATTTTGGTCTAATTATTTCAAGGTTAGACGATGTTTCATATATATATTTGTTTTCCCTAAACCTCCATCAAGCTTAATAAATACGCCTAAGACCTCCCTTCTAGATAAATGCGTACATTTTTCGGTAGAAAAAAGTCCTTTCTCCAAAAATCGACACCAGAAGGGCATGAAAGGTCTGAAAATTGACAATGAAATGGATCGAAATGTGTTAAAATCGCCAGGATAGCAGTGATGAGGACCCTAAACTGGGATGTCCTACGGGTTAGTGCAATTCAATACTCTAATCAAATTACAGGAACAAACTTGGAATGCAGGAACATAATTTTAAGTAGAAATATTTACAGGCAGTATTCCCCAATGTAGGGAGAAAACCTCCTCACAGCTCCCAGCCCTCTGTCTAAGTGTCCCTAAAATTGATCTGATACCCTTCTTTATCCTTCTCGTCCACCCCCTGAGAGGTGATGGGAAATTCCGATGATCAGTTCTGTTTCACGTGAACAAAGCCTGGTGACCTAAAGAGTGCTTAAGTTGGGTGTTGCTATATCTGACACGGGAATAAAAGACCCGGAGAATGACACTGATTCAACCTCTAGTGTACAGTTGCCTGCTTAAATATACCAATTCCAAGCAAGTAAATTACCTTAAAACTATATAAGATTTTTTTTTATTTTTTTATAAGAGTTGTAATATTATATATATATATATATATATATATATATATATATATATATATATATATATATATATATATGTATAGGTTTATAATATGTCGTAATTGTAAAATGTTAATCCAACATTTCTGTACACCTTGATAAATACGTTCATTACTTATTCTCGACCATTATCTTCCTTCCTCTCCAGTTCCCACTGACTCCAGCCCAAGTAGTCGTCGCCTGGGGGATCTGGCCCCGGGGGGAGAGGGGGCCCAAGCAGGGGGCAGCGGTGTTGGGGGGCACAGCCACGGGGGAGACGGTGGTTCCGGGCCCTGGGACAAACAGCAACAACCCACCAGAGAACTTAACCAAGGTGAGTTGTATTATTATTATTATTATTATTATTACTATTATTATTATTGTTATTGTTATTATTATTATTATTATTATTATTATTACTATTATTATTATTGTTATTGTTATTATTATTATTATTATTATTATTGTTGTTGTTGTTGTTTGTGTTGTTGTTATTATTATTATTTTTCTTTGTTTATTATTATAATTTGTATTATTAATATTTACATATTTTTTCATGTGGGTGTTTTTCTGGTTTATATGCATTTTTATGTCGGTTTGTAAGGTGTGTTTTTGGTTTGTGTGGAGTTATATTTCATTATGTTGGATGTGTCTGTTGGTTGGTGTGAATATTACCATTATGACATATATTATTATATAGTAGCGTATCAGCTGCTTGTGTAGGTAATTGTACATAATGTTGACATGGGAAGCAGATACATTGGATGTCAAGGAAATACTGTATCGATTATAGTTACCGTAGTGTTGTTGAGAGGGGTCACCATTTTTTTTATATTTCTTTCCTTTTCTCTCTTTCTCTGGCTTGTCTCCATTCGGTCCCATTCAGCCAACTGTTTTAAGACGTTTATACCCATAGGAGGCAGAGGTATCAGGAAGGGAAGCGAGTGGTGGAATGATACGGTGAGAAAGGCAGTTGAGGAGAAGAGACAGTGTTTTGAGAGGGTTTTACAGGATGGTAGTGTTGAGGTATGGGAGAGGTACAAGGAGAAAAGGAGAGAGGCAAAACGGAAAATTAGAGAAGCGAAAAAAGATGCAAACGAAAGGTGGGGTCAAAGGCTGAGTGAGAATTTTGAAGAACAAAAGAAGATGTTCTGGAAGGAGGTAAATAAAGTAAGGAAAGGAGGACAAAAGAGGGAAGAGTCAGTGAAAGATGAAAATGGAGAATTACTAGTGGAACCAGTTGAAGTGAGGAAAAGATATGCCGAGTATTTTGAATCTCTGTTAAATACAAGAGATGGAAGAGAAGCAGTGATTGAAGCTGAGGTGGATGGAGATAGGTTACCCAGGCCACCCAGGTGGCAGGGAATGAATGAAAGGATTGAGGAAAATGAGGTGAAAGAAGCAGTGAAACAACTGAGAGCGGGAAAAGCAGAAGGTTTGGATGGTATTGCTGTGGAGTGTATAAAGAAGGGTGGAGATGTGATAATAGATTGGTTGGTGAGACTTTTCAATGTGTGCTTTGCTGTGTCAATGGTACCAATAGACTGGAAGAGTGCATGTATTGTGCCGTTGTACAAGGGGAAGGGAGATCGGCAGGAGTGTTCAAGTTATAGAGGTATTAGTTTATTGTCAGTGGTTGGAAAGCTGTATGGCAGGGTGTTGATAGAGAGGATAATAAAGTGTACGGAAGTTGCAATAGGAGAAGAACCGTGCGGTTTTAGGAGGGGAAGAGGTTGCATGGATCAGATGTTTGCAGTAAGACAGTTATGCGAGAAGTATTTAGAGAAGCATAAGGAGATATTTTGGGCTTTTATGGACTTGGAAAAAGCGTATGATCGTGTGGACTGTGAAGCAATGTGGAAGGTGTTAAGGATTTATGAAATAGGAGGAAATTTGTTAGAAGCAGTTAAGAGTTTTTATGAAGGGAGCAGAGCATGTGTGAGAGTAGGAAATGGTGAGTTGAGTGAATGATTTGAGGTAAAGGTAGGTTTGCGACAGGGTTGTGTAATGTCACCATGGCTGTTTAATATGTTTATGGATTGTGTGGTGAGGGAGGTGAAAAGGAGAACTATGGGAAGAGGATTGGGTTTTGTAAGAAAGAATGGTAGAGATTGGGAGTTGAATCAGTTGCTGTTCGCTGATGACACAGCATTGGTGGCGGATTCTGATGAGAAACTGCAGCGGGTAGTCAAAGAGTTTGGTGTGGTTTGTGGAAGGAGGAAACTGAAGGTGAATGTCAATAAAAGTAAAGTAATGGTGTGTAATAGGGGAGAGCATAGGGTGAATCTAGATGTGAGGCTGGATGGGGAAATATTGGAACAAGTAGAGTGTTTTAAATATCTAGGAGGAACGATAAGCAGGAGTGGAGGTATGGAAGTGGAGGTAAAACAGAGAGTGTGTGAAGGAAGGAATGTTTTCGGAGCAATGGGAAGTATGTGGAAGACGAGAAATCTCGGAGTGAAAGTAAAAAGTGCACTGTATCAAGGAATTGTTGTGCCAACAGTGATGTATGGGGCTGAGACATGGGCTCTGAAGAAAAAGGAGAAAAGAGGGCTGGATGTGATGGAGATGAGCTGCTTGAGGAGTATGTGTGGAGTTACTCGTAGAGACAGATTGAGGAATGAAGAGATACGTAGGAGAGTGGGGCAGCAGGAACATTTGTCAGCCAGAGTGGACAGAAGGGTGCTGAGCTGGTATGGTCATGTTGAACGAATGGGAGATGAAAGGCTTACAAAGAGAATATGTGAGTCAGGTACAAGGGGAGATAGAAGGGCAGGAAGACCCCCATTGAGATGGAGAGACTGTGTAAGAAAGGCTTTGGATGATAGAGGAATGACTATAGATCAGGCAGGGGAAGTGGTAGTGGACAGGAGTGAATGGAGAATGCTTGTGAATAGTTGAGTGAACACGTGGTCATTTGGAGTAAGGGGTCGGGTGCAAGTTGGACTAGATAATAGTCCATCAGGCGCCTGGCCCAGGGAGACGATTAATATGAAGGGTGCGCCTGGAAGTGTGGTGGGAGGGCTTGTGGCTTTGGCTCCGCTGCATGTCTGCCTGCCGAGATCGGAACCTCTCCGGGTGGTCGGAGCCCGGGGGAGTGCTGGAGCGACCTTGGTGACCCTGGTCTCTGGGTCTTCTCCTGGGTGACCTGGATGTGTGTGAGTTTGTGCTTTTTATCTGTGTTTATTTGTTGTTTTATGTTGTTTTTGTGTTTTCCCTGTTCTTGCTCTGTCTTGAGTCGGCTACCCCAAAAATGGGGATTGGGCCTGAGCATATAGATAGATAGATCCCCATCCAGGTGTCGATTTCTTCCTGGCGAGCGATAGCGAGTCAGCATTATATGGAGAAATCTGGCTTCGCCGGAGACATTTTTCTATCGAAAAATTTACAAATTTAGCTTGCTGTCAAAACAAAGGTATATATATGCTGGCTCGCTACCGCTTGCCAGGAAAATATTGACACCTGGATGGGGGTAAACGTCTTAAAACAGTAGGCTGAATGGGGCCAAATGGATACATGCCAAAGAGAGGGGGAGAAAAAGATAACAAAAGCGAGGTGGGCTCCCTTAAAAGCTGTCACAGACTGATTTATGCATCAGATATCAAAAATACTTTATCGATTATCATCAATGTTGTTAAATTTGTAATAATAAATCATTCACCATATATATATATATTTGTTGTTCTTCTATGCGTATGAAAGAGACAAAAGGTAGGTTGCCTGTAACGAGTTTCTCCTCCTAAGCCGGAAGAGTGACAGAGCCGAATTCAAGGGACGTTAGGGTCGAAATGCCTTGACACACGAAGTTTATAGCAGTTTAAATCATAAGATGAGGGAAAGATTGATTGAGGGAGAGAGCTCCAGAGTTCACTTGTTGAGTAGAAGAAAGACAAAATTAGCCAATTCTAGGGTTGAAGAGCAGGACAGAATAAGAGTGGGACTGTGTTGAAAGGCGGGTGCCTTGCACTCGCCGAAAGGGAGGGGGTATACACTGAGAGAGCTCTGAAGAACACTGATTGTTGTAATAGCGATAGAAGAGGGAAAGAGATGCAACATTGCGGCGTGTAAAAAAGAGATTGTAGGGAACTAGTAAGAGGAAGTGAGTTGATGAAACGAAATGCTTTGGACTCTACCCTTTCGAGAAGTGCGGTATGGGTGGAGCCTTCCCACACATGCTAACAATACTCAATACAGGGGCACACTGCACTCCAATACAGAGCAAGAAGCTGTGCGGGGTTGACGAACCCACGGAGACGATTGAGCACACCTAACTTTTGGGGAGCTGTTTTTAGCAAGAGGGGTAATATGATCATTCCAAGAAAGGTCCGATGAAAAAGATACACCTAGAATATTGAGAGAAGATGAAGGGTTGATTTGATTATGCTATATGCTATTTGATTATGCTATATGCTATAAATAAACTCTTGATAGTAGACAAAAAAGCCATCCCAGCCTAGCATGCACCTATGTTTACTGCATGTGTTTGCAACTACATCACCACTGATCTTATTCTTGAATAAAATTAAATATACATCGCCGGTACAGTCGGCCAAATAAGTCGTGTCTGCGCTGTCATTACGTTTTGCTCGCTGTGTGCTGTATTACTGTCTGTCAGATGTTGAAAGAGAGGGACATGTTTGTGTATCTCACTCGAAACGATGAATTAATGCTTAGATAGTGCCGATACCAATTATTGATCGAAAAATGCTTGGTGCCGCGACATCACAAATTAGGCGGACTGTACATAAGGGGTTAATCTGTCTTGAACTGTACATAATAACTGATCTTCTTCTTCTTGCAGCCTATGATGGGAGGATCTTCAGAAACCGACCCACTATTTTGGAGAACTACGGGTCGTATCAGCCACAAGGAGGGTGAGTTAAGCCGGTATCACACGAGAGCTTTTTCCCTCAACATTTATCCTCAACACTGGTCTGGCAGCTTATGAGGTCAACATTTATAATATTTCGGTCACCTAAATTCATCTACCATCAGTCTAGTTTCCGATACCAGTGCAAAATAGTCCAGAAATGTTGCCAGAAAAATGTTGGTTATTGAATGTTGACTGTAAAAGCTCTCGTGTGATACCGGCTTTAGTTGTCCACGGTGCTTTGGTTATTCTGTACACATTATTTATTAAGGGGAGGTATTTATTAAGGGGAGGTATTTATTAAGGGGAGGTATTTATTAAGGGGAGGTATTTATTAAGGGGAGGTATTTATTAAGGGGAGGTATTTATTAAGGGGAGGTATTTATTAAGGGGAGGTATTTATTAAGGGGAGGTATTTATTAAGGGGAGGTATTTATTAAGGGGAGGTATTTATTAAGGGGAGGTATTTATTAAGGGGAGGTATTTATTAAGGGGAGGTATTTATTAAGGGGAGGTATTTATTAAGGGGAGGTATTTATTAAGGGGAGGTATTTATTAAGGGGAGGTATTTATTAAGGGGAGGTATTTATGAAGGGGAGGTATTTATTAAGGGGAGGTATTTATTTAAGGGGAGGTATTTATTAAGGGGAGGTATTTATTAAGGGGAGGTATTTATTTAAGGGGAGGTATTTAGTTTGTTCCCTACGTTTTCATCAAGCTTAAAATTACACCCCCTAGACCCCCTTTCAAGATAAATTTGTACTTTTTCGGTAGAAAAATTTCCCGGCCGGAGGCCGGTTGCTCTTAAATTACAGGCTCGCTATCGCTCGCCAGGAAAAAGTCGACGCCTAAATGGTACAAAATGTATAAAAAATTACAGAAATGGGGTGAAAGTTCTTAAAATCGCCAAACTAATGGGGCGAACGTCTTAAAATCTCAATAGCAGTGGAGTTAAACATGAGGGAGAAAGGGGTTGAGAAAATAATCCCTCAAGTGGTAATCTCCCCTTAAAAAGTTATTCTGATTAAATGGACATAGTTTCTCATGTAATCTCTCTTTCTTTCATACTACCTTTGACTTTTATGTTAAGCTATATTGTTAATGATACATTTTAAGGCGGGTGACCTGCTTTTTTCTCTTTTTTTGGGTTGTATCCATTCGACCCCCTTTAGCTTACTGTTTTAAGATATCCCCATCCAGGTGTCGAATTTTTCCTGGCGAGCGATAGCGAGCCAGCATTTTATGGAGAAATCCGGCTTCGCCGGAGAAATTTTTCTATCGAAAAATGTACAAATTTAGCCTGCTTCTAAATCATTATCCAAAATATGGTGGCTCGCTATCGCTCGCCAGGTATAAATCAACACCTTGGGGATAAACGTCCTAAAACAGTCGGCTGAATGGGGCCGAATGGATACAACCTTGAACCCAGAGAGAAAAAAAAGGTCACCCCCCTTAATCCTCTCTCTCTTAACCCCTAGGCACCTGGATGACAGTTCAGTGTATGCAGGGCGAGGTCGTCCCCCATCCTACTACGATCCCTCCAACCCCCGTCCTGCCTGGCCTGCTGCCCCTCCCTACAACAATGGTAGGATCATTGGAAGCAGGTCAATACAGCCACACTCCTAGTCGGCCACAACCAAAACAACTGCAATCGTATATGCCAAGGAGTTAGATAGGGCTTTGTTTGGTTAGGTTACGGTTGGTTTGGTTTTTAGGTTAGGTAAAGTTAAGCCTTTCAAGCTCCAATACGCGTTTCTTTTCTGTTTCTGGCTACTATTAGACGATTTTATTCAGATTAGTAACGGTACATGGAAGGCAAAGGGTTGATTGAGATAGTATTTACCCTTTTAATACCCACAGATAGGCCTACTTCCTAAGCTGCATACAATCGTCTAATGATAGCCAAAATAAACTGCTAAAACGCATCAGAGCTTCAAAGGGTTAAGATATGTTTGATTAGGTTAGGGTTATTATTATTATTTTTTATGTGAATAAGGGAGACAAACGGCAAAACTGACTGTGACGAGTGCCTCTCCCAGAGTTGAAAGAGTGACAGGGCCAAAATCAAGGAACGTTCGAGCCAAAATGCCTGGACACACGGAGTTTGAAGCAATTTAAGTCATAGGATGAAGGGAAGATGTATTCAGGGAGAGAGTTCCAGAGCGCAGCTCTTGAATAGAAGAAATATTGGGAATACCATTTCACTCTTGGGTTGGAGAGTTGCACATGTTAGGAGGGTATGGCTATCTCATGCTTTGGTCTTTCTGGATTTTACCATTTAATAGTGTGGCCATTTTGGCGTGTAACCATTACTTAGTTGAATGAGAAAGAGCACTAAACACACAGGATACTTAATGTATATGTATGTATTTATGTATATACTGAGGTACATACCCCATACCTGGGGGTCGCCAAATTGAGACAGAGCCCGAACAAGAACTACATTTAAAGTTCCAATTCTTAGGGTCCAGGACCACTTTCGCGTTCCCTCATTCCATTCTTTGTCTCGTCTAGTAGGTAAATTTTACAAGGGGAGGAGGATTCCTAGCTCCCACTCCGCTAACACCCCTTAATTTCTCCACACCAGGTGAGGGAGGAACCAGATCAGGGGAGTACCTGGGGCCGGACCCCCACCCTCCCCCTCCCCCCCAGCAAGGGCCCTACAACCACTACCCCGAGTACAGTGGTCCCCCCCAGGTGCCCCCCCAGGTCCAGCAGCAGCAGCCACAGCCCCCACCCCAGCACTACCCCCAGCCCTTCATACAGAACCAGCACCAACAACTGCATCAGAAGGTAAGCTATAGCGTAATAATAATTAAGATACCAGCCCTCGTTATTAGATGTGGAGGAGTGAGGGCTGCGTAATCTACTGTATGTATTTATTTTATTTTATTTTTGTCTATATTCCAACTTACTTCCTCTCGGGCATAGGCTGAGAGCCTTAACATTCACCGCTTTACAATGAACAGTGAAGCCTGTGAGGTCTTGTTCCAGTCTAGGGAGTGAGACATGTGAAGCACGTAGAGTACAACGAGCACCTGCCATCTTGCCTTCACATGAGGCACGGTGCTCACTCATGGCCCGAAACGACCCCATCTCTGAAGCCACCTCGTTCCCGTGCTTCACTGTCTCACCACCTACACTCGGACTCTCACACTTACACACACACAACGCCTCCTGTTGAGCAGATAACTCACCAGGCATTGCACCCCTATAGCATATTTTGAATATGGGAATATTCATACAGTGCTATTTAATCAGGGAACAATGAGGGTATTTTATTGACGTTTCGGTGGGCTTGTGGTAATGCACTGATACTAGGTACAGCACAAATTCCATCCCAATAATATCTTCCCATTGATACATCGGGATTTGAACCTGGGACCTTTGGATTACCAGGCCAGTGGCAAGACCACTCCACCACACCTCCCCTATGGGTGTCTTAAACTGCTAAAGGGAGAGGTATTGGAGTCAGTAGTCGAATTAGGTTTTCACACATTTATTGGCATTACGGTGATTGAAGATATAGGGCATAAGAGTCCCAACATTACACAAGAATAAATATCAGGCAGTTTATTTACCTGGGGTTCACCTTAAGGAGGTTACACGTAGCAAGGTCAAGTGGTAGCAAATAGGTATTCACTTTACTTTATATACCTGTACAAATCAGAACTAGGACAATAATACATACACGACATACATAGAATTAGACAAAGAAAATATATGTAAATAATCAGGAGTGATGCTCGTGAGTGGTTAGAATGAATGGGGATTTCAAGCTGGACTCGAAGAAGGTACAAGGTAAGGCAGAGTTTAGCTATATATGAGTAGGCAGTGGCTAGATGACTGAGTGGTCATTCCAGCATGTGACAATCTACTCATAAGATGATGATATTAATTCTGATAGTTTACTGAAGGTTTGACTTAGAGTTACGACTAATCGAATGCAAGTTATGTTAAGAGAGGGTCTGATAGACAGATCACGGATAATCTCAGCAGTGAGGCTGATCGAGATAAGAAAGTACTTTTACATCCAACAACGAATGGCTTCGGCAGTGAAACTGAAGGAGGGACCAAGAGGTATTTAATACTCCTTATTTCTAACACACTGAGACTTGAGCTTTCGGATCACCTAGGGAGGTCATTGACACTCAGCTCAGGAGGAAGGGTGAGATACCTTTCCTAACCTGGTCTGAGTACATATTCACTCCTTAGGTCTTCCTAGGCCAGGTTGGCTACATGGAAAAAGGGCGCCCTTGGCCCTTCCTAGCATAGACATACTGTTACTGTCTGTAGGTCCTTGTCGCTCCAGTGATGGGGGGAGGGGGGATAACAATGCTAGGGCCTTCAGTATTTGTTTACATATCTCCCTCCCACGTCCACTCTACAGGTGATGCTCCTTCCTGATTGGCGGGGTTGACCTGGCCGTCGGCCAACCCTGGGTCGGCTGGTGGTGGTGACGTCACTTCTGTAGATATGGGGCCGTGTGGCCGCCCGCTGGCTCTCCAAGAAGTAGTTCTGGCTAGGTGTTGGTACACCTGTCCTCGGGGAGACTTTTCTATATTTCACCCATTCTGCTTGAGAGAAAACGGTTATTATTATGCGGCCCCAATGGTCGACGATGTCTCTGGTGATTCTGGTGCCGTACGGGGTTGGATTTGGGTTGAGCCTGTCGTCTGTGCCCCTGCCTGTAGGTGTGTGTCAGGTTCTGGTGTGGAGGTCGGCTGGGGTCGCCCTGGTATTTCCCGAGGTCTGCGGGTGGCTGGTTAACCTGGGCGGCTTCATTTTTCCTCGGTATAACAATAATAATAATAATAATAATAATAATAATAATAATACAAATCGGTATGTGATAGCACAACCATCACTTCTTCCTCTGACAAAGCTAAACTCTTCGCTCAAACTTTTGCTAGAAACTCCACCTTGGATGTTTCCGGTGCTATTCCTCCCTCTCCACCCTCCTCTCTCTTACTTATGCCTAATATCCTAATCTCTTCTAAAGATGTACCTTCTACCCTCTCTGGGCTTAATACTAAGAAGGCGTACGGTCCGGACGGTGTTCCTCCTGTTGTTTTCAAAAACTGTGCTTCCGTGCTGACTCCCTGCCTAGGCAAACTCTTTCGTCTCTGTCTATCCTCTAACGTCTTCCCTTCATGCTGGAAGTTTGCTCTCATTCAACCTGTCCCAAAGAAGGGTGACCGCTCTCAACCCTCCAACTATCGTCCAATTGCTCTCATCTCTTGTCTTTCTAAAGGTTTTGAAACTATTCTTGCTTCCAAATTTCTTAAGCATTTCTCTTCTCATAATCTGCTCTCAGATCGCCAGTATGGCTTCCTTAAGGGTCGCTCAACAGGTGATCTTCTTTCATATCTTACTAACTCTTGGTCATCCTCCTTTCGGGACTTCGGTGAGACTTTTTCTATTGCACTAGACATATCGAAAGCCTTCGATAGAGTCAGGCACAAATCTTTAATTTCTAAACTACCCTCCTTCGGTTTCTATCCCTCCATCTGTGTCTTTGTCTCTAATTTCCTTTCTGGCCGTTCCATAGCCGGGGTTGTGGACGGCCATCGTTCACTTCCTCACTCTATAAACTCTGGTGTTCCTCAGGGCTCTGTCCTATCTCCTATTCTCTTTCTAATTTTTATAAATGATCTTCTCAACTGTACCTCAATTCCCATCCATTCATACGCAGACGACTCAACCTTACATTACTCCCTTAGTTTTTCAGAACGCCCCAGCCAGCAATCCCTCAACGACAAACGTAATGAAGCCATAGAACTCTTACATTCTGATCTAACTACTATCTCCAATTGGGGCAGAGAAAACGTTGTTACCTTTAATGCTTCCAAAACCCAATTTCTCCATCTATCTACCCGTCCGGAACTCCCAGCGGACTATCCCTTATTCTTCAACAATACAAAAATCAATCCTTCATCTTCTCTCAATTTTCTTGGTGTCTCTTTTTCTTCTGCTCTCATTTGGAAGGACCATATTACCAGTCTTGCTAAAGCAGTCTCCCAGAAGCTTGGTGTGCTCAACCGCCTTAGGGGGTTCTTTACCCCTGCACAGCTTCTTGCTCTGTACAGGGGCACAGTGCGTCCTTGTATTGAGTATTGTTCACATGTGTGGGGAGGTTCCTCTCACACCGCTCTTATAAACAAAGTTGAAAGGAAGGCCTTTCGTATCATTAACTCCCGTCCACTCACCAACTCTCTGCAATCTCTCTCTCTCCGCCGCAATGTTGCATCTCTCTCGCTATTCTATCGCTACTATAATAATCAGTGTTCCTCAGAGCTTTCCCAGTGTATACCACCTCCTTTACGTAGGGCACGTGGTACCCATCTTGCAACACAATCCCACCCCTACTCTGTGCAACTCTCCAACCCAAGAGTGAAACGTTACTCTCAAACTTTCTTCTACTCAACAGCTGAGCTCTGGAACTCTCTCCCAAAATCAGTCTTTCCCTCTTCCTATGACTTAAATTGCTTCAAACTCCGCGTGTCCAGGCATTTTGGCTCGAACGTCCCTTGATTTTGGCCCTGTCACTCTTTCAACTATGGGGGAGGCAATTGCTATAGGCAGTTCTGCCTTTTGCCTCTCTCAATTACATTGAAAAACAAATTTGAGGCAGTGTGTGGGTGTGAGGGTGAATGTGGGTGTGTGTGAGTGGATGTGAGTGTGTGTGAGTGGATGTGAGTGTGTGTGTGAGGGTGTGGTTGTGGGTGTGGATGTGTGTGAGTGGATGTGAGTGTGTGTGTGAGGGTGTGGTTGTGGGTGTGGATGTGTTTTTCATTTATATTAATAGAATAATTGACCTTGACCTTTGACCTTTATCTTGACCCTTATGAATTGTGTCTCAAAATGTATTGCTATCATTTTCATTTCAAGTGCAACTATCTCACCAAATTTTGTAAAGTTTGCATGAAAAGTAAAGGAATAAGCATATTGACCTTATATTTGACCTTGACCTGTGACCTTGACCTTTCAAATGGGATTGTATAGTTTATTGTATGACCTTGTATGACACTTAGTATAAGAAATACTAGTAAAAACCTTATTTTGACCTTTGACCTTGAACTTTAGAATGTTTATCTTAAATTTGGTCAATACAATATTAAGGTTACCAGTAACTTGTATAGTGGAAATGAAGACATTTTAGTAAAAACTTAAAAAATATGAAACGTTGACCTTATTTTAACCATGATCTTTGACTTTAACCTTTAAGTTAAATTGAATTTATTTTGTACTACCTTCGCACTGACCAAACGGATATACCTGCAAAGTTTGGTGATAATCTATCAAACGGTCTAGGAGGAGTTTTGGGACGGACGATGACTGGCAAGCTGGCTGGTGGTAGTGTTGCCAATTGACTACCTGCGAGTTCCAGGCTATAAGGAAGTTGGAGCTGTAGACATCAATATTTATAAGAATTACCAGCTATAATATGGTTCTCCTAATTTTATAAATACATAAAGCCAAGTTCAACTTACTATTTCATGACCATAACAGCACTAACATTTCATGACCATAACAGCACTAACATTTCATGACCATAACAGCACTAACATTTCTTGACCATAACAGCACTAACATTTCATGACCATAACAGCACTAACATTTCATGACCATAACAGCACTAACATTTCATGACCATAACAGCACTAACATTTCATGACCATAACAGCACTAACATTTCATGACCATAACAGCACTAACATTTCATGACCATAACAGCACTAACATTTCTTGACCATAACAGCACTAACATTTCATGACCATAACAGCACTAACATTTCTTTCCCAAGCAGCCTGTATGGATGGATAACAACAACAACAACAACAACAACAACAACAACTACAATCCCCAACACCAACCACCCCCACCACCACCACCACAGAACCCCCAACAACTCCATCAACAAATGCAAGACCTCCACCACAACCACAACCTCCCACAACAACAACAACAACAACAGGAGAGGCCGTTCATACAACAACAACAACAACAACAACAACAGAGTAATGGCAACCAACAGACTGGTGGACAGAATACAGAGGTGAGGAGGGTTAAGGGAGGTGACTGGTTTTTTTCTCTTTCTCTGGCTGTTTTAAGACATTTATCCCCATCCAGGTGTCGATTTCTTTTTGGCGAGCGATAGCGAGCCAGCATTGTATGGAGAAATCCGGCTTTGCCGGAGAAATTTTTCTATTGAAAAATTTACAAATTTAGCCTGCTGTTAAAAACATTTTAAAATATATGCTGGCTCGCTACTGCTCACCAGGAAAAAATTACACCTTGATGGGGATAAACATCTTAAAACAGTAGGCTGAATGGGGCTGAATGGATACAAACCAGAGAGAGAGGGCGAGAGAGAAGAGAAAAACGAGGTGGGCCCCCTTAAGGTGAGGTTTGTTTTTTCTAGTACAGTCAAGAGCATAAGTGGCAACACATCCGCTTAATTCAGTATCCAATGCAAATGAGACAATACAATTATGTATTCTACGCAGTTGACTCTCAACGCTCAAAACCTGAGGTGCATAGAATTTACGCATTTGAAGCTGTTAGGGTTAAGAGGAGGTTTGTAATTTGCTCCCTAGACTTCCATCAAAGCTTAAAGATGATGCCAGATTAAGTTTATTCTGTATTCTAGCAACTTTCAGACCAATGTATTCCACTTCATAGAGATTGTCAGAGTTGGGGGATTAAGTCAGATAGTCTTTAATGCTTTGATTCCTAGAGTTCCTTGCTAGCTGAATAAACTCATCTGGCAGTTACGTTAATAAAATAAAGAAGTTGTTGTATAATTGAAAGAGTTAGTATCGAGAAGAATTTTTGGTATTATTCAAGGAGCCTACCGCCGCGCTTCGTACACTCACTGCGTTCGCTTCTTATTTGACCGTTTTAGGGGTTGAGGGCCTCTTACCCCCCCCCCCATGGCCTTATTGTCATCATCGTATATACAGTATATATTTTGTTTTCTATGTACATAAAGGAGGAGACAAAAGGCAGGTTGTCTGTAACAAGTGCCTCCCCCATCGCCAAAAGAGTGACCCAGCCAAATTCAAGGGACTTTGGCGTCAATATGCCTGGACATATGAAGTTAAAAGCAGCCTAAGTCATAGGATGAGAACAGATTAATTGAGGGAGAGAGTTCCAGAGTTCAACTGGGGGCAAATAACCGATGGCCGTGGGATGATTTAAGTTAATAAGTGGTCAAATCCGATGCGTTGAGCATGCAAATATCGCTGCAGTAGTCTCCTTTAATATTATCGAAATGTAATCCATTTCCTTCCTCCTTCAGCTGGGAATGACGGGGGGAGGAGGGGTACACGCCCCCGCTGCCAATAACGCCCTCCCTGCTCCTTCTGTTAGCGCCCCCCTCCCTGCCTCCCCTGCCACCCCTGCTGCAGGTATGGATATATACTGTATATACAGTATATAGATTGATATGTAAATAAATATGTGAGTATGTGCATATATACCAGTATACGTGTGTTTAGTTGTGTGCGCTTGTGAGAGAGAGCCAGGTAGAGATGGTGTGAGTGTGTACATGTTTTTGTTATAATATATTTATTATTTTTCCAGCACCAAACAGTTAGAAAAATGCAATAGTCCGGACTCTATCTACAAATTAAACCTGATTTCTTT
Organism: Paralithodes platypus; assembly: GCA_032716605.1. Classification (NCBI taxonomy): domain Eukaryota; kingdom Metazoa; phylum Arthropoda; class Malacostraca; order Decapoda; family Lithodidae; genus Paralithodes; species Paralithodes platypus. The sequence continues at coordinate 26,465,000 of CM064535.1, forward strand.
ATCAATTATTACACTAGAGCGTGACTAGACGAATTACTATTTGTTACGTATTTTATAATAACAGCCAAAAATTAAATCCTCGCATAGTTTATTCTCAAGGCCAGAGATAATAAAGATATAAACCAGAATGGGAACACATTCTTAGAAAGAATTTGATTTAAAATCCTATACACAAATATTTATGTTATATTTTGTTCTATTCTATTCTATTCTATACACTCAGGCCCAATCCACACTTTTCCTTTCCCTCTTTTCCTTTTTTTTCTTTTTTTGAGGGGTGGCCGACTCAAGACAGAGCCTGAATAGGGATAACACAACAGAAAATAATGAACACATAAAACAAAATACAAATTCACACACATCTAGGTCATCCAGGAGAAGACCCCGAGACCAGGGTCACCAAGGTCCCTCCAGCACTTCCCCGGCCCCCGACCACCCAGAGAGGTTCCAATCTCGGCAGGCAGACATCCAGCAGAGCAAAACCACAAGCCCGCCCACCACACTCCCAGGCGCACCCTTCATATAAACCGTCTCCCCGGGCCAGGCGCCTGACGGACTATTATCTAGATTCTAGGCCAACTTGCGCCTGACCCCTTCCCCCAAATGACCACGTGTTCACTCATCTATTCACAAGCATTCTCCATTCATTCCTGTTATATTTTAAAAGGCTTAAATACATGCATGTCTGACAAAGAAGCTACCAGGGTATAGCTTTATGATGATCTGCACTGGCATACCAGTCAGCATCATATAATAGCTATTGAATGATGAATAGTGCTACCTAACATAGCGTCTAAAATGTTCAGATATATATAAATATAAAGCTTTTGGTCTATGAACTATGAGCTTTTAACAAAACCATAGTATGCAATTCGTCTATGCACTTAGGCCATTTTAGGTGTTTGAAGTATAAATAAAGGCGACAGGGAGCCGATATTGGTATTTGCATATACCGTATATAGTATAGAATTTAAGACATTCTATGTCCCTTTCTTTTCGGAATACAAAACTTTTACATTCTTTTTCAGGTATGTAAGGTAAGGACATTCTACGTCTCTTGCTTTTCCGATTACAAAACATTTACTGTACATTCTTTTTCAGGTGTGTCGGGTAAGAACAGCAGCAACAACAGCTTGAACAGCACCACCAGCGGGGGGGTTACGAGTGGTGCGGGTGGGGCCCAGAAGTCAGTGGAGGACCCGCGTCACCCCCTGAAGACTGTGGCCCACGCGTCCCTGGCCCGGCTGGAGGTCAACCTCGAGGAGCTGGAGGTGGAGGGTAAAGAACAGGACGCGCAGGCTTCAGGGGCCATACTAGCTCTGGCTATGGGTACGTGAGAGAGAGAGAGAGAGTGTGTGTGTGGGTGAGTGGGTGAGTGTGAGAGAGAGAGAGAGTGTGTGAGTGAGAGAGAGAGAGAGTGTGTGTGGGTGAGTGGGTGAGTGTGAGAGAGAGAGAGAGAGAGAGAGAGAGAGAGAGTGAGAGTGCATCTAGTATAGAGGAATTTTCAAATATAGTGCAATGTTTGATGGAATATAGACATAGTAAATACATTTGCAAAACGAGATTGAATGGAAAGAAATACTGATAAAGAAAACAGAGATTAGAACATTAGAATAGAGGTCTATATTATTTAGATAGTTGTTTCCCGATGTATCCTTTCATTCAAATGATGGCTCTTTGGGTTGTATTTTGGCTACCTCCAAGGGATTATATTCAGCTTAGGACAAATCTTTGCATCATTCAGTGTTGCATCGTATAGATTTCTAGCTCAAGAGTATTCATCAAACATTTTCCCCTAGCATGACTTATCCTAGGTACACTCGGATACCATAGTTTCTAGCCCACTCGTAAGAATTCGTGGACCCCTATGTTTTTTTTTTCTCTATGCAATTATAACTACCTGGATTGAGTTTTGGATATAACTCGCTTTTCAATAAATAGTAAATATACTTTTGTAATTGATGCATAGAAAATTATAGTCATAAAATCGTGTCCATAGATTTATTTCCATAATTACATATAAATGAAGTCCAGGAATATTTATGAGTGGGTTAGAGACTATGGTAACCGAGTGTACCATGTAGAACTTCCGCTTATCAAAATTCATTTATCCCCAGGACTTTAACTCTCTGCAATTCATTTATCCCCAGGACTTTAACTCTCTGCAATTCATTTATCCCCAGGACTTTAACTCTCTGCAATTCATTTATCCCCAGGACTTTAACTCTCTGCAATTCATTTATCCCCAGGACTTTAACTCTCTGCAATTCATTTATCCCCAGGACTTTAACTCTCTGCAATTCATTTATCCCCGGGACTTTAACTCTCTGCAATTCATTTATCCCCAGGACTTTAACTCTCTGCAATTCATTTATCCCCAGGACTTTAACTCTCTGCAATTCATTTATCCCCAGGACTTTAACTCTCTGCAATTCATTTATCCCCAGGACTTTAACTCTGCAATTCATTTATCCCCAGGACTTTAACTCTCTACAATTCATTTATCCCCAGGACTTTAACTCTCTGCAATTCATTTATCCCCAGGACTTTAACTCTCTGCAATTCATTTATCCCCAGGACTTTAACTCTCTGCAATTCATTTATTCCCAGGACTTTAACTCTGCAATTCATTTATCCCCAGGACTTTAACTCTCTGCAATTAATTTATCCCCAGGACTTTAACTCTCTGCAATTCATTTATCCCCAGGACTTTAACTCCCTGCAATTCATTTATCCCCAGGACTTTAACTCTCTGCAATTCATTTATCCCCAGGACTTTAACTCTCTGCAATTCATTTATCCCCACGACTTTAACTCTCTGCAATTCATTTATCCCCAGGACTTTAACTCTCTGCAATTCATTTATCCCCAGGACTTTTACTCTCTGCAATTCATTTGCTTGGAGTTGCTTTTCACAAATGTACAACCCACAACAGCTTAAGGGGGGATGGTTCACATTTTGGGCGATTTTTGCATGTATTCATTATTTTTCTAGTTTCCTCCCTAGACTTCCATTACATTTAAAAAAACATCCATTAGATCCCCCTTCTAGATTAATTTGTACATTTTTCGGTAGAAAAATATCCCAGCCGAAGGCCGGTTCTTCCAACATTACAGGCTCACTATCGTTCGCCAGGGATTTTTGTTTACACCTAAATAGCACAAAAGGTCTAAATATTGATGAAGAAATGGGGGGAAAGTTCTTACAATCGACTAACTAATGGGGTAAACATCTTAACATCTGAAAACTAATGGGGCTAAACATGAGGGAAAAAGTGGTCCAGAAAAACGAACCATCTCCCCTTAAGAAGGATTTGTGGTAGTCAAAAAGGATAAGTGAGATAGTTTGACCCAAGCGACAATGTACTCTAACCATTTTGACCCAAGCGACAATGTACTGTACTCTAACCCCTTTGACCCAAGCAACAATGTACTGTACTCTAACCCTTTTGACCCAAGTGACAATGTACTGTACTCTAACCCTTTTGACCCAAGCGACAATGTACTCTAACCCTATTGACCCAAGTGACAATGTACTCTAACCCTTTTGACCCAAGTGACAATGTACTGTACTCTAACCCTTTTGACCCAAGTGACAATGTACTCTAACCCTATTGACCCAAGTGACAATGTACTCTAACCCTTTTGACCCAAGTGACAATGTACTGTACTCTAACCCCTTTGACCCAAGCAACAATGTACTGTACTCTAACCCTTTTGACCCAAGTGACAATGTACTGTACTCTAACCCTTTTGACCCAAGCGACAATGTACTCTAACCCTTTTGACCCAAGTGACAATGTACTGTACTCTAACCCTTTTGACCCAAGCGACAATGTACTCTAACCCCTTTGACCCAAGCAACAATGTACTGTACTCTAACCCTTTTGACCCAAGCGACAATGTACTGTACTCTAACCCTTTTGACCCAAGCAACAATGTACTGTATTCTAACCCTTTTGACCCAAGCGACAATGTACTGTACTCTAACCCTTTTGACCCAAGCGACAATGTACTGTACTCTAACCCTTTTGACCCAAGCGACAATGTACTGTACTCTAACCCCTTTGACCCAAGCAACAATGTACTGTATTCTAACCCTTTTGACCCAAGTGACAATGTACTGTACTCTAACCCTTTTGACCCAAGCGACAATGTACTCTAACCCTTTTGACCCAAGTGACAATGTACTGTACTCTAACCCTTTTGACCCAAGTGACAATGTACTGTACTCTAACCCTTTTGACCCAAGCGACAATGTACTGTACTCTAACCCTTTTGACCCAAGCGACAATGTACTCTAACCCCTTTGACCCAAGCGACAATGTACTGTACTCTAACCCTTTTGACCCAAGCAACAATGTACTGTACTCTAACCCTTTTGACCCAAGCGACAATGTACTGTACTCTAACCCTTTGACCCAAGCGACAATGTACTGTATTCTAACCCTTTTGACCCAAGCGACAATGTACTGTACTCTAACCCTTTTGACCCAAGCGACAATGTACTGTACTCTAACCCTTTTGACCCAAGCGACAATGTACTGTATTCTAACCCTTTTGACCCAAGCGACAATGTACTGTACTCTAACCCTTTTGACCCAAGCGACAATGTACTGTACTCTAACCCTTTTGACCCAAGCGACAATGTACTGTACTCTAACCCTTTTGACCCAAGCGACAATGTACTCTAACCCCTTTGACCCAAGTGACAATGTACTGTACTCTAACCCTTTTGACCCAAGCAACAATGTACTGTACTCTAACCCTTTTGACCCAAGCGACAATGTACTGTACTCTAACCCTTTTGACCCAAGCGACAATGTACTGTATTCTAACCCTTTTGACCCAAGCGACAATGTACTGTACTCTAACCCTTTTGACCCAAGCGACAATGTACTGTACTCTAACCCTTTTGACCCAAGCGACAATGTACTGTATTCTAACCCTTTGACCCAAGCGACAATGTACTGTACTCTAACCCTTTTGACCCAAGCGACAATGTACTGTACTCTAACCCTTTTGACCCAAGCGACAATGTACTCTAACCCCTTTGACCCCTTTGACATACTGAAACATTCCCCAGCACCCCACACACAAGACATCACACAACAAATTCAAGCACTCAACACCCAAACTAACAACAAAATACAAGAACAACAAAAACTAAATTGGAATAACTTCCTACAAACACTTGATCACAAAACAAACCCCAAAAAACTATACAAAACACTAAACAGCATCACACTTTCCAACAGCAACACAACACAATCACATGCTGCAATCACAACAACAGACTCTTCTCCTTCATGTAAACAACAAGCAAACACTCTCATCAATCACTTCTCACATGTCAGCCACCTAAAACCTCACAAAGACGACCGACGTGTCATCCGACGTAAGAGACAATTCCCCACAGACCCTGACTATACACCCTTCACCAATCACCAGACAAAGCATATCATCAACAATCTCAAGCACTCACCCGCCTGTGGCCTAGACAACATAAGCAACATACACCTCAGACACCTGGGACCACAAGGCATACAAGCACTCACTAACATATCAAACTACAGCTATTCACACAACACAATACCAGACATTTGGAAGCATGGTATCATCATCACATTCCCCAAACCCAACAAAGACCCCACGCTACCCTCCTCGCACCGCCCCATCACACTCCTTTGCTCCCCCTCCAAAGTCATGGAATGCCTAGTATTACAACTAATTACACCTGACCTACCCCTAGCTCCAACACAACATGGCTTTAGGCCACTGCACTCCACAAACACTCTTCTCACAGACCTTACACAAGGAGCTTTCGACGGCATCAATTCAGCTAGACCACCACACAGATCACTATTAGCCACACTCGACATTAGTAAAGCCTTCGATGCCATCCCCCGCCACAACCTAACAAACAAAATCTACAACACAAACATGCACAACAACACAAAACGGTGGCTGGCCAACTTCCTAGCAGGCAGATGTGCACACGTATCTTTTGCCGGTCAGTCCTCTAAAATCAGAAACTTTCCAAACGGAGTCCCACAAGGATCCGTCCTATCGCCCGCACTCTTCAATCTGTACATGCACGATATAACTACACCCAATACGCCCCAAATAAACTTAGCCTCCTATGCAGATGACATAACACTCACATGCACACACCATGACCCAAAAAGAGCAACAGATCTCCTTCAACCCTATCTCAACACACTACATGGCTGGTGCACTACAAACAGACTTAATCTAGCCCCAGCCAAATCCACCGCAACCCTGCTCACAAGTTGGACAGGAGAACACGAATACATCCCTCAACTCACCATAAACAACACACCCCTAACACATACACACACACCCAAAATCCTAGGAGTAACATATGATACTCATATGACATTCAAACAGCACACCACAAACATTAAAAAGAAACTGACACCCAGACTGCCCTCAGACTGCACACCTGCCCTCAGGTCACTTGCTCACACAAAATTTGGACACAACAAAGAAACTACCACCACAGTATATAAACAATACATAAGATCAGTGATGGAATACGCAAGCCCAGCCTGGGCTTCTAACCTAGCTGAAACACATCATAAGACCTTACAGACTATTCAAAACAAAGCCCTGAAGATCATTACAGGCTGCACAGCTACTGCACCCACAGATCACCTACATCAAGAAACCAAAATCCTCAAAGTCAAAGACCATCTGGACATGAGAGGCACTCAATTCCTGGCAGCAGCCTCCACGAACCAAGACCACCCACTAAACTACATGGCAACACACCCACAGACACCAAGAAATATCAAAACAACACCCAGCACACGGTATCACACACAATTATTGTCCTCTCTCCCTCCCTGCCCACCCCGAACCAACTTCCAGAAGCACATCCATACTCATATCTCTCACCGATCCATCCACTCACTCACAGACAACACGCAGCTGCATGCACGACCTCCCGAAATCCATCCTTCCGAATCCTCCCTTCCTCGCGAGGACAGAGTCCACCTGGCCAGGCTGAGATGCGGACACCATCCAGCTCTCCTGAGCTATCAGAAGAGACTGGATGACTCCGTTGTCGACACCTGCCCGGGATGTAACACAGCACCCCATACCATTAAACACATCATAGAAGACTGCATTTCACACAACCACTTACGCCAACAACACAATCTACACTCAATGAGAGCTCTGTGGGAAAGCCCGATCGTGGCCATGGCCTTTCTCAGGGACTCGGGGCTGTTCGGCCAGGCAGCTTAGGGAACAACAACAACAACAACAACCCCTTTGACCCAAGCAACAATGTACTGTACTCTAACCCTTTTGACCCAAGCGACAATGTACTGTATTCTAACCTTTTTGACCCAAGCGACAATGTACTGTACTCTAACCCTTTTGACCCAAGCGACAATGTACTGTACTCTAACCCTTTTGACCCAAGCGACAATGTACTGTATTCTAACCCTTTTGACCCAAGCGACAATGTACTGTACTCTAACCCTTTTGACCCAAGCGACAATGTACTGTACTCTAACCCTTTTGACCCAAGCGACAATGTACTCTAACCCCTTTGACCCAAGCAACAATGTACTGTACTCTAACCCTTTTGACCCAAGCGACAATGTACTGTACTCTAACCCTTTTGACCCAAGCGACAATGTACTGTGCTCTAACCCTTTTGACCCAAGCGACAATGTACTGTGCTCTAACCCTTTTGACCCAAGCGACAATGTATTCTAACCATTTTGACACAAACGCCACCGTACTCTAACCCCCTGGCCTTCGGCCAGGTAATTTTTCTATCGAAAAATTTACAAATTTATCTTGAAGGAGGGTCTTGGAGGGCTGTTTATTTAAGTTTGATGGAGGTTTAGGGACAAAACTAAAGAACTAATAAAAAGATACATAAATGAGCAAATAAATATGCCCATCCCCCCTTAACCCTTTCCCCTGCTTCCAGGCGTGTGCATCACGGCCCTGCTGGTGGTGCTGGTGGGGTGCCGGCTGAGGGGCGTGAGGCGGCGGCTGCGGCGGCACCGGGGGACGCGCTCACCTTACGCCCACGATGCCGACTACCTGGTCAACGGGATGTACCTCTAGAGAACAAGAGGTGGTGGCGGTCCGGTCCCATCGTGAGGCTAATTTTTAAAGTGGGTATTGAACTTAAGCCGGTATCACACGAGCGCTTTTTTCTTCAACGTTTATTCTCAACAATGGTCTGGTAGCTAATGAGGTCAACATTTGAAATATTTCCTTTGCCTAAATTCATATATCATCAGTATAGTTTCCGATACCAGTGCAAAATATTCCAGAAATGTTGCCAGAAAAATGTTGATCATAGAATGTTGACTATAAAAGCTCTCGTGTTATTCCGGATTTACCCTATTTCCTGGCTGGTGTTTGCTAAGAGCGTCGAACCTGCCCTGTCTAGTGGCTGGATATTGAAGAGCCTTTTCTGTAGCGGAGGGGCGATCAAGTTTGCCCAATGTGAGTCAAGATATTTTTCAGAGTCTTTTCTGGAGCGGAGATATATTAATTTGCCCCACTGTAAGGTATTTTTTGGAAGACTTTTTCTAGTGGAAATTAAGATTGCAACAATATGAGGCAACCATTTGTTTAGAGCTATACTAGAACAAAGAGAACACTTAACTATTCTGGCAAAAAACGATATGAAATGCCTGAAAAATCATTCAAGCCTCCTTCATATACTGATTAATGACAGGAAATTAATAAGCGTCTTTACCTGGCTACTATAGTGTATTCATTATAGTAAGGCCAAAAATGTTGACCACTAACCTTTATAACTCAAAGATGGCTAGAGTAATCGAGCTAATATTTCTACCATTTGGGAAGAGTCAGCCAGTGAATAGTCAAAAGGGTTAGAGTACAGTACATTGTCACTTGGGTCAAAGGGGTTAGAGTACAGTACATTGTCGCTTGGGTCAAAGGGGTTAGAGTACAGTACATTGTCGCTTGGGTCAAAAGGGTTAGTTGAGATAGTATTTACAGCCCATTTGCACTAGCCCTTTTTGAGTTACAGAGGTATGGGCTATGATTGCTCGCCTACTTATAATGAACGGACTATAGTATATATGTGGAATGTTCAATATAGGCTCAGATAAACACCAAGAGAGCCTGTGTAAACATCAGTAGTGCTGATAAAAATATATACAGCAGAAGAAGCCAATGACAGTAAAGTAATGTGGCTGGTGATGGTGGAACGATGACATTTATAATTATGACAAATCTATCATGAATAACAAAAGAGGTGGATTTTAAAGGAACCTGTTTGACAATATAATAGCTGAGTGACGTATGCGAAGGTCTTTCATCTGAAGAAAATGTTAACGTTACAATAAGAAGCGTTGGTTGAGAAGTTTAATACGGCTGTGAGACGGAGGAAAGGTTTATACAATATTATGGTCGATAGTTGTACCTACTGTATAACCATCTTGGCAACCGTGTATAGAACGTTAATGGAACTTGTTATTTATTGGATAGTGCTATTATTAGGTGTATACGCTTAAGGGGAGATGGGTCGTTTTCTGGTCCCCTTTCTTCCTCATGTTTAGCCTTATTAGTTTTGAGATTTTATGACGTTCGGCTCATTAGTTTGGCGATCTTAAGACCTTTCGCCCCATTTATTTGTCAATAATACAACTTTTCGTGTCATTTAGGTGTCGATCTTTTCCTGGCGAGCGATAGCGAGCCTGTGACATAAGAGGAACCGGCCTTTGGCAGAAACATTTTTCTATCGAAAAATTTAAAAATTTAATCTTGAAAGAGGGTCCTGGGTGATGTTTCATTTAAGCTTGATGGAGGTCTAGGGAGGAGACTAAAATATAATAAAAATATATATACAAGATTAAAGAAATAAGCCCACCCCCCCTTAATAAGCATATAGGCAATGGAACAGAAAACGTGAATGCAATAATAACTGATGAAGCAAAACTGTTCATTAAGTTTCATAAAATGCTTTGTACTTGTTCCATTGATTGATTTATCACAGACTCCATGTCAAATGTTGTATGTCAATTTTCTTTGTGATTAGCAACAAATTTGTCTTTATCTATGAATTATTAGATAGAATAATGCGGTATAGCTGTTAGTGTTAATGTTTTGTAATGACTAAAATTAAGGAAAATATACAGTAAAGTGACATTTATGAGAAGTAATAAGTAATGTAATTTAAGGGGAGGTATTTATTAAGGGGAGGTATTTATTAAGGGGAGGTATTTATTAAGGGGAGGTATTTATTAAGGGGAGGTATTTATTAAGGGGAGGTATTTATTAAGGGGAGGTATTTATTAAGGGGAGGTATTTATTAAGGGGAGGTATTTATTAAGGGGAGGTATTTATTAAGGGGAGGTATTTATTAAGGGGAGGTATTTATTAAGGGGAGGTATTTATTAAGGGGAGGTATTTAGTTTGTTCCCTACGTTTTCATCAAGCTTAAAATTACACCCACTAGACCCCCTTTCAAGATAAATTTGTACATTTTTCAGTAGAAAAATTTCCCGGCCAGAGGCCGGTTGCTCTTAAATTACAGGCTCGCTATCGCTCGCCAGGAAAAAATCGACACCTTAATGGCACGAAAGGTCTTAAACTTGACAGAAATGGGGCAAAATGTCTTAAAATGTCAAAAATACTAGGGCGAACGTCTTAAAATCTCAAAAGCAATGGGGCTAAACATGAGGGAGAAAGAGGTTCAGAAAAAAATCCTCCAGGTGGAAATCTCCCCTTAACAGTGGGAAGACAATTTGCATAGAAGAAAGATAATTTGCATAGGAAAAATTATACCAAACAGAATGGAAAACGGTTTGGCCAGCCTGTTACGAATCTCATTTTGTGACTCAATGGTCTGGTAAAATTACTTATTAACCCCTTGAGGATTATGACGCGCTTTGACACTATGTTCTGGCTATTGGTAAACAATTTTATTAAGATTGAGAAGGGTGTATAAAAGTCAGAGGATTAATTGAGATAGCATTTACCCTTTTGATGCCCACAGAGCTTTCCTAAGTTGTATGAAATGGTGTAATGATAGCCAGGATAAACTATGAAAGTGCGATATAATCCTCAAAGGGTTAAATAAAATATGGGCAAATTTGAATGAATCAACAGTTTCTCTTCATAACTTAGAGATATTGAAAGAAGAAATACATGCAAAGGCAAAGTGATGGTCCTACAAGACGAGAAGGATGTGAAGTATGTTTTATGCAATTTTAACCTTTGTATATGGTATGCAGAGTGATGGTAATGATGATTGCGGAATTCCTCGATAACTTCCAATGTTTTTTACTAGAGGATTAAGCCAAGCTTATGAAACTTAAGAGGCACAATAGAGTTTTATTGTGTCCTATTATTTATATCGTATATATATATAATTATATATAAATATATATACAGTATATATATATATATATATATATATATATATATATATATATATATATATATATATATATATATATATATACAGGTATATTATATACCGGTATATATATTTTTTTTTATTTTTTTTTTATTTTTTGTAAAAGAAGTAACATGTAATTGAAGTTGTGAAGGAAGGATGCAGCTTATGTGTTGGATTGTACATTATTCATATATCTATAATGTCTTTCTGCAACAAAAGAGCACTGGTGCATTGAATATCTGGCTTATTGTAGTTCTAGTAGGATTTATACTCGTGCCGCCGTACGTGAGTTTGTTGGTGTGCAGCTAGGGAATAGTTGTTAGTAAGCTAGTCCAGGTATGTTGTTCCACTTTTATTATGCAACGAGTTTCAGGTTGTATCTGAAATATTCCATTGATCCTTTTATTAACGGACAACAGTTATTATTCACTGTATAAATAAGGTATGAAAAAGGTGTAAAAGCTCATTAAGGGAGCCCACCTCGCTTTTGTTCTTTTTCTCTCCCTCTCTCTTTGGCTTGTATCCATTCGGCCCCATTCAGCCTACTGTTTTAAGACGTTTACCCCCATACAGGTGTCAATTTCTTCCTGGCGAGCGATAGCGAGTCAGCATTGTATGGAGAAATCCGGCTTCGCCGGAGAAATTTTTCTATCAAAAAATGTACAAATTTAGCTTGCTGGCAAAACAAAAAAATATATATGCTGGTTCGCTACCGCTCGCCAGGAAAATATTGACACCTGGATGGGGGTAAATGTCTTAAAACAGTAGTTGAATGGGGCCGAATTAATACAAGCCAAAGAGAGAGGGAAAGAAAGCGAAAAAAAAAGCGAGGTGGGCTCCCTTAAGTGAAATAATGTCCCCTACACTAAAACCCCATCTTCCCTGTGGTGTACTTTTCTCATTCTGTCGGGATTAATTCCTTATAATACTTTACTTATGTTTGTTTACACCAACCAACTTCACCTCTAAACTCAATTAATGAAATCAACAAATACATGTGGCACTCCGAGGACTCGAACCCAGGATACTCACATCGAAATTCCGCGCACTATGCATTTCGCTATCAAGACAGTTAAAGAAATATGGACCAGCCTACGAATTATTATGCAGTTTCGAATCCTGCATATTAATCTGAGCATGTACATATATTCCTACTGCGCTATGGTAGCCTATTGTATATACCAATGGAAGGAGTAATTAATGGGGCACTTAACCCTATTAGGTGCAGGGCGGGCCAATTTGGAGCCTCCCAGTTTGACTACATTAGCTTGGAGATTTTAAGACGTTTCATCGCATTAGTTTGGCGATTATATGATGCTTCAACCCAATAAGGTGTCGATTTTTCCTGGGCGAGCGATAGCGAGCCCACAATTTGGAAGGAAGCGGCCTTTGGCCGGGACATTTTTCTACCGAAAAATGTACACATTTAGCTTGAAGGGGGTCTGGGGGACTTGTTTTTTAGTTTGAAGAGGGTTTGGAGAGGCGTTTTTCCAAGTCTAGCGGGTAAACTAAAAACACATTGTTCGAAAATGGCTAAAACAAATAAATACCTCAATAATAATTAGACAAAATACCATAATATCCCCGAAGACGTTGCACCAGATAGTGTTAATCCTTAGGAAGGCCTCGCTATAAATTGCTCTTGAACTTTACCTTAGTTGACCCTCTGATGATCACAACTATTCCGTTTTCTGGCTATTATTAGACAATTTTATTCAGATTAGGAAGGCTATATGGAAGTCAGAAGGTTAATTGACATAGTCCTTACCCTTGTAATTCCCACAGATCCTGGCCTGGGTTCGAGCCCTGGCTGGGTCATGCCACAAAAATATTAAATATGAAATCATTGGGTATATTGATAGTGATTCACCTTGCTAACCTTCTATTTGATGGGTTTGTTACTATAGACTATTCGCTCTAAGTAGGCGAGAAATCATGACCTCTATCCTCTGTAACTCTAAAAGGGCTAGAGCAAAGGGGCTGTCAATTTCCACATCTATTTCTTGACTGACTCTTCCCAAATGGTAGACATATTAGCTCGATTACTCTAGTCGTTTAAGAGTTACAGAGGTTAGAGGTCATGATTTCTCGCCTACTTACAGCGAATACACTATACTAATCTACTTTTACAAGGGTATATGATTGTGGACACTTTAATATACCCTTTCAAACTTTATTTTCAACCCACATGTTTTGATCGCATATATCCACCTCCTCTGTACAGCCACGGGTTAAGGGGGGGGGTCACCGTTTGTTTTATCTTTCTCTCCTTTTCTCTCTTTCCCTGGCTTGTATCCATTCGGCCCCATTCAGCCAACTGTTTATCCCCATTCAGGTGTCGATTTCTTCCTGTCGAGCGATAGCGAGCCCGCATTGCATGGAGAAATCCGACTTCACCGGAGAAATTTTTCTATCGGAAAATGTACAAATTTAGCTTGCTTTCAAAAACAAAATATATATATGCTGGCTCGCTATTGACACCTGGATGGGGGTAAACGTCTTAAAGCAGTAGGCTGAAGTGGGGTCGAATGGATACAAGCCAAAGAGAGAGGGAGAGAAAGAGAAAAAAAAAGTGAGGTGGGCTCCCTTAACTTCCAATGTCTTTGTTGATGTTTGACGATGTTTCTGTGGTCGAGATGTTTTATATATATATATGTGTGTGTGTGTGTATGTGTGTGAATATGGTTATACGTTTTATTGATAGTGTAATACGGGAGCTGTTAACCCCTTCTGTGTCGGCGATGTCTTTTTATTTGTATTCTAGCCAATATTTAGACGATTTTGTGCAGCTTAAGAAGGTGGATCAGTGGTAGTCAAAATGGTTAGGTGAGATAGTTCGAAGCCTGGTAATCGCTGGAGGCCCTTCTTGAACTGAATAAAATCGTGTAATGGTGGCCAGAATAAAGCTTAAAAAGGACGTCGCCGGTACAGAAGGGGTTAACTCCCTTGAGGATCAGAACGCAGTTTGACATTCATTCCGGCTCTCATTAGTTGATTTTGTACAGCTTAGGAAGGATCGTGGGAGTTGAAAGGGTAAAGGACGCGTTTATACATTCTTTCTGGCACTCATTAGACGATTTTGTACAGTTTAGCAGTGGGGGAGTGAGTGGGTTCGAATCCTGGTCAGGGTACCTCTCTCTCATCCAGATTGTGGGGAGTGGAAAGGGTAAAGGCTACCTCAATCAACCCTCTCAATTCCAATATAACCTTCCTCATCTGAATAAAACTGTCTAATAATAGCCAGAAAAAAAATGCATCCTCGATCCTCAGAGGGTTAATTTACAAAGCCGATTGTCTCTGATGTTGGATTTTGTATCATACTTTTAGTTTCGTTGACGACCCACAAATAGTTTGCTACATCTTCGGTATGTTATTTCCACATAGTGATTTTGACAAACTATACCACCCATTGCTAAAAATTATGAAAAGGATCAATATATTACTAGGAATCAGAGAAAGACAGAGAAAGGAGTTAGGGAACGCAAAAGTGGTCTGGAACCCTACGAATTGGAACTTTAAATGTTTCTGTTCGGGCTCTGTCTCGAGTTGGCCACCTCCAGCTATGGGGTATGTGTCTGAGTATACACATACAATACTATTTCATCTTTAGAGGAATGTTGACAACCAGTGGCCTCCTAATGTTTAAAACACAATATTTAACACACAAAAGTCTCAAGTCACATCTGGACATCAAAGTAAACTATGTATGCCTCCATTAATCTTCTTTGTAGATTAACTTGCTTCATAACAATATTAGTTTCAAGACTTATACAGTATTGCTATGATGATGTATTCTATACGCTTGGACATAATTATACGGTATGGAGAAATATTAGAATGTAAAACTTGCAAAATAAACAAAGCAAAATTTGGACGATACAATATAAAGACAAAAGAACAAATCAAAATCGCTATGTGGAAACAATGCTTTAGAAAAATAAAATTATGAAATAAAAGAACACAATCCACCACATAGGGTGTAGGCTACATCACTACATGAGCAAGATTAGTCAATTTGGGAAAATTTACAGCAGGACATCTATTTCTTTGTCTTCGTGGTGCAATGCTTAAGTGTGTTGATTTTCGGTGTGAGCATCCTGGGTTCGAATCCCCGGACTGCCACTTGTGTTTTGTTAATTTCATTAATCGAGTTTAGGAGTAAAGTTGGTTAGTAGAGAAAACATAATAATTATCAGAAAAGCGGTGACAGAAAAACATAGGAAATAAACTCGAGGGGGCATTGATAAGTAAAACTAATAATCAGACAATTAGTAAGAAATGATTATACAATTAACATAAAGTATCCATTACAAACCCAAATGTACTTGAATATACTAAGGAAAGCATATGGTCCTCCCAGGATTCGAACTCGGGACACCACACCCAGAACATAAACATCTAAACCATTACACCACCAAGATTCATATCAACATTTTAACACCAATGAAACCTTTCTTACCTCAATAAAGTTGTCTGAAGTTAGGAAAAATAGAATAGCTAAAAGTCACCATTTGGTTGAAATGTTAATGATTGGAATAATAATGTTAATGATTGGAATAATAATGTTAATGATTGGAATAATAATCTCGTATATTAATTTCACTCCCAACACCAAACACCTCCCTCTTAAATTAATGAAAGCATGTATCCAACCGGGATTCGAACCTGGGCTACCACACACAGATCTTCAACACTCTAACCATTACACCATCAAGACAGTTAAAGGTTCAGTACATGACTACGATTATATATTCATTTAGCGAAAGAGAAAGTTGATACAAAATCCAACATCAGATTTCCTTGTGTCCATCAGTATGTAATATTTGCTAATGCTTTGGTGTTAAGGGGAGGATGACCGTTTGTTTGGTCTATTAATTCATTTATTCATATATATTTTTAGTTTCCTCCCTAGACCTCCATTAAGCTTAGAAAAACACCCCAAGCTAAATTTGTACATTTTTCGGTAGAAAAATATTCCGGCCGAAGGCCGGTTCCTCTTAAAATTGCAGGCTCGCTATCGCTCACCAGGAAATATTCGACATCTAAATGGCACGAAAGGTCTTAAAATTGACAACGAAATGGGGCGAAAGGTCATAAAATCCCAAAACTAGTGGAACCAACGTCTTACAATGTCACAACTAGTGGGGCTAAACATTAGGGAGGAGGGGTCCAGAAAAACGGTCTGCCTCCCCTTAAGACACATTTTAGTGGATAGTGATTGCATCTTGGTTTTAGTAAGAAAGGAAATAAGTCACCCACTATTCACTATAGAGTATCTTGTATGTGGGAATCCATGTGGAGAGTAGATACAACCCGCCTGTCAATTGATTCTCATCCCTAGTCCCTCTAACCCAAGAGTGAACCGGTTTTCTCGATATAGAATCTACTCAACAGTTAAGCACTAGACCTCCCTTTCTCAGTGCATATTGCTCCTTGAAGCTCTCTGTCAAGAAAAAAACAATATTTACACTAAAGCTCTAAACATTCTGCAAGTGGGTCGAAATCTTGTGATAATACAGTATAGACATATGGTTCACCCGGTTCATACCGTTCACACAAGTACATATTCAGCTCACCAGTGTAAAGATTGTACAGTTGTGAGCAAATGAAGCAGATCCAGGTGCTGTGGAGGTGTGGCTAGATGTAATGCTCTCACGGATTAATATATAGTTTGAAGGTAAATGCAAGAATTGGCCTATTTGCAGTAAGGTGGTCAGCAGTGAGTTACATTAAAATAATCCCTGGTGGTGGTCAGTGCTGGCCAGTCTACTTCATCTGCTCGGAACGTACAGTTGGTCAAAGTTCCAGCTGACCCACCCTCGCTCTGGGGCTCGTAGAATTATCTGGCAATACTGGTGTAGGAAGGAGGTGTGTCTTACAAAGATTGGGATTGGTAGATCTGATTTCGGCTATATCATTGTTAGAACATCATACTAAACAAGGGAAAGTAAGCCTGTCTCAAATCAAAATGCGTACATCGCTATGTATGATCCCAAACATTCACCCAAAGTTAGTAGATTTGATTAAATATTCAAGTTATTATATCCACTGATTGGCAACGCACATAAAACCTGCTGGCTGCCACAACATACTTTACTCGATTTTATAAGAATACATATTTCTGTTTTATTGGTGGCTGCTTAATGAAGGAGCATTTAGTCTTCACAACGTGAACATTACATAGTCTAATTTGCAGTAATATACAGGACAGACACAGGTAACACATTAATGGCAAGTGGTATCCCTGCACCACTACACCAGTATTGCCAGCTAATTCTGCGAGCCCCAGAGCTAGGGTGGGTCAGCTGGAACTTTGACCAACTGTACATTGATTTTGGACATCAAGCACTGTTCCAATTTAAAGAGGTAATTTTACTTTTAATTTTAAAGGCACTCTTGCCTTTTGTCTTCTTCTTTCGTATAGACAACAAGTTGGTAAATAAGTTAAAACTAAACTAAAGCAAGAGATTAATTAAGCATCAGCACATGCACGGCAAATTACCTGGCATAATAAATGCAGATGTTCGAAAGAAATATACAATTACTGTAAGTTTGGGAAGTTATTAAAGAGATGCAACATATATCTATCCAATAAATATATATATATATATATATATATATATATATATATATATATATATATATATATATATATATATATCCAATAAATATATATATATACAGTATATATATATATATATATATATATATATATATATATATATATATTAAAAAGTAACCACCGAAACTGTACATACTTCCTCAAGGGCTCTAACCAAAGTGACACAGATATAAATAGATTTTTTTGTTATGATCTTTTAAACTAACAAACTCACTGAGGAAAATTCTATGATGCATGATTTTTAGATTGATGGCATTTTAGGAATGATAATATATAACTGAGGAATTGCATTAGGCGTTATATTAGTAGATTTGGGTGCGTATATTGAGTGTGTGGCTTATTTGAAGAGTTGGCAGTGTTATATATTCAATCTCTCTCTATCTCTATCTCTCTCTATATATATAATAACTTAACTTTCTTTAGCATTCCTCTTTCTCTATCTCCCTCTCCTAACACCAAATATGCCCCCCCCCCCCCCCACCTCTATCTCTCTCTCTCTCTCTCTCTCTCTCTCTCTCTATCTCTCTCTCTCTCTCTCTCTCTCTCTGTGTTTGTACCACCGCTTGTTTTGCTGTTACATGTGCAAAAAAACTGTTACAATAGCCCCGTAGCCTATATACCCTAATAATATATATATATATATATATATATATATATATATATATATATATATATATATATATATATATACCCCCTATGATGCCCTGTACATATGTTAAATACAATAAACTGGAAAGACGGAAAGAGGGCGTTTAATATTCCCCTTTGATTAACCGTCTTAATAGTGTATTGGATAGTGGGCTAAATTTCAGTGTGTGTATCCTAGGCTCGAATCCTTGGTGTACCACATGTATTTCAGTGTGAGTATCCTAGGCTCGAATCCTTGGTGTACCACATGTATTTCAGTGTGAGTATCCTAGGCTCGAATCCTTGGTGTACCACATGTATTCGTTAGTTTCATTGATATCATCAAATCGGTTTATTTGTAAGTTAGTTGGTGGGTTGGTGATAGTATGAATTTTATATAACCTAATTTATATCAGGATTTATCGAATATTCACCCTTCAGCCGGTATCACACGAGAGTTTTTATAGTCAACATTCGATGATCAACATTTTTCTGGCAACATTTCTGGAATATTTTGAACCGGCATCGGAAACTAGACTGATGGTATTTAGGTGACCGAAATATTGTACATTTTGAACTCATAAGCTGCCACATCAGTGTTGAGGATAAATATTGAGTGAAAAAGTGCTCGTGTGATACCGGCTTTATAATGAAGCAGATATTATTGTTCAACGTTTTTATGCTGTTTAGGAAGAGAGTTTAGCTGTCAAATAACGTAAACAATATGGGTTGAAAGGAAGTATGGAAAGAGCAATTTACCCCTAGTGTAGTAGTTAGTGTATTAGGCGATTGTGTTTCCCCTCCCTCACTCATTAACACACACACACTCTAACACTCTCTCTCTCTCTCACAAATCACTCGCTCACTCACTCTCTCTCTCTCTCTCTCCCCCCCCTCTATTTATTTCTCTCTCTCTCTCTCTCTCTCAACTTACAACTTACAACTCTCTCTGGCTTACAACTTAACCCTCTTCGACATATGACGCGATTTTGAGCCTATTGGGGATACTTTAAAGCCTTTGTTACCATCAGGGGTATTTAGAAACCTTTAGTTTAGTTACTTCAACCTCTGCAGTTGTCTTTGAGTTAGCTGTGGGCAGAACACTAATTTTGGAGAGGTAATTATAAGAGTGAGAGCACTCTATTTCTTATTGCTAATCTGGCAACCTCTGCGTCATAAATGCGTGAAAGGGTTAAGAGCAGAGATGGATAACACTAATTTATGGGGAAACTTGGTTCCCATAAATATAGCGTCATATACAGATTCTTTGGCTGGTTTGGAGGGAGGATTGCTATACCCAATTCTAAGTAGGAAAATGTCTGGACACACGGATTTTGAAGCAATTTAGATCATAGGATGAGGGAAAGATGGATTCAGGGAGAGAGTTCCAGAGTTCAGCTGTTGAATAAAAGAAAGATCGGGAGTATAGTTTCACTCTTTGGTTGGCGAGTTGCACAGAGTAGGGGTGGGATTGTGTTGCAAGATGGTTACTACGTACCCTACGTAGAGAAGGTAGTATACACAGAGTGCTATGAGTAACACTGGTTATTGTAATAGCGATAGAATAGTGAGATAGATGCTACATTGCGGCAAAGAGAGAGAGAGATTGCAGAGAATCAGTGAGTGGACATGAGTTAATGAGACAAAAGGCTTTCTTTTCTACTTTGTCTAGAAGTGCTGAGTGAGAGGATCCTCCCAACACATGCGAACAACACTCAATTCAATACAAGGATGCACTGTGCCCCTGTACAGAGCAAGAAGCTGTGCGGAGGTAAAGTTCGAACCTCTTGAGGCGTTTGGGCACACCCAGCTTCTGGGAAGCCATTTTAGCAAGAGTGATAATATGGTCTTTCCAAGAGAGATCAGAAGAAAAAGAGACACCGAGAATACTGAGAGAAGAGAAGGGTTGATTTTTGTATTGTTGAAGTATTAGGGATAGCACTCTGGGAGTTCTTGACTGGTAGATAAATGGAGAAATTGAATGTATATATGTACGTGTGTGTGTGTGCTGTATGTGTGTGTGTGTGTGTACTGTATGTGTGTGTGTGTGTGTGTGGTAGAATGTGCATGTCTATAATTGCCAGAATATAATGAAGAGGAAGTCCCCGGTACTGAAAGGGTTAAATACTACACATACAATAATTTGGTACTATATTCTTCTTCCACAGTATTCAATTGTGGAATAATATTTAATATCATATAGTTAACAGCTCAAATACCCAATTGTTAATACGTTTACAACTAGGATCACCAATCATATTCCTCCTAATTCTATTTAGCATCCTTCTCATTAACCCTTTACTCTACGCACAAACCCCACATACTATGCTACCCGTGAGCAGCATTCTGGGAATCCCTAAGCACAAGCTACAATTAGTCATTGTGAGGAGTTGATCGTAGTCACAACATTTACTTGGACATACAATAGTTAGCCTTAAATTAGTACTTTTTCTAAAATCCTGTTTTCGATTTCTATCATAAAAAACGCTATTTATACAAATTAAAACGGAAACTCAACTATTTATTTGACATTTAAAACTTTTCTCCTTCAACCAAATGTTTTGCTGAGTATTGGTACTTAAATTGAAAGGTAGATAATAATAAAATAAAATTAAACGTTCACACACACACACACACACACATACGCCTGTAAACTAAAGCATTGTCCTTTGAGTCTCTGATGAAGTTAAATTCTGAGCACAGATTCGGTACTAGGCAACTACATTCTATTTTTTTTGTAGTGGATTTGCAAATGGATTCCTCTCCCATCACCCTCGCGCTCTCTCTCTCTCTCTCTCTCTCTCTCTCTCTCTCTCTCTCTCTCTCTCTCGTAATACCCAATAAACCCCTGATGCGTCCAGAACACACACGTCAGTATGTGTATAGTCTATTCGCTGTAAGTAGGCGAAAAATCATGACCTCTAACCTCTGTACCTCAAAAACGACTAGAGTAATCGAGCTAACATTTTTACCATTTTGGAAGAGTCAGTCAAAGAATAGATGTGAACATTTACAGCCAATTTGCTCTAGCCCTTTTTGAGTTACAGATTATATAGGTCATTATTTCTCGCCTACTTACAGCGAATAGACTATAGTACCCTCGCTATCTTCCGTCCTCCGAGATTACAGTAACACTCCCAGAAAAAGAAAAAAAACATCTTTACACTAACGCTCTAAACATTCTGGAAGTGAGTCGAAAGCTTGTGATAATAGTCAGTAGTCGCCAGTAGCCAGCCTTTAGTCCCGCAAGGGGTAGGGAGGATCAGCAAGAGACACGAGAAAGGAAAACAGAGGTGACAGGAGAACACATATAACAGTTCGCCCACAAAAAGCCAGCACACACTCACCAATCACTCACCATAAAGCCGGTATCACACGAGCACTTTTTCCCTCAACATGTATCCTCAACACTGGTCTGGCAGCTTATGAGGTCAACATTTAAAATATGTTAGTCACCTAAATTCACCTACCATCAGTCTAGTTTCCGATACCAGCGTAAAATATTCTGGAAATGTTGCCAGAAAAATGTTGTTCATCGAATGTTGACTATAAAAGCTCTCGTGTGATACCGGCCTAATACAGAACAGTACAGACATAAATCTTTCACCCGGATCATCCCGTTCACACAAATATATAATTCAGTTCACCAGCGTAAACATCACGTAAAAGTCACGAGCCATCATACCTGTACACCCATTTGAATCTTTAAGGGGAGATGGGCCGCTTTTCTGGACCACTTTCTCCCTCATGTTTAGCCACATTAGTTTTCAGATGTTAAGATGTTTGCCCCATTAGTTAGTCGATTTTAAGACCTTTCGCCCCATTTATACGTCAATATTTAGACCTTTCGTGCTATTTAGGTGTCGATGTTTCCTTGGCGAACGATAGTTAGCCTGTAATGTTGGAAGAACCGGCCTTCGGCCGGGAAATTTTTCTACCGAAAAATTTACAAATTAATCTAGAAGGGGGATCTAATGGATGTTTTTTTTAAATTTGATGGAGGTCTAGGGAGGAAACTAGAACAATAATGAATACATACAAAAATAATGAATACATGCAAAAATAATGAATACATGCAAAAATAATGAATACATGCAAAAATCGCCCAAAAAGTGAACCATCCCCCCTTAACCCTTTCTGTACCGGCGATGTCTTATTATTATGGTAGCTATATTAAGACGGTATTATGCAGTTCAAGAAGGATCTGTGGTAGTAAAAACGGTTAACCCTTTGAGTACCAGCGACGTGTGTTATATTTTAGTCTAGCTATATGGATACAATAATATACAGCTTAGGAAATAGCTGTGGTAGTTAACCCTTTCACGCTTATGACGCAATTTTGAGCCTATTAGGGATACTTTGAAGCCTTTGTTACCATCAGGGGTATTTAGAAACCTTTAGTTTAGTTACTTCAACCTCTGCAGTTGTCTTTGAGTTAGCTGTGTTGAGCCTATTGGGGATACTTTGAGCCTATTAGGGATACTTTAAAGCCTTTGTTACCATCAGGGGTATTTAGAAACCTTTAGTTTAGTTACTTCAACCTCTGCAGTTGTCTTTGAGTTAGCTGTGGGCAGAAAACTAATTTTGGAGAGGTAATTATAAGAGTGAGAGAACTATTTCTCATTGCTAATCTGGCAACCTCTGCGTCATAAAAGCGTGAAAGAGTTATAAGGATTGGTTGAGATAGTTTGTAGTCTTATTATTGCTAGAGGTCCTTCCTAAGCTGAATTAAATCGTCTAATGGATGCCAGAATATGATGAAAAGGACGTCCCCGGTACTGAACGGGTTAGGTGAGATAGTTCGAAGCCTAGCGAAGCACCCATCTCCTCTTAACCCCTTCTGTACCGGCGACGTCCTTTTAACTTTATTCTGGCTACTATTAGAAGATTTTATTCAGTTAAAAAAAGGCCTCCAGCAATTAACAGGCTTCGAACTATCTACCTTAACCCTTTTTACTACCACAGATCCTTCTTAAGCTGCTGAAAATAGTCTAAATATAGACAGAAAATCATAAATAAGCGTCACCGGTACAGAAGGGGTTAAAACCATATTTTGAAGCATCCGGAATATAGTATTGCTTCGTATTATCTCGTTTGTGTTCGATACAGATTCGAATGAGTGCGTCGCTCTTATGGACCACTTGCGAGTTTCGGGCTTTAATGGGGGGGGGGGGGTTACTCGCTTTTTCTGGTATTAGTTTTGAGATTTTTAAGATGTTCGTTCCGTTAGTTTGGCGATTTAGAGACTTTCCACCCCAAATCTTTGTCAATATTAAGACCTGTTGTGGCATTTAGGTCTCGATTGTTTCCTGGCGAGCGATAGCAAGCCTGTAATTTAAGGCCGGGACATTTTTTGGTAGAAAAATGTACACATTTATCTTGAAAGGGGCTCAAAGGGGTGTCATTTTAAGCTTGATAGAGGTCTAGGGTAAAAACTAAAAACCTCCCCTTAAAGCCATGCTCTGAAGCATCTGGGATAGAGTATTGGTTAGTATTGTCTCGTTTGTGTTCGATACAGATTCAAAAATGGGTGCTTCGCTCTTATTGATCATTTGCGAGCTTCGGGCTTGAACCCCTTCAGTACCGGTGACGTCCTTTTCATTATAGTCTGGCAACTATTAGAGACGGTTTTATTCAGCTAAGGAAAGACGTCTACCCATTAAAAGGCTACACACTATTTTAATTAATCCTCATAGCTACCATACCTCCATAGCTTCATAAATGTGCCTAAATGTATCTGAACACAAAGAAAAACTACGTGGCCGGTACAGAAGGGTTAAGGGGAGGTTTTTAGTTGATTCCCTAGACTTCCATCAAGCTTAAAATTACTCCCCCTAGACCCACTTTCAAGATAAATTGGTACATTTTTCGGTAGAAAAATGTCCCGGCCGAAGGCCGGTTCTCCTTAAATTACAGGCTCGCTACCGCTCGCCAGGAAAAAATCGACACCTAAATGACACGAATGGTCTTAAAATTGACTTAAATGGGGTGAGGGTTCTTAAAATCGTCAAACTAATGGGGCGAACGTCTTAAAATCTCAAAAACAATGGGGGCTAAACATGAGGGAGAAGGAAGTTCGAAAATAAATCCCTCAAGTGGAAACCTCTCCTTAAGGATTATTATTTATTTTTTTTTTATTTTTTTTTTTTATTGTTGACATCGGTAGGTAGCAGAATTGCCGACTTGCGAGTTTCGTTCTATAAGGAAGTTGGAGCTGTAGACAACGATATTTAACAGAATTTACAGCTAAAATACGGTCGTAGTACATTTATAAATACATAAACCCCAATTCAACCTACCAATTATCCATCAGAAACTTACATTATTCTTGCATTTCTGTTTTATAGCGATGTTCACGGCTCCAACTTCCTTATAGAACGAAACTCGCAAGTCGGCAATTACCGGCACATATATTACTACATAAAACTAAGTATAGGTATCTTTCTAACCATCACTAACTCGCATAACGTTTAGAGTTCTGCTAAATATCGATGTCTGCAGATCCAACTTCATTATAGCCTGAAACTCTTATTGGCCCAATGTTCTAACTAGCCATCCCTAGCCTTCCTCTTGTAGATTGGGGTTTTACGTTTGCTATGATGTAATCATAAATGCAAACTGGATAGCACTTAAGGGAGGATGGTTCACTTTTTGGGCGATATGTGCCTGTATTCGTTATTTTTCTAGTTTCCTCCCTAGACCTCCCATCAAATTTAAAAAACAAACATACATTAGATCTCCCTTCTAGATTAATTTGTACATTTTTCGGTAGAGGCCGGTTCTTCCAACATTACAGGCTCACTATCGTTCGCCAGGGAAAAAATCGACACCTAAATAGCACGAAAGGTCTAAATATTGACGAAGAAATGAGGCGAAAGGTCTTAAAATCGACTAACTAATGGGGCAAACATCATAACATCTGAAAACTAATGGGGTTAAACATGGGGGAGAAAGTGGTCCAGAAAAACGGCCCATCCCCCCTTAACCCCTTTAGCACCATGACGCCTGCTTACCTTTGATTCTGGTTAATTTCAGATGATTTTGTGCAGTTTAAGAAGGACCTATGATACTACGAGGTTTTATTGAGATCGTATTTACCCATTTGAGTCGTATAAGTAGATTAAAAACAATAGAAAATCGTTTAATGGTAACTATAATAGGATTAAAATTACGTAATGGTGTTGAAAGGGTTAACAGGTGCAAATTTTTGCCTAAATACCTGACATACACAAGGACTGGCAACACACGATCGATATATCCCATTCAGTACCGGGGACGTCCGTTTAACTTTACTCCGGCTACTATTAGACGATTTTTTTAAGTTTGAAAAGGGCCTCCAGCACTTAACAAGCTTCAAACTATCTCGCTCAACCATTATTACTACCACAGATCCTCCTTAACTGCACAAACTCGTCTAAATACAGCTAGAACAAAATAATAAAGACGTTGCCTATACAGAAAGGGGTATACTATACAAGACTGCGATTGTATAATGTATATGAAGGAAGTCATAATCGAACATCATACACCTGTCACCTACAGAGCAAGGAGGTTTAACTAGCCAATCACAGACGGTGTTCCTGATGACGTCACGGAATATTTGGCGGGTAAAATCAGAACGAGTCACGCCGCCGGCCGGGGAAGACGTGCGAATGTGTCTACCACACTCCCGCCTCCAACGCTCTCATCTTCGGTCACTTTCACTATTACTACGATTACCTATTAAGCATCATAATAATTTACCCATAAGTGTTCATCTAAACTCTAAAGAGTGCCGAAACAAGACAATTTGGTTCTAAAAAAGGTAAAAAATACTTCCTAACATGAATAACGTCGTCTAATAATAGTCGGAATAAACTGCCGAAGTGCGTCATTATCCTCAAGGGGTTAAGACTGGAATGATTATGAAACGGTATCCACAAAAGTTAAGTTTTATCCACGTTATCCCTTCCATATAGGCAATAGAAAACTAGAAAATAGAACTTGAACTGTGTATATTCCGTTACGATGACGCCAAACAAGGGACTTGGTATAAGGAGGAACGGTAATGAATGGTCTCGCTCGTTACCCAGTCTGTCTATCAAGCTCATCAAGACCATCGTCGTTCTCCTCGATGTTTCTTCTTCAACACCGGACCTGTGAGTACTGATTCAACTATGTGGTTTTGTTTAACCCTCTGAGAGCCAGCCAATTTTGACGGTGTGCTTCTGCCAGTGCCAGATTTTGTTTTGTTTTGGCTAAATCTATCAAGTTGAGAGAGAAAGGAAGGATAATGGTAAAAAAAACACTCCCCTTGTCCATTTTCGCCAGAAATCAGGTCCCCGATGGTCCCGAAAGTAGCTGAAAAGACACTATAGACTACAGAGACTTATGGTATCGGATTGTATGGGTGGGAGGGTGGTTTGGGGGATGGTGGGGGGAAGGTAGAAGCGTAATTAACTCATATTACAAATATGAAGCCGATTGGTGAGGTAGTTTCGCCACCACGGATTTTCCTTTTTTTCCTTATCTTCGTACGGATACGCTGGAAGTGGGAGGTGGGAGGCGGTTGGGGGTGTGGTGGGGGGAAGGCAGAAGGGTAAGGGACTTGTCACACAAATATGGAACCGATTGGTGCAGTCGTTTCGCCGCCACAGATTTTCCTTTTTTTTTTAACTTCTGACGGGACCGACAGTCAGCGAGTGGGTGTGGGAGGAGGGATTTGGGATTTTTGTGGTGGGTAGCCAAAAGGGTAAGGTACTATTTTGGACAGAAGTCCTGCTACACCTGCCCCGCAGGCCGCAGAGAATCGCATGTTGTCTTGGTAACATTGATACCCCCCCCCCCCCCTTCCCCTCTCTACCACCCTCTCTCAGCCAAACCATCCCTTCCTCTTTCACTTATGTAAGCCCCTCCCCCTGGATTGTTTCCACCACTGTGACTATAACCAGGGCCCTGACTATAACCATAGGATGATAAATATCACGATAACCTCTCTCTCCTTCCTTTCTCTCATTTCTCCCTCTATTATCCTATCTATGTATTTGTATGCATGCTTTCCAAATCTTCCTAAAATGAAAGAACATATTAAGATAGCAATAGGTTACGTAGCTCATGTTCATATTTGCCAATTATTATGATTATCATTGACCCACACATAAAATGGGTACCTTGATTCAATGCATTGAATATTAAAAGTTAAAAATATATGGTTACGTGTGTATTCTCAATACAGTATTCGCCTGTCAACCCACCTCCCCCTTAACTACGGTAGCTCACACTAATCTTTTCATATTTCGTAACTAGTCAACGCAAACACACAGCCACACACATTAATGTAACATTACATTATAAATAGTTGCATGTTATTTGAGAGGAGATTTGGCGTCTTTCGGAAAAACTCCATTTATTGGTCACCAATTTTCCCATGGATTTTTTTATTTTTCCCTGTTAGTTTTCATCAATATATAGTGTTTAGAAATAATTAGAACCCTCGGCGAAACCGTTTTCCCCATTATACAACGATCTTAAGACACGCCGCCCGATAGTGGGGAGGGCTATGAAGTACAGGGAAAATGAGGGGTTAAATGCGTAAAACGGCGATACAAACGTATTCAAGCAAAACTTGGCTCGGGTTTGAAGGTATTACAAAGGCCTAAAACCCAATATTTCGAAAACCCGAGCCAAGTTTTGGCCAAAGCTGGCTCGGATTTTGCGAGTTTTTAGACAACAAAATGACAGTAACCTCATTTAGAAATTTGGCTCAGGTTTCCCGAAATTGCAAACTCATAAAACCCGAATTTTGGAAAACCCGAGCCAGCTTTTGGCCAAAGCTGGCTCGGATTTTGCGAGTTTGTAGACAAACAAATGACAGTAACCTCATTTAGAAATTTGGCTCAGGTTTCCCGAAATTGCAAAGCCATAAAACCCGAATTTTGGAAAACCCGAGCCAAGTTTTGGGAAAAGTTGGCTCTGATTTTGCGAGTTTTAAGAGTAAACAAATTACACTAACCTAATTTCGATTTTTGGCTCATGTTAAGCTATCATAGTGTTTACAAGCCTATACCCCTTTGAAAGGACATTAGCCTAACCTAACAACCTTACCTAACCTATCCTAGTATTATGGGTGGGGGCTGCCGCCCCCACACCCCCGCTATTTGCATCTTTGACAGATTGTGTATTTGTCTGTGAAAAGGGGGTAATTGTTTAGTGTATGGCCTGCTAAAGAAAATGGATTTTTGAGCACAGACTAAACCAAATGTTCACTACTGTATTTACATAGCTGGTCATTAACCTAACCTAACCTAACCTAGGCATCCTGGGGGCTGCTGCCCCCAGACCCCCGTTGGTCTTGGGATGAAAAGTGATAAAAAACTCTTATCTCTTACCTCATTATTCAAAGTTTTGTATTTGGTTTAATATACACTTCCCAGGTCATTTGAACAGTTCTATTGATTCTATATCATATAATACACCATAGAATACGTTTTTAATAACTAGAAAAAAGAGGACTTCGATTAAACAATTACGGAAATACCTTAAAACACGAGCCAAGTTTTGCTTAAATAATTTTGTTTTCGCCGTTTTTAAACCCGCGAAAGTATGAAAGCCTAATTGCATACCTTATTGAGATGTGGAGGGAGTAGGTGGGGAAGAGATGCGTCCACGTTTTCGACGAGGAGTTACGACGAGTAGTGGTTTTATTTAAAAACCAATAATGACCGCATCGCCACTGGTCTGCCGGTTCATAATAGTAACATTCGTTTGAGCAGAGTTTGCAGGAAACAGAGGTAGGCAAACAACCATGTTCAGTAAAAACCTTAAGGGCTGCACTATTGTTCCTTGTAGTGTCAATAATCACTGAATGTGGGAGGGGTGAACAACCATTACAAGCGGCGTCCATGACTAAAGTGAGGAGAGACTTAAATGAAGGTGTGTATCTGTGATTGGTTCAGTGCAATGACGTAATCAAGGTCAATAAACTCACCTGATAGGTTGCTGGTTGTATGCGTGACGGAATCTATGAGTTTAATGACGTGGTCAGAAAAAAAACCCAATAAGAATCCAGAAGTGTTTCGTGACATATTGCGCAGGAGTTAGGAAATGAAACTCAGTATTTCCAATGAGGATTGGCAGATGGCGTGATAGTATTACAAAAGTTGAAGGGTAGAGCTCTCCAGTTCACGAAAAAATGGCGTCGCTGAAAGCCGCGCCGTCTATAAGAGAGGATTGACAACCGTTTTACGGTAGGTAGACATGTTGTTACCGGTTTTTTTAATAGGTTTTGCCGAGGGTTGAAACTAATTTTAATATGATGCTTAGAGCATATAGATTCCATATCTGTCTTCAAATATGTCAAAATAATTGGTGACCAATAAATGGAGTTATACTCGTCTTTCAACTGCCTCAGCCAGCACTGCTCCCTCCGAGATTAACCCCTTCCGTACCAGGGTTCCGTTTATTTTTTTATTTAGCTATATATAAGCAATTCTATGCAGCTAATGAAGGATCTGTGGTATTAAGAAGGGTTAATTGAGATGGCATAAAGACGTTTAACTGTTACACTTCCTTCTTTTACTGAATAATAATGTTAATATATAACTATATTCCAATCACTGGAGAGGGTGAGATTAAAGTATTGGGAGAGGCCACCTGTAATCATGAAGTACATATCATTATTCCTTCTTCGCTCAACATTGATGCTGCCATCATCATCACTACTCACTTCCTCTTCCTCTTCATCCATGTCCATTCTCTCATTCTCAACTTCTCTCGAATCTTGATCTATTTCCATTTTTCGATTGTAACTTTCACTCTGAGCTGCCTTTATTCCCAATACGTTCATCATCCTCCTTCGCTTCTCCTCCAACTCTGCTTCCTCAGCGAAGTTCCTTAACACCAACCGAAAGTTAAAATAATGCAAATAAAAATCATATTGACGATAACGCAATATGTTTTTTAGAAAATCGTTTAGGGGTAGTAGAGTTTTACCCATGTTTTTCCCTCGACTGGAGTATCTAAAAATTATCAATCCTGTTTTCTTTTCCTTTTCGGTGAACTTTCGGGAGAAAAACGTCAATAGCGTTGAGGCGGCCTTCGTGGTTTTCGAATTGCCCTCATTGTTGTTGGACCATTTTAAACTGAAATTCGCGATCTTTTCTTCCTTTATCAAGCGGGGGTAGAGGCGGCAAGTATTGTTTGCCTTGAAACTCATTTTGATTGTTGTGGGCGGGATTTTTACTTGAGCAGGCACATCTGCCACTAGGGAGAGTTGCCAAAAACAATCCATTAGGTTACAATGATATTGTATTGCGCGATATATTATACCAATGTTAAAATATTTATTCTTATCTTTAATAACCGTTGAAGTATGTATTC
This sequence comes from Paralithodes platypus, assembly GCA_032716605.1. NCBI lineage: Eukaryota > Metazoa > Arthropoda > Malacostraca > Decapoda > Lithodidae > Paralithodes > Paralithodes platypus. The sequence continues at coordinate 26,496,034 of CM064535.1, forward strand.
AGAGCCTTAGCACGCAAATAGAATATCAATAATCGTTAATAATTCGACGAAGACAATCTATAAACTTACTCCTATAACCTCCAGAGGTAAACTGAACTGGCTGTTTGTGCAGTGTGCCAAAATTCGCCCATTTTCTTCGTGATCCCGAACCTAACATCTGAAAAAAATATTGATACTGAAATTGGCTAAGAGCCTGTGACTCCCGGGGCGGCCGGGAGCCCCGCTAAACCTGCCATTCTATTTCTACATTACACTCATCAAACGATAGTTGCTTTGCTCTACACTGTACTCTACATTGGCTATGATCTTAGAACTATTATATATCACCTGTATTGAAGTCCAAATGCAGCTACTAATGTAAATATAGACGGATAAATCCAGAGCTCGAGTCATGAAAGCTATTTGTTTACACTGTGAAAACACAACTTGTTCGGTTCGGATGAGGTGACTGACTTTAGCACCAATATAACAAATATATATTACAATAAGGAAACAGCCATCGTTCATAGAACGAACTCCTGGATGGGAGAGTCCGCTAAAACAAACAAACAAACAAACAACCAATGTACCCCTACACTCCGATGTTATATTGCGCCGAAGGCTGAGTCAAGACGAACACAACTACCGTAATTTTATTGGCACTCGAATGCTCAATAATATGTAGATTAAAGGATAATAATAGGTATTTATCTAAAACTATGTATATATTAACTAAACTACTCCATGTGTTTAATATATTGACTGAATTTCACTGAAATGAATAATGTAAAATATTAATTTAAGTTTGAATGTTAGTTTTCTGATCTGATCTGATCCCAATTAAACTCCCACAAAATACACGATATTTTTTCGTATGTGTTAATTTTATGGGGTCTCTAATTTCTTAAAAATAGTGAATGAATATAAATTTTATGTTTGACAAAGAGCGCAAGACCTTGAGGCATAAGGTAAGCTATAAATTAGTACGTTTTATGATGAATTATTGGTTTTTCAGGGGTATATATGTGGTTGGATCAATGGAAAACAACGAACTAATATCAGCTATGTTTTCCATTGTGGCGTTTCCGAGAATAATCCAATGATGACGTCAAATTAGCTTGCCGCCAATCAACTGTGGAACACTTGGAAATGTGTTAGCTGTTATTTACCGATATATTTGTGGAAAAATAGAGTGAATTAAGGGGCTGGAATATAACATTCTCTTCATGTGAAGTGCGAGTGCCCTACACATTCTAAAATTGTGCATATTAATCTTGGGGAACTCATTATCCTCATTATATATAAGGTATAAGTTCAAGGTGATACTTTGGATAAACCTGACTTCTAGCAAGCACCAAACAGCGATTTTGTAAGTAGCCAAGCATATTATTTTTTTCAGATAAGCCTAGGCCTACTTGTATTAGCCTAGGCCTATGATGATAATGATGATTTGAAGCAGAAATGAGTAGCCTAGGCTGAGGCTAGGCGTATTAGGCTTAGGATAACCCATTATCCAACAATCTTAGGACTGCCCCCACTAGTGGGGCTATGTATAATGTATTGATAGGCTAATGAAGATCAAGGAAGATTTGAGGTTAAAGACAGTAAAAAATAAGGTTAGCTAGGCTCTTAACCCGGGAACGGCGAAGGTCCTCAATTATGGTAATTATTTAGAAGATGACCTTTTTTTCTAGTTATTAAAAACTTACTCTATGGTGTATTATATGATATATAGAAGCAATAGAACTGTTAAAATGACCTAGGAAGTGTATATTAAACTTAGCCTAGACCAACATTCCTGTATTTTTTTTTTTTTTTTTTGTAAGGCTAGGCTAGGCTAACCTAGTCTAGGCTACTCTTGAGTTTTGGAACACAGTAGGCCTAATCCTAGGCCTATTTTAGATGTCTAACTTTTAAAATAATAATATAAAAATACGTAGGCTAGGCCTAGGCTAGGATTATTTTTTTTTATCATTATACAGAAAGTTGTATCACTCAAAAAAACAGCGTCATTCGACACCCTGGCTAGGCTATAGCCTATGACAATAACAGTTTGCCGTCATGCCGTGGGATTATAGGGGTAGACCTGTCACTGAAGAATACTTTCGCAGTCTTACCGTTTGTTTTTGTTTTCAAGGTATAGGCTATAGGCAGAATAGGCTACAGTAGTATCTTATCTACTGGTATCTTATTTTATTGTAGTTTATATTATGAGTGGAAGATTTGCAATAACTTACCCTAACCAAAGTCCAAACTTAGTGTCCAAAGTGGGATCTGCACCCTGCCTCTATGTTCTCAGTTTGTACCGGTAACTTTTTAGCCAGATTACCGGTACAATTTAATAAGTGTACAGCCAGCAGCTAGGCCTACCGCCTACAGTGCATTTATAGATTTCCCGGAATCCCGGCCATGACTTGGGTATCACTAAAGAATCTTTCCGCAGCCTTATGTACAATTGTTTGTTTTTATTTCTTCAAGGAATATAGTACAGTAGTTTATTGTTCAATTGTTTATCATGTTATGAGTAGATAATTTGCATTACCTTACCCTAACCTAACTTTACTTAGTCTTAGTGTCCAAAGTGGGGGCTGCCACTATCCCCACAGTCCACACACCCGCTAACTAACATATATTATTGGTATGTCTTGTCATTACTATAACCTGACTTCATGGGGGTAACGGAGACTTGATTGAATATTTTCGGAATTAGCCTCGCAGAATCTTGAGTCTTTTAAAGTTGTGAAAATTAAAGTAAGTTTCTACGTTCCTACTGATTGTACTTAACCCGAGATGGGAATAGCCTACCCAGGTATTTTTTACTCGGCCCAGGGAAAATAATAGACAAACAAATGTTCTAATCAAAGTTTATTCTTGAAACTTGGTACCGGTATGTATTTTAACCAGTACTCTATAGTAACTCATGTATCATTATGAAAGGATATAAATTAAGTATGTAATAGTTCTTGGAATGCAACAACAAATATACATGAAATCTTTATTGGACAAAAGTTACAAAACTAAAACAGGGACTGCTAAGAATAATTTAAAAACCTGTTTTCAATGCCTATATTAGTGGACCTGAAGTGAATCTCTTTGAGACTGAAGTACAGGCAGCCAGCTCCCCTAGTATCCTGATTAAACACCAGTAAACATACATAACATCCCTTTTACTTACAATATTATTAATTCCTTTTAATAAATTTTGAGCATGTATTGTGCGTATATTTACCTTCACATCTCAAAATTTCTCCGGCGGCAGGGGGGCTACGCCCCCCGGACCCCCTGTTGTGTAGCAGGGGGCTGTGCCCCCCGCACCCCCCGCAGACGCCACGCAAAGTTGATCCTTGTAAGCTTAGAAAAATGAACCAGAACTGGATAATTTCTGTTTTGGCACCCTGTGTTTGTGCCCAAGGAAGGTGAACTGGTTTGTGCCTTCTCAAATTGTCGACATTTTGGATTATCACTAAATGACCTCAGGCACCCTTATATTTAGCAAATTTATGCTCTGGTTTCTTGAATTACCAAATAACGTTACAAAAAGTGATAAATCCAAATGCGAATAGGTTTAAATACATAATATATGGTGTGTGAAATTTGTATGAAATTATTTAGTTACCCATTAAATAAATTTTCTTTTACGGAAATATATGAAAGAAAACTACAGCTTATGGGTAAACTATTTTCTTTTTACGATCAATTTGGTATTTTGTGCCTATAATCAACATAAACATAATCATAATAATCATTATTGGATCCAATAATACCCAGAAGGATGATGATAGCCTAGGTACACTCGTGAGCACTAAAAAAATTACACCCATAGATTCATGAACAGTTATAGCAAGTTATAAGAAGCATCCAAGATATAATCATGCATTGTATTGTCTCTTTCCGTCTTTTTGGGTTCGAGTCAAATTAAGTTGGGTGAGTAATTATCAACTCTGCGTAAGCAGAGTGGTATCGCCCCCCTTATAGTGGTACACTCGGCCGCAATTCCGCGTGGGCCACCTAGTCATAGGGTTTGGGTAAATTCGTTGTGTAGTTTGTCCGCTCTGAATATAGTAAGATCTCACACTCCCCTCCCTGAATCAATCGAAGATTTTGCCCCATAGATGGCGCAGCTTGATGGGAAGGGAGGGAGCTTGTCGTAGTGTTAAAAGGGTAGGACACAATGGGAGGAGGTGACGTTCTATAACATACAGTGACGAATGTTAAACTTATTTACTTTTACTTGTTCATACAATAATGTTCCCGAAACTAATTCGTAATGAACAGTAGATTCCCTCTTTCAGTAACTGAAACGTCTCTCTCTCTCTCTCTCTCTCTCTCTCTCTCTCTCTCTCTCTCTCTCTCTCTCTCTCTCTCTCTCTCTCCTCGCTCTCTCTCTCTCTCTCTCTCTCTCTCTCTCTCTCTCTAGGTTATAAGAGGTATACAGAATGTTGAAAGTAACACTATTATATATATATCCATTTACACCTTTAATGAATCACATTATGAAATTTATTCAGCAATATGATGAGAACTTGAGAAGAATATATTTTGAAGTAGCACCACGAAGTAACATTATACTGACGCGGCCATGTATAATTATCCACCTTCCTCTCCCTCTCCGAGCTCGGACTTTTTTCTATCCTCTAGTCTATTTTTTCCCAGCTGAGGGTAAATTGTCATGTTTCTATCTTTGTTACTCGGCTATAAGGTACCGTAGATTTTGTAACGAAAGATGATGTTTATTCTGAAAACTTGGCATTAATATGACACACAGCCATAGTAATTTCATATAATTTATTTCCATTAAGTATCGAGAAATCAACTAATAAGAGATTCAATTTACGATCAGCTGGAAAAAAATAGATTATAGTTGTCACTAAGGGATGGAGGGACGTAAGGGTGGCGAGGTGACTAACAAGGTGGGTGGAGGTGGAGGAGTTGTGGTGGGATTGTTTAGACTGGTGGATGAATGTATAATAACTAAATTTAGGATATATCAGTGTGTGTGTGTGCGTGTGTGTGCTTAAAGGGCGATCGGTACACGAATGCATAGAGGTTTTGTGTTCGTGGACGGGTGGAAAATTATAAAGCTAAATTTATTTATGTACTATATATTGTATCTCTTTTTATACTGGCATGGCCTTACTTACTCTTTACTTTGTATTAGTTTTGCACACATTTTCAGCATATTTCACTAATTGGCTTAAATATAGTTATGTTTATATGAATGATACATTAGGATCCCTTTGGACGATCCCCTGTTCGCTTGTTTATGCTTCCTCTTACAACTTCGGTTAATCATTGCACACAAATCTTGATGTCATATCATATTTCGTGAACTCGCTAATCTGATTTATCTATCTATCTATCTATATATCTATATATCCATCTATTGCCAGACAACCTTATCTCCCGAGAGGAGGTGGACGTGAAAGTATCACCTTCATAAGCTTCTATATGCCGAGGTAACTCATTCGATTATCTAGCTTTTTTTCAATTAATTTCAAAATAAATGTGTAGCTTGATCATACAAGATTATTGCGCAATGCAATATAACAATGACAAATATTAATTGTCCTGTTGATAAACATTATGTTTGCGGTAATATGAACAATTGATAAAGGTATACTCAATTAACTTCAGTAATTATATTTATTTAATTGATATTTATTAGACAGTCATAGTAAAGTAAATAGATCAAGGAAATAATGTGTTGGGGGAAAAATGGATTGCAATCCTTAGGGTAATTTACTCTAGGTAAATATTTCCCCCTGTATCACATTATCTTATATTATCAGACTTGGCAATATGTAACAAACCACATGCAAAGAGTATAACATATCAGTATAAATAACTATATGTGTGGAATAATATTATCTGTGTATACCCTGGTCTATTTGTGATATCTAATAACCTGAGTTTACATGTAGTTACTCATAGTCTCACTGTTACCAAGGTAATGCACACATTATTTATCAATACCATATTTACTACATAAATCGATTAACACAGTGCAACTTCTCTCTCTGAGAAACCAGACTTGGCTCTTCCGTGATACCAACAGATTTTTCATATACTTTAGTAATTATTTATTTATTGTTTCTAGGTTAGCACACATCAATTATTAGCATTCGTCTATAGAGCAAGTTAATCAGAAAGAATTAGATTGGTATACTATAGCTGAATAGTTAAGGTCATAGAATTTACCCTGATAAATGTTGATAAGCCTGTCGAGTAGGAAGTGTGTATTTTCAGCAGAAGTTTTGGTAAGGAGCTCTTTATGAAGATCCATACTAATTTCAACCTAATGTCAGAGAGCAATAAAGGTGAAACGAGACTCAAACTATCCATTTGGGGGAGGGAAGGGGTAGTTTACCCTGATGCACAGGAAAATCGACTTTAAATCGCCATAAACAGAGAGGAATTTTGTATCTAAGTTTAAACACTGTTGCCAGCTACTCTAAATATACTGATATTCCTGAGGGAAATGCTTTATCAACAAATTTGCCTCGATGTAAATTAATTATTAAATATATAAATCAGACATGCCATACCTCTACCATTTGGCTTAATGTATCAATGTGATCATATGCAATGTTTTCTTTCTGGCCACAGGTAATTTAGAATCTTGATAATGATATTACCAATCTTAATGAATCCTGATCAATGTAATCAATAGCCCACCGACTCAGTATTAACTGTGACTCTCATGCTTGAAGTAAGTCATCCACAGATCGACATATTTGGACACTACAAAGGTAACTCATCTAAATAATAATAGTTTACTACTTCTGTTAATCTAATTTGTCGCTAGTTTGTAGTTTGCTAACAAAAGGTGTATGTTATATATTATAAGAACATAAGAACATAAGAAAATGGGAGTCTGCAGAAAGACGATTGGCTTAAGCAAGGCAGATCCCTGTCCCACACAACCCCAATTTCAAAGCCCAATTATAGGCTGAACACTCTAATACCCTGAGGATCATCTTACCAAAACGGTTAGAGATTAACGCAGGATTACAGGGGTCTGCAGAGCGCTGATTGGCCCAACCCGGCTGATCCCCCTTCACACCCAACCCTTCTCGTCCATATGCTTATCCAATTTTATCTTAAAGCTCCCTACCGTTTTTAATCCCACTATAGCACTTGGTAGTCCATTCCACCCATCTACAACTCTGTTACCAAACCAATATTTGCCTATATCTTTTCTGAAACGAAATTTATCTAATTTGAAACCATTGGTACGAGTTCTTTTGCTATCACTGAGCTTGAGTACATTTGTCATGTCCCCTTTGTTAATCCCACTAACCCACTTGAACACCTCTATCATATCGCCTCTAACTCTGCGTCTCTCTAACGAATGTAAGCCTAATTTCTTCAACCTTTCTTTATACGGAAGATTTCTAATATTATGGATCATTTTTGTCATTCTACGTTGTACTCTCTCCAATGAATCTATGTCCATTCTGTAATAAGGACACCAAAATTGAACAGCATAATCCATATGGGGTCTCACTAATGACAAGTAAAGTTTTAAGATAACATCAGCAGTTCTGTTACTCACACTCCTAGAGATGAACCCGAGAATCCTGTTTGCCTTGTTTCGAACGCTTATACACTGTTGTCTAGGCTTCAAATTATTGCTAACAAACACACCTAGATCTTTCTCACAATTTTGAGTTTTCTAATTCCATATTAGCTAGTTTATATTTAACATTTGTATGCATCTTCCCTATCTTTAACACCTTATTGGCGGGCTAGGCGGTCTATTTATATGTACCGCCCAGCGGGGTGTTTTTAGCCAAAATAGGGCTGTTTACGTGATCATTTTCATGCCTAAATAAGACCCAGAGCGTAAAACAAGCATCTATCCCTGAAAGGGCATAAGCAGAGCTTTCCAATGACACCACAACGATCCTTGTATGACCGCTAGTTTTCGTGCAACAACCGCGCAACACGAGTGCAAAAACCATGTAATTCGGTACTTTCCCCATACATTTCAGTATGTAGCGAGTGTGAGAGGGTGGAGGAGGGTGGGATTCGTGTCAGTAGGCCCGCCACGGTGGTCTGGAGCAGTCATACGCTCGCTACTCTCCTGCCACCACTTGTCTCTCTCTCTCAGCAACATTACGTGCTGAAATTGCCACACGACCTATGTCGTGCGCCGCCACATAGTCCAAATTTATTTAACTCTACTTATGTTGCGCGCCGCCAATAGAGGGTTAATACCTTGCATTTGTCAATGTTAAACTTCATCTGCCAATTTACTGACCATTCGTGTAAGGTATCTATATCCCTTTGGAGGCACTCTATATCTCTATCTGAATCAATTGTTCTCCCCATTTTGGTATCGTCTGCAAATTTACTTATCCTACTAGTTATACCTAAATCAAGGTCATTTATGTATATAACAAACAACAGAGGACCTAATACAGATTCCTGGGGGACACCACTTTTCACTGCTCCCCATTCTGACTTCGTACCATTTATGCCGACTCTCTGCTTCCTACCAATTAGCCATGACCTAATCCATCCCAACAACGCCCCACCTATTCCATGCGCCTCAACCTTTCTCATCAATCTCTCATGGGGGACTCTGTCGAAAGCTTTACTGAAATCTAAATATATTATATCATATGACTTGTCATTATCTACTGCTTCATATACCTCTGAGAAAAAACTAAGCAAATTAGTAAGGCAAGAACGTCCCTGAGTGAATCCATGCTGAGAAGAATTTATTAAATTAAATGTATCGAAGTGGTTTCTAATTTTACTAGCAATAATTGACTCTAGTACCTTTCCTATGATTGATGTAAGACTAATGGGACGGTAATTGGATGCTATTGATTTGTCACCTTTTTTGAAGATCGGAACTACGTTTGCAAGCTTCCAAGCTTCTGGAACTATACCTGTCTCTAATGACTTGTTAAATAGAAATGTTAATGGGTAACTTAACTCATCCCTACATTCTTTTAATACTCTAGCATATACCTCATCAGGACCAGGCGATTTATGAGGTTTCAGTCTGTCAATTTCCTTAAGCACATCATTTCTACTTATAGTAACCGTACTTAACCTATTTTCTATACTATCGCTATATACCTTACGGACTTCTGGAAACTGTGCCAAATGTTCATTAGTGAAAACGGAAAGAAATTGACTATTTAATGTACTGCACATTTCTAAATAATTTTCTGTCATTTCTCCTATCGAAGTTTTAAGGGGACCAATTACATCTCTAACCTTGGATTTATATAGTTGGTAAAAAGCTTTAGGATTATTTTTTGAGTCATTGGCAACCTTAATTTCATAATTTCTTTTTCTTTCCTAATATCCTTTTTTACCTGTCTTGATAGATTCTGATAGTAAGCAAGTAGGTGAATTTCGCCTTTTCTAATTTTTCTATATATTCCTCTCTTTTGTCCTAGAAGATCTAATAGTCTATTATTCATCCATTTGGGTTGGTTCTGTGTTGATCTAAATTTTCTTTTGGGGATGTATTTATTTTGTGCATTGAATACTGACTCGATAAAATTATCGTATGTATCTACCAAGGTTGACGTCTCTTCCTGACTTAAGATGACAAGTGCCTGAGAAAGGGTACACTCATTTGGACACCTGGATCGACTTATTTTTTTGACCATAGGGTCAGCTAATAGGGCGCTTCTTAACCCACCATAATTGGCTTTTCTGAAGTCAGGTATTAATGTTGTATTCTCTCTGGTATTACCTTTCCATTGTATATGAAAATACACAGAATTGTGGTCACTATTTCCTAGGTGGTCCCCTATCTCTACATTATTTACCATATGTTCATTGTTACTGAAAACTAAATCGAGAATATTATTACCTCTAGTCGGCGTATCTATGAATTGAAATAAAAACTATCTTGTACTACCTCTATAAACTCCTCAGAATCAGAGTCTCCTATTTGATGCTGCCAATCTATATTCGGAAAATTAAAATCCCCCATAATGCACACATTGCTAAACCTTGATGCCATTTTAATTTCCTCCCATAATGACGTTCTGTCATTTCTACTCATATTTGGCGGTCTATACATAACTCCAATAACTATGGTCTCACTACCTTCGTTAACCTCTACCCAAACACTTTCATTATTGTTATTTAGTCTAATACCTGATTTAATACAGCTTTTTAATGTACTCCTGACAAACACTACTATACCGCCACCCCTCTTACTTGTTCGGTCATATTTAAACAAACTATATCCTGGTATATCAAATTCTGCTAAAAAATTCCTGGTTTCTGTATTAATCCACGTTTCAGTTAGCGCTATAATGTCTATATTTTCTTTGCTAACAAGGGCTCTAAGTTCGTTCATTTTGTTACATAGACTCCTACAGTTTGTGTAATATACTCTAAATTTACTTCTTTTCTTTATACCTAATTTACCTTTATTTCTAACGACATTTACATCTTCCGTTGCACCATCACTACTATCATTTGCAATAGTCATCATTTTTAGCATGAGACTGAATATCCATATCGCTTTCGCCTGACGCTAAAATTGTTCCATTTAACCTCTCATTTACACTCTCAATATTTCTGTTCAAAACCCCACAACCACCCTATCTAAAGAACTAGCTAATGTAGAAACCCCTAACCGTGAAAGATGAACCCCATCCCTTGCGTACATCCCATCTCTCCCATAGAAACTATCCCAGTTATCAATGAATGGTATTGCTTTTTCTTTGCAATATTTCTCCAAACGGCAATTGACACCAATCGCCCTGGATGTCCATTCCTTGGGAACTCCTCTTCTGGGTAGGATACAATGTACTACAGGGATCCCTCCCTTCATCCTAACCTTATCTAACACATCCCGATACTGCTGCAGCAGTTCCTCAATTCTACCCTTACCAACATCGTTACTCCCGGCACTGAGACAGATAATGGGGTTATCTCCACTATCTTCCAAGATGTGGTCCATCTTCTCTAAAACCCTCCCAACTCCATGGCCAGGCAGACACACAACCTTCCTAAGTTTAGTGCGGATAGCCCTAACTAAATGTCTTACCATGGAGTCGCCCACAATCGACACAGACTTACCTTTCCCTCGGGAGGATCCAGCAGCTGCAGTTGGAGAACCCCCGGTGGTGGCAGAAGCTCCCTTGGTGGTGGTGGTGGTGGGGGTGGTGGTGGTGGTGGTGGTGGTGGTGGTAGGGGTGGTGGTGGTGGTAGGTAGCACAGCGTCAGCGGTTTGAGCTGAGTCGGCGGCAGGCACTTCGGCTAACCCTCCCTTATCCTGACTATCTTTTCCCTCACATTCGTCTCGCAAAGGAGAGAATGTATTTGTCACACTCATACCTATTCTACTATCCTGCTTCTTGAGTGTGACTTTCCCACCCGTATTTTTAACAACCTGCCATGAATACAATTTGTCATCAACTTCCTCCCTTTTCCCCTTACTCGACTTTATTTCCTCTTGGCTAAGCTTGAAAGCTAGATTTTCGTCTTTAATCAAATCCACTTCCCTCTGAAGTTTAACATTAACCTCCCTTAGAGCCAAGACCTCTTCCTTCACCACAACCATTTCTTCCCTTACCTGGAGAATAAGATGATGCAGTTCAGTAAAGGACTCGCACTCCATACCTGACATGATCCCAAAAAGCTTAGCGAGGAGCAAACAACTAAGTACAGAAAACAAAAACAAATAAGTCAACTAACAGCTAAAAACTGAGCTAAAACACTTTTATATATACACGAGTGCACTGCCTCCAAACACAGGTAGGTGCGTATGGTCACTGGGTCACGAGCAGGTGGTCTGGGCAGGAACTCAGATTAACACAACCTCCTCCTGTCACTGACTGAACTGAACATACTATTATATAGTATGACCTGTACTATTATTTTATTCATACCAATAAAGTGGGTGGAGAGAGAGAGAGAGAGAGAGAGACGTTTCAGTTACTGAAAGAGGGTATCTACTGTTCATTACGGATTAGTTTAGGGAACATTATAGTATGAACAAGTAAAAGTAAATAAGTTTAACATTCGTCACTGTATGTTATAGAACGTCACCTCCTCCCATTGTGTCCTACCCCTTTAACACTACGACAAGCTTCCTCCCTTCCCATCAAGCTGCGCCATCTATGGGGCAAAATCTTCGATTGATTCAGGGAGGGGGAGTGTGAGATCTTACTATATTCAGAGCGAACAAACTACACAACGGATTTACCCAAACCCTATGACTAGGTGGCCCACGCGGAATTGCGGCCGAGTGTACATGCCGGCCGAAATGTCTGTCTGTTTGTCCGATAACTCCTCCTAGACCGTTCGACGGATTTTCACCAAACTTCACATGAACATTCGGTGCGTGAATGAGACGGTAATTATTTTGTTGTTTTGTTAAATTTGTGCAATAGTTATGATTTTAGGTCCAAAATATGGTTTTGTCCCCCCCCCCCCCCCTCCCAGGACCCTCAGCCCCCACCCTGTACCTATTCCCAAGAAATGATGTAGGCGTTCTGTGTGTGTGTGCCCCTACGGGGGGGGCACACGGGATGAGAAATATTTGCCACGCATTTGTTAGGTTACGTTAGTTTAATTGACATTATAAGTGATGGTAGTAATAGTGGGGATAATGCTGATACTAGGTGATGATGGTGATAATAGCAGTGATGATGGTTGTAGATTTAGTGATAATAATGACAGTAGTGATGATGATGGTAGTGATGATGATACCAGTGGTAGATATGATGGTGACAGTACTAGTAGTAGTGATGATGGTCATAATAGTATTGATGATGGTGACAGTAGTAATGATTATCAACTCTGCGTAAGCAGAGTGGTATCGCCCCCCGTATAGTGGTACATGCCGGCCGAAATGTCTGTCCGAAAACTCCTCCTAGACCGTTCGACGGATTTTCACCAAACTTCACACGAACATTCGGTGCGTGAATGCGACGGTAATTAAAAAAAGATTTTCTGAATTTGTGCAATAGTTATTTTAGGTCCAAAGTATGGTTTTGCCCCCCCCCCCCGCCTTCAGGACCCTCAGCCCCCACCCTGTACCTATTCCCAAGCAATGATGATGGCGTTCTGTGTGTGTGTGCCCCGTAGGGGCATACTCACACAGAACGCCATCGTTCAGGGGGCGAAAAAAAACTCGCCCGTATTTGTTAGGTTAAGTTAGTTTATGGTCTGTTCAGTCGAGAAACATCTGCATATCTGTATATCTTTATATGATGGTGAAAGTTGTAGTGATGATGACAGTAGTAGTGATGAGGAGAGTAGTAGTGATGATGGTGAGAGTAGTAGTAGTGATGATAATAAAGGTGATAGTGACCAGTAGTGATGATGGTGACCCATCGCGGAGTTAGGTATGCTATTTTGATTTTGGGCAAAATGGCACGTCTACTTTATCAACTCTGCGTAGCAGAGTGGTATCGCCCCCCGTATAGTGGTACAGATGGTCAAAGTTCCAGCTGACCCGCCCTCGCTCTGGGCTTGCAGAATTAGCTGGCAATACTGGTGTAGTGGTGCAGGGATACCACTTGCCATTAATGTGTTACCTGTGTCAGCCCTGTATATTACTGCAACTTAGACTATGTAATGGTCACGTTGTGAAGACTAAATGCTCCTTCATTAAGCAGCCACCAATAAAACTAAAATATGAATTCTTATAAAATCGAGTAAAGTATGTTGTGGTAGCCAGCAGGTTTTATATGCGTTGCCAATCAGTGGAAATAATAACTTGAATATTTAAGCAAATCTACGAACTTTGGGTGAATGTTCGGGATCATACATAGCGATGTATGCATTTTTATTTGAGACAGGCTTACTTTTCCTTGTTTAGTATATGTTCTAACAATGATATAGCCGAAATCAGATCTACCAATCCCAATCTTTGTACGACATACCTCCTTCCTACACCAGTATTGCCAGATAATTCTGCGAGCCCCAGAGCGAGGGTGGGTCAGCTGGAACTTTGACCCACTGTACAGCCGGCGGCCGAAATGTCTGTCTGTCTGTCTGTCCGAAAACTCCTAGACCGTTCGACGGATTTTCACCAAACTTCACACAAACATTCGGTGCGTGAATGCGACAGTAATTAAAAAAGGATTTTTTTGAATTTGTGCAATAGTTATGATTTTAGGTAAAAAATATTCCCCCCTCTAACATTCTTCTGTGGCAGCAATGATGATGGCTTTCTGTGTGTTTGTGCCCCGTAGGGGCACACACACACACAGTATTGGTGATGTATTGGTGATGTTGTTAATGGTTACTGGAGATGACGCCCCGAAAACAAGTCACCCAGCATTTGCTAGGTTAAGTTAGTTTAAGTTAGTTTAGTTGACATTAGAAGTGATGGTAATAACAGTGAGGATGATGGTGATAGTACTAGTAGTAGTGATGATGGTTATAATAGTAGTGATGATGGTGACAGTAGTAATGATGATTATAAGATAATGGTGATAATAGTAATGATGATGGTGATAGTTGTAGTGATAATGATGACAGTTGTGATGATGGTGACAGTATTAGTGATGTTGGTGAGTAGTAGTAATGATGGTGAAAGTTGTAGTGATGACAGTAGTAGTGATGATGAGAGTAGTAGTGATGATGGTGAGAGTAGTAGTAGTGATGATAGTAATGTTGATAGTGACTAGTAGTGATGATGGTGACCCATAGCAGAGTTGGGTATGCCGTTTTGATTTTGGGCAAAGCGGCACTTCTACTTTATTACTACTCACCACGGTGGCTTCTTTCGGTTTGGTGTGGCTGTGTGTATGGTGAGGAGTGTTTGTGGAATGGTATCACTTATCTTATAACTAACATACAATCCCTCCAGTTACTCTATACCCATCTCTCTTTGGGGATTATAGATAGGGTTCTGGGTTAGCTATAAGGTTAGGTAAGGTATAATAGTTCTGTGGAGCGTTTATTGCAGCTGGGTTAGCTATAAGTATAAGTAAGGTATAATATCTCAGTGTTAGTTGTAACATTATTTTAAGATATATTAGTTCTATCTGGAGTATTAACAGTGCGGGGTTAGCTATAAGATTGAGTAATATTTTATATATAATAGCTCTGACTGGGTTAGGTAGGGTGTTTGTTTGCTATAAGATTAACCCCTTTAAGGTTATAACGCGTTTTGACAGTTTATTTTGGCTATTATTTAACGATTGTATTCAGCTTAGGCTATCCAGATATTTGTAGGTAGGCAGAGGAGACAGGCAGGAAGTGAAGGCAGAAGCAGACAGGGTAGGCATAAAGAAGGGGTAAGTATGCAAGGCAGTGAGGTAGATACGTAGGAAGGGAGATCTATAGGTAAGCAGGGGAGGCAGGCAGGCAGGATAAAGTAGGAAGGAAGGAAGGGTAGGCAGGCAAGACGGAAATAGGTAGGGGAGGCAGGCAGGGATAAGTAGGGAGGTTATGTAGGCAAGGGATGCAGGCAGGAAGGCAGGTAGATAGGTAGTGTAGGCAGGAGAGGCAGGTAGGCAGGCAAGGCAGAGACAAACTGAATTGGTCAAGAGAAGATAGAAGGATGTGTGGGAGGCCCTGTGGTGACCACAGGGACGCCTCTGGCAATCTTGACATATCCTGTTAGAGCGGCGACCACTTTCGGCACATACCATACCGTTGCATGGTGGCGTGCATGATGCGGGGGCACCATCACTCTCCACAGGTACGTCACAGGGTCTCCTGTGGTAACCATAAACGGCACGCCCACCGTCATTATTTCGGGTAATCGGGAAATGGATCACTAGGATTTCCCCAGTGCATCGGCTCTCTGGCAAATTATCAATGTTGCAGTCATAGATCGTGAATGTGTGACAGGCAATTAAATCTCTAACAAGAACAAGAGGTTGACTCAAGCCGAGGTCGCAGCACTAATTCTAGCTACGAATTTGTAGCGAAGTCTGGTCTGTGCCCTGAGTTATCCGATCATTTGTAGCGAAGTCTGGTCTGTGCCCTGAGTTATCCGATCATTTGTAGCGAAGTCTGGTCTGTGCCCTGAGTTATCCGATCATTTGTAGCGAAGTCTGGTCTGTGCCCTGAGTTATCCGATCATTTGTAGCGAAGTCTGGTCTGTGCCCTGAGTTATCCGATCATTTGTAGCGAAGTCTGGTCTGTGCCCTGAGTTATCCGATCATTTTGAGAGATTTATGTTTTTTGTTTTTAAATTTTGATTAGGCTATTAATGATAAACTGCAAAATTCAAGACTCAACCCTATTTAATATGAAAATCACTGGATAATAGATCATTACAGTATATATTTACTGTGATTCCGTGACTCCCATACTTCCTCTGCTAAAATGGTAGATTTACAAGAGCGCTTTCTTCCGCTAGTTTAGATCTGCATTTAGAGACTATTTTGCGTTGGTATCGGCAACTAAGACGATGATAGATTGTTAATCCCTTCTATACCGGCGACGTTATTTCAATCTAGCTATATTTAGACGATGTTGTGCAGCTTAAGAAGGATCTGAGGTAGTAAAAACGGGTAAGTGAGATAGTTCGAAGCCTGTTAATTGCTGGAGGCCCATTTTAAACTGAATGAAATCGTCTAAAAATATAAAGTCAGAATAAATTTAAAAGGTACAGAAGGGGTTAAAGGTGACGATATTCTTCCAAAACTATATTCCAAAAGCTGCCAGATCAAAGTTGTGGATAAAATTGTTGGGAAAAGACGCTCGTGTATAGCCGCCTAACGGGGAGGTAGTTCCATTTCTCCCTATAATGTTTAGTCCCATTAGCTTTGAGATTTTAAGACGCTCGGTCCATTAGTTTGGCGATGTTAAGACCTTTCCATCGATTTCTTTGTCAATATAAATACCTTTAGTGCCATTTGTGTCGATTTTTTCGTGGCGAGCATAGTGACTATTATGCCACGACGTCGGATAGTCAAACCCAAACAGTACAACACACTTACAATTTTTATTTCATAATAGAAAAGTGTACATGCAAGGCCAGAATACAGAAAGGGAGAGAGAGAGAGAGAGAGAGAGAGGAGGGGTACAGTCGCGGGCATAAATTTTTGGACAGTATTGGGAAGCAGAATTAGGATATGTTGGCGAACTCTTGAATACATCGTTATCTTATTATGGGGCTTTTACTATTGTATGGTTGTCATGTAAAGCTACAACAACCTTGATAATCCTTTCTTGCACAAGGATGTAGAATAAAAGTCCAGAGATAAGTTTATAGGTTCTTATTAGCCAAAGATATACAGAGCTGGGGTGGCACTGCTATGCTGAGTGCCGACCGGATGTTACTGATGAAAACATGTGCAGCGGTGCCGGATATATTTGGTGCAACGCTGCCGATACTACAGAGTACGGTATATTATCATGGGATATGAAACAATGATAGTATTGCCCTGAAAGTACATGTGTGTATGTTGCAATATGATTAAGGCATGTGTACACTCTGTATATATGTTGTGTGTGCACTTAACCTATATCAACACCTCCCTCCCCCTTCAAGCTCGCAAGACGTTGTCGAGCTGACTCTTTTTCTAGGAGCCTTTCAGACCTATGTGGAGCCATGGGGGAAGTGAAGGACTCTCTTTCTGGGTCCGTGCAAGACACAGGGATCTCAGGGTTATGGGGGAGGGGTTCAACACCAGGGGAATTCACTGCGCGGAGGAAGCGACGGTTCCGCCAATATATCTTACCACTGGGGAGACGAACCTCATAATCCCTGGACCTGCCGCAGCCCATGACGACCCCAACCTTGTCCCAGTGGTGAGAAGTCGGGTCTTGGATCCGCACTGTGGTGCCGACTCTCAACCTGGGAAGGGGCTGTGTATGCTGGTCATAGTTTCTCTGCACCAGCGCAGTGTGGGCGGCTGCACGGCGGTCACAGTCCTCGGCCTTGGCTTGCCACTCTGCTGCAAAGGACTGGGGATGAGCAGGGACACAAGACCGTAGTGGGTGGCCATACAAGATTTGTGCCGGGGAGCGGCCTGTGAAGTTCGGGGTGTTGCAGAGCTCCAACAGTCCACGGTCAAAGTCCTCACAGTCGATGTTGCCTGAGGGAGCCGTCTTCAGTATGAGGTGTTTGACGGACTTGACGGCAGACTCGGCATGACCGTTGGATTGTGGGTAGTGTGGGGAAGAGACCAAGTGATTGACTCCCCAACGCTCCATGAAGTCCCGGAACTCACGGCTAGTAAACTGTGGGCCTCCATCTGTACGTAGGCGGAGGGGTACACCAACTTCCCTGAAGTAGCGGCAGAAGATCCTGATGGTGTTTGAAGCGGTAGTATCTCCTTTGCAGGGTACGACAATGGGCCAGCCTGAGAGTCTGTCTGTTACGACGAGGAAGGATTTCCCCGCCACAGCGAAGAAGTCAGCTGAAACAGACTCGAAAGGCCTAGTTGAGTTGTCGTCGTTGATCATGGGTTCCTGCTGCTGACTAGGCTGTAAGACCTGACACGGCTCACAAGCTTGAACTGTATTGGCGATGTCCGAGTTGATGCCAGGCCAAAAGACAGCCTGTCACGCCCTACGCTTAGTGGCCTCCACGCCTCTGTGACTATCATGCAGGCGAGCCAAGGTGCAGCGGCGGAGGGCTTCAGGAACCACAACCCTCGCTCCGTACAGGACGAGTTCACCATCTGCTGACAGGTAGTCTCGGAGTTTCCAGAATGGGAGTAGAGAGTTGTGCAGGTCGTAGCGGTTGGTGGGGAAACCCGAAGTAACGCACTCACGCAGGCGGATGTACACAGTATCCGCTCTGGCTGCGTCTCGGAGTTCCTGGAGAATCCTGTCTGCGTTCTGTGAAGGAGAGTTGACGTCGGTGGCGGCGGCGTTGACAGTCACGAGGGACCTGAGGTGAACCGTGGCGTCGGCACATGCGAACTCATCCTCTGGCGTCGGGTGGCTGACAGGGGCCCGTGACAACGCATCAGGGATGCAGAGCAACCTGCCAGCGCGCCAGACGGCTGTGAAGAGGTAAGGTGCGACTTTCTCCTTCAGACGTTGGAGGCGGGGATTTTCAACCGCATCAAGGGTGTAGTTGTTGAAGATGGGGATGAGGGGGCGATGGTCCGTCATGAGGGTGAAGTGTTGCAGTCCGATGAGGTAGAACTTGCACTTGGACATGGCCCAGACCACGGCTAGCATCTCCAGCTCAATGGTGGCATAGCGGGACTCGGGGTCGCTTAGGAACCTCGAGCCACACTGAACTAAGCGGAGACGGTTGTTGCCATGATCCTGTAGGAGGGCGTATCCAATACCGTTAAGGCGAGACGCATCAGTTTGTAGAATCACTGGTAGGGAAGGGTCGAATGGGGCCAGGACGGGTGGACTGAGCAGGGCAGCCTTGACCCGGCGGAAAGCCTCATCATGGTCAGCGGTCCAAATAAACGACCTCTTCGGGCTCATCAGGGGGCGCAGGGGCTGAGCGGCAGTGGCGATGTCGGGGGTGAACTCCGCCAGCTGGTTCACCAAACCCATGAAGGAGCGAAGGTCGGTGATGTTGGCTGGTGTCGGGAAGTCCTTGATCGCTCCGACTTTGCCAGGGTCAGCCGAGATGCCCTCACCTGAGAGCGTGTACCCACAGAAGTTCACACTGGGTGCGGCGACCACGAACTTGTCCTTGTTAAGTGTGATCCCACCGTCGCGGCACCGTATGACCACTTCATGGATACGCTGAAGATGTGTGTTGAAGTCCTCGTCGTAGAGCAGCACGTCGTCGACAACCTTGGCACAATTTTTCACCCCTTGGAGGGCCCTATCACCGCGAAGGCAGAAGGCGTCACCTGTCGCAGCGAAACCCATTGGACCTCTACAGTGTTGGAAACGGCCATAAGGAGTGATGAAAGTTGTGAGATGCTGGTCCTCCTCCGCAAGTTCCATTTGCCAATATCCACTCAGGGCGTCTGCCGTCGTGAAGAATTTCGCCTGCGGGGCCACACTGCGGATCGCGTCGAAAGGCGTCGGTGAGGGGTGGGCTGGGCGGGAAACTTGGCAGTTGAGCTTGGTGAGGTCTACGGTGAGGCGAACTTCGGCGTTGGGCTTGGCGACGACAACGAGGGGGTGGCACCGCTCTGAAGGTTCATCGCCGGCCAGTTTGATGATACCTTGTGCCACTAGCGAGTCCAGCTCCTGCTTAACTTTGTCCCTGAAAGCAAAGGGGATCTGCCGCGGGGTGTAGATGGCAAAAGGCACGGCATCGTCCTTGAGGTGGATCCGCATTGGGGGACCCTTCATAGGCTTGAGTGGAGCTGTCTGGAGATCCTCCTTGGAGACCAACACGTCCTTGAACTCTCGAAGAAAGAACTCCTTGGCTTGTGCAGGTGACGTGGTGGCTGTGAAGGGTAGCTCCTTACACCTGTAGATGTTTAACCTGTAGAATTGGCTTGGGGAATTCTGCTGAGATGATGGCCAATGCTTGACAGTGGCGTTTGGACAGAAGCGGCGTCTGAACACCCTCGCGGACTTGGATTGTGGCCGAACAGGAGCGTTTGCTGATGGTGAGTTGTGCATGAAACGTCCCCAAAGCAGGAGCCATTGCAGAGCCATCCGCGTTGAGCGTTGTTGTCAGAGGCGGAGGTCGTAGGCTGCTGAGAGGAATCCGAAGTATGTCGAGGTGTCGTCGGCCGATCACTGTGATGTCTGCACCTGTGTCAGGAAGCATGTGGAGTTTTCTAGTGGTGCCGCTGTAGGTGAGACTCACGGATGTCAGTGTGGGTGCCTGAACAGGTGATCCCACACGTCGGCAACTTGTGGTCTTCTTTGCTGTAGACTTGTTGTGGGAGGAAGCGGCGTTGTCCTGTGTGGCGGGCGTCTTGGAAGATCTGCAGCATTTGTCGTAGTGGCCCATATGGTTGCAGCGACGACACTGGGCGGTGGCTGCAGGGCAAGCAGGTGTCCTAGGCTTATGACCACGATGGCCGCAGTTAGTGCAGGTGTAGTCTTCAGCCGGGCACTTGTTCTTGTCGTGCCGGCGAGCACAACGCTGGCAGGCGGCAGCCGACGCCAAGGACTGTTGCGATGTGGAGAACTAGTCGCGTTGCTTAACTTGCTTGTTCTGCTTGTACGCTGACACGGCATTAACCTGGGACGGTGGGGCACGTATGGCTGACGTAGCGCTTCGAGTGGCCTCGTAGGAACGGCAAGTGTTGACGATGTCCTGTAATGAAGTTCACAACTTGGCTTTAAAGATTCAAAGCTTTAAGAGGAGATGGTTCACTTTTTTGGGTGATGTTTGCATGAATTCGTTATTTTTCTAGTTTCCTCCCTAGACTTCCATCAAATTAAAAAAAAAGAAAAAAAAAACCCATTAGATCCCCCTTCTAGATTAATTTGTACATTTTTCGGTAGAAAAATGTCCCGGTCGAAGGCCGGTTCTTCCAACATTACAGGCTCACTATCGTTCGCTAGGGAAAAAAATCGACACCTAAATAGCACGAAAGGTCTAAATATTGACGAAGAAATGGGGCGAAAGGTCTTAAAATCGACTAACTAATGGGGCAAACATCTTAACATCTGAAAACTAATTGGGGAGAAAGTGGTCCAGAAAACCGGCCCATGCATCCCCCTTCAAATAGGTGTGCAGGTACTATGGCTCGTGAGTGTACATAAGACAGTGCGAGTCTGCAGAATGCCGATTGGCCAATACACGGCAGATCCCTCTCACACCCAACCCATCCTTTTAGCCGTTAGGGGATTCAATAAAGGTACTGATTTGTGTCCTTGAGTATACAGTCGCGGTTAGGAATAGTGGAACACCCCCTTAAGCTGGTGTCACACGAGCGTTTTTCCGTTAATTTTATATGAACAAGTTTTTCCTCGTAGTAGTTTTTTTTTTTTTTTTTTTTTCAACTTTGATAACTAGAATTGATAACTAGACTGAATGTATATGATTGTATGAGGCGGGAATAATATATGACTTAAATTCGGAAACTGCCAGACTACAATTGCCCGCTCGTGTGACACCGTTTTTATGCTATTACGAGACCGTGAGCGTTGACTAGTGGGAACCAGTAATTCAGCCTCAGCTTACCATAATATTTCGTCAGTGTATCGTATGTATTCTTCCTAACATAGTACAGTTTGCCGCACATATTCTATTCCGTTGGGGTCGTGATTTGGCAGCGCTACACCCACTTCCCCAACCCCCCTCCCTCGCTCCACCTCCTTCCCTTACACTATTGGTAGGAGGTGGAATGAGGGAGGGAGGTTGGGGAGGAGGGTGCGGTGCTGCGAAGTTACGATTTGCTGGGATAGTTGAGAAATAGCCTATGTGGGGCAAACTGTACACTGGAATAGCCTATGTGGGGCAAACTGTACACTGGAATAGCCTATGTGGGGCAAACTGTACACTGGACTAGAATATGTGGGGCAAACTGTACACTGGACTAGAATATGTGGGGCAAACTGTACACTGGAATAGCCTATGTGGGGCAAACTGTACACTGGACTAGAATATGTGGGGCAAACTGTACACTGGACTAGAATATGTGGGGCAAACTGTACACTGGAATAGCCTATGTGGGGCAAACTGTACACTGGAATAGAATATGTGGGGCAAACTGTACACTGGAATAGCCTATGTGGGGCAAACTGTACACTGGACTAGAATATGTGGGGCAAACTGTACACTGGACTAGAATATGTGGGGCAAACTGTACACTGGAATAGCCTATGTGGGGCAAACTGTACACTGGACTAGAATATGTGGGGCAAACTGTACACTGGACTAGAATATGTGGGGCAAACTGTACACTGGAATAGCCTATGTGGGGCAAACTGTACACTGGAATACCATGGTCTCTAGGCCACTCGTAATTATTCGTGGACTTTCCCATTTCGATAAATCTACAGTTATACTACCCCTATTTTGTGTCTATTCTGTTGGAAGTAATGGGTTAATATTATTAGTAGTAGACTTAGTATGGTTTGATGATGCGCGGAAATGTATATTTGACTTGAAATAGATACATTGAAGTATTACAAACCTTCGCAAACCCATAAACAGGGAACGTGAGGAGACGGGTTACTTTTCGGTTAAGTTAGGTTAGGTTAGGTTAGGTTAGGTTAGGCTAATGTTAAAAATACTAAAATGCGACGGTCCTCGGTATTAAACAACACTGTACATCAAATAACAAATAAAAAACAACAAATTACCTGAAAAACTCTTATCTGGTTAGTGATAATTTTGTATAAAAATATGTTTTTCCAGTTTCCGCGTCTGCTGAACCATCCAAAAACACGCTAAAAGGCGTGTTTTGAAGGGGGGAGGTGGGGGAGGGGTAGTATAACTGTAGATTTACCGCGACGTGTGTTATATTGTATTCTACCCATATTCATACGATGTTATGCAGCTTGGGAAGGATCTGTGGTAGTTAACCTCTGAAGTGCGCATGGGGGTAATTGGAAACGTCCCCCTGTGCTGACGTATTTGAGGTGTTTCCGTCACTAAAATATTCATTGTGCCATTAATAGCATTAATATTTATCCATATGCGCCTATTATGGGTTGATTATAAAGGTATTAACCTGAAACAACAATAAAACGAGTGAAAACAGCGTTTGGATGGTCAAAATCGGAGATATAGCCCGCGAGTTGTATAATGTATGGATGAGGCAATCTGCTTTCCCGCCAATTTCCCCCAAGGCCACTGAGGACACAGTCGATCGATACTCTCTCTCTCGCTTGCACTCGCTTGCTATCAGTGATGACCACACCCTCCAATCGGATTTCTAATGTTAGCACGAAAATATACCTCAGAATAAGGGAATAACAGGGAAAATAGGTGATAAACGAAGAGAGGAGGAAAGTGGGGAAGGAGGGGAGGTAGAGGACTGAGATTTTGCATGGCCCAGGGGCCAAAAAAAAAATAAAAACAAAAAAAAAAAAAATATAAAAAAATATTTTTTTTTCGATGTCAAAAGTTGATTTTTATTTTCTCTGACTCTTAAGAGTCTTCCCGCAGTGCGCCGGGGGAACTCTTAAGAGTCTCCCCGCAGCTCCCGGGTTAAGAGGATTGGTTGAGACAGTGTGAAACCTTAATATTGCTAGAGGTCCTTCCCAAGCTGGATAAAATAGTTGCCAGAATATGATGAAATGTCGTCCCTGGTACTGAATGGGTTAATTTTCAGTTGACTAATCAGACGAGTTAACCACTGCGTAAGAAACTACACTCGTAATTCAAGCATGTGCATTATGCTTCCATGTATAAGATCACGGAGAGGAACGGAACTTATGTGGCCAACTGTACCGTAGCGCTAATAACTCATGTCTCAGATGCCATTAAGTTTGGCTCGCTCTGTGCTGTATTTGTGTCTGTCAGATGCTAAATAGGGTGAGTAATTGTAGGAGCACGTCTGTATATCTCACTCGAAAAGAAGACATTTTTAGATATTGCTGATACCAATTATTGATCAAAATTATGCTTAGTGCCGAGACATTACTTATATGGCCGACTGAACATAAATTACCATAGACAAAGTGGTTTACGTGGACTTATTGATTGTGACTATACGGGGAATCGAACCATCGCTCTTCAGTCCGCTTCTACCGATCCATTGTTCCGGATTGAAGTGCCGTAATTGAGCGGGAAGCGGCCCCGGTATATGAAGGCCGGACAATCACAGAGAAAGGCAATCAGAACACCCCACTCAGATCACTCGCGGGGCCGGAGATGGGGAGATTCGTTTGATGGGGAGATTATATAGGTAGGTAGGGGGAGAGTACATTGATGGGGTGATTATGTAGTTGGGTAGGGGGAGAGTACATTGATGGGGTGATTATGTAGTTGGGTAGGGGGAGAGTACATTGATGGGGTGATTATGTAGTTGGGTAGGGGGAGAGTACATGGAAGGGGTGATTATGTAGATGGGGAGAGTACATTAATGGGGTGATTATGTAGGTGGGTAGGGGAGAGTACATTGATGGGGTGATTATGTAGTTGGGTAGGGGGAGAGTACATTGATGGGGTGATTATGGGGATGGGGAGAGTAAATTCATGGGGAGATTATGTAGGTGGGTAGGGGGAGAGTAAATTGATGGGGTGATTATGTAGGGGGAGAGTACATTGATGGGGTGATTATGTAGGTGGGGAATGTACATTGATGGGGTGATTAAGTAGGAGGGTAGGGAGAGAGTACATTGATGTGGGTGATTATGTAGGTGGGTAGAGTACATTGATGGGGTGATTATGTAGGTGGGTAGGGGGAGAGTACATTGATGGGGTGATTATGTAGTTGGGTAGGGGGAGAGTACATTCATGGGGTGATTATGTAGTTGGGTAGGGAGAGAGTACATTAATGGGGTGATTATGTGGATGGGGAGAGTAAATTGATGGGGAGATTATGTAGTTGGGTAGGGGGAGAGTACATTGATGGGGTGATTATGTAGTTGGGTAGGGGAGAGTACATTGATGGGGTGATTATGTAGGTGGGTAGAGTACATTGATGATGATTATGGGGATGGGGAGAATATGTAGGTGCGTAGGGGGAGAGTAAATTGATGGGGTGATTATGTAGTTGGGTAGGGGGAGAGTACATTGATGGGGTGATTATGTAGGTGGGTAGAGTACATTGATGGGGTGATTATGTAGGTGGGTAGGGAGAGAGTACATTGATGGGGTGATTATGTAGATGGGTAGGGGAGAGTACATTGATGGCGTGATTATGTAGATGGGGAGTACATTGATGGGGTGATTATGTAGGAGGGTAGGGGAGAGTACATTGATGGGGTGATTATGTAGTTGGGTAGGGGGAGAGTACATTGAGGGGGTGATTATGTAGGTGGGTAGAGTACATTGATGGGGTGATTATGGGGATGGGGAGAGTAAATTGATGGGGAGATTATGTAGGTGGGTAGGGGAAGAGTAAATTGATGGGGTGATTATGTAGGTGGGTAGGGGGAGAGTACATTGATGGGGTGATTATGTAGGTGGGGAATGTACATTGATGGGGTGATTAAGTAGGTGGGTAGGGAGAGAGTACATTGATGGGGTGATTATGTAGGTGGGTAGAGTACATTGATGGGGTGATTATGTAGGTGGGTATGGGGAGAGTGCATTGATTGGGTGATTATGTAGTTGGGTAGGGGGAGAGTACATTGATGGGGTGATTATGTAGTTGGGTAGGGAGAGAGTACATTGATGGGGTGATTATGTAGATGGGTAGAGTACATTGATTGGGTGATTATGGGGATGGGGAGAGTAAATTGATGGGGAGAATATGTAGTTGGGTAGGGGGAGAGTACATTGATGGGGTGATTATATAGTTGGGTAGGGGGAGAGTACATTGATGGGGTGATTATGTAGGTGGGTAGAGTACATTGATGGGGTGATTATGGGGATGGGGAGATTATGTAGGTGGGTTGGGGGAGAGTAAATTGATGGGGTGATTATGTAGTACAAAGGAGTACAAAGGAAATCAAGCAACAACAGGTCTAGTGACCCTTCTAGGCTGCTTGTCCTCCAAAACACTGAGGATCAAGTGTCCAAACAGTGGTTTAGAGTGGGTAAGGGAACATTGGAAAGGGAACTACTGCCCTGCCACTAACGTGGCAGGACTAGGAAGTTAGTAGGGGACATATGGGTTAGTAACTGAGGGGAGGATAAAATAAAGTTATTCATTTACAAACGCAGTCAGTCGCGGGTTTGATGCGAGATATTTGTCTACGCGGAATTTAAATGAATCAACGGTGCTGCAGTCTATAACGTCTCGGGGAAGCCCATTCCACAAGTTGACAACTCGATTGAAGAAGAAATTCTTAGATTCGTGTGAGTTAAAAGATTTACCAATAATTTTGCAACCGTTTCCCCGCGTGTAATTAGATTGGTCGATAGTGAAGTATGGTACTTACTACAGTTCATATTGTCGATGCCTTTGATGATTTTGAACACTTGAATTAAGTCACCTCTTAATCTGCGCTGGGTTAAAGGAAATATATTTAATTCTCTAAGACGCTCTTCGTATGGTTTGTTCTTTAGGCTAGGTATCATTTTGGTAACTCTACGTTGAACTCGTTCATGTCTTTTTGGTAATAAGGGCACCAGCATTGAACGCAGTATTCCAGAAGAGGGCGGACTAAGGAATTGTAAAGGGTTAGGATTACGTCTTTGGATTTATGCTCAAATGATCTGCCTATAAAGCCAATTATTTTGTTTGCCTTCTTAACAACTTCTGAACATTGTTGACTCGGTTTTAGGTTACTCGATATTGTTACTACCAGATCGGTTTTTCTGTTTACATTCTTAAGCTAAGTGCCATTCATCGAATAGTTTGCTTTCTCATTTAGGTATCCGATATGTAGTTCTTTACATTTATCCGCATTGAAACTCATTTACCAAATTTGGGCCCAATGTGACAATTTATCTAGATTGTGTTGCATATCGTCAACTTGATCTTTTGAGAGTACGCTATTTGCAATTTTTGTATCGTCAGCAAATTTTGAGATTGTACAGGTGAGACCCTCATCTATGTCATTGATGTAAATTAGAAAGAGAATTGGTCCTAGTACCGATCCCTGGGGTACCCCGCTACTTACATTGGTCCATTTAGATGCCTTACCGTTTATGACTACTCTTTGCTTTCTGTCGCTGAGCCAATTTTCTATCCATTTCAACACACCGTCTTGTATTCCATGCGCTTTTAGTTTTAGCAGTAAACGTTTGTGGGGAACTTTGTCAAAGGCCTTTTGAAAATCAAGGTATATAATATCTACAGCTTTACTCTTATCGTAGAGGTTGAGAATATCGTGGAAGAAGTCTAAGAGGTTTGTTAAACAGGAACGTTTTTTACGAAAGCCGTGTTGAGTATCTTTAAGGATGTTATTTTCCTCTAAGTGATTTACGAGTCTGTCTCGCATGACCGTTTCTAGCATTTTACATACAACTGAGGTTAAGCTAATTGGACGATAGTTACTGGGTAGGGATTTGCTGCCGTTTTTGAATATCGGTGTTACGTTGGCTATCTTCCACTGATCAGGCATAGTTCCAGACTGCAAGGATTTATTGAATAGTAATGTCAGTGGTTTGGAGAGCTCATCTTTAGCTTCCTTTAGAACTCTAGGCGAGATTGTATCAGGTCCAGGCGTTTTATTTACCTTGAGTTTATCTAAACAATTCAATACTTCTCTCTCTGTAACGGTGATATTGCTTAGAACATCTGAATTATCAATCTGAATCGGCGATGGTGTAGGGATATCACTGAGGTCTTCTGTTGTAAAAACTGATGCAAAGAAGGTATTGAGGGCATTACTCATTTGTACTTCGTCTTTGGTGTATTCTCCATTTTCATCGACTGACGGTCCAACAGTTGAAGTAACTACTTTTTTCTTTCTGATATAACTATAGAATTCTTTCGGGTTTGTTTTACTTTGATTCGCAATATGTAACTCTAGGGTCTTTTTACTTTGCTTAATTAACTTTTTGGCTTTGCGTCGTAGCTCTACAAATTTCACCCGTTCTTCGTCATTTTGTGAGGATTTTAATCTATCATTAGCAAATTTTTTAGCAAGCAGGCAGTTTGAAATATCTTTATTCCACCATTTGGGCTTATTATTATGGCCTGGACGCCGCATTTTCGATGGTATGCAGTCTTGCACTGCTTTTAGGTAAGTGGTTTCGAATAACTTCCAAGATGTATTTATGTCGTTATTGTTAATTAAAAAGCTCCAGTCAGTTTCTTTAAACATAGCTCTAAGTTTATGAAAGTTTGCTTTCTTGAAATTAGGGACTTTTTCGATGCTACTATTTGGTTCGTTACTAGTAAAGTTTAAAGTGAAAGTTATCGTACGATGGTCGCTGTTCCTGAATTCATCACCAACATTCAAATTCTCTATTAATTCTTCTTTTGTTGCAAGTACAATGTCAAGAACGTTATTACCACGGGTCGGTGTTCGAACAAATTGATAAAGCGAACTCTCTTGCAATTTCGTATACAAGTCATGTCCGGAGTGTGAAGTAAGAGTATCGCCCCACTTGGTCACAGGTAAATTAAAGTCGCCAAAAAATACGGTATCTTGTGAGTTACTTACATCTGCAATTTGTTCATAAATTTCTCGGTCAGTTTGCACTGATTGAGCTGGAGGTCTGTATATTAATGCAAGTATTATTTTTGTACCTTTATTATTCTTTATTAGCACAAAAGATGTGTCGACGTTCACAATTTGAGGTTTTGACAAGAGGGTCGGGTTAAGACTTTCTTTGATATAAAATAAAACGCCACCTCCATTTTTATTTATTCGGCTTTTCTCAAACAGTACATAACCGGGAAGTGAATACTCTGCTAAATAGGCTCTATCTACTGTATTGAGCCAAGATTCTGTTATACCAATCACATCATAATTTTCAGTAAACACTAGTTCCTCTAAATCTGAAAATTTATTGCGTATGCTACGAGCGTTTGCATAGAAAACCTTTAAAGTTGCGGTTTTAGAACTCACAGAACGTTCTTTAATCAAATTTTTGGTTCTGATCGGATGTACATTTACATTCATGGCTGACATCGGTCCTCGGTCGTTATCCCTGGCGGTTTTGAATTTGGGTCGTGTTGGTGGAGCTTTATCCAAATTCGCGGTTCTTGACAGATTAGCATTTAATTCCTTCGCAGGTTGTAGGTGGATATGGGGAGAATACATTGATGGGGTGATTATGTAGGTGGGTAGAGTACATTGATGGGGTGATTATGTAGGTTGGTAGGGAGAGAGTACATTGATGGGGTGATTATGTAGATGGTTCGGGGAGAGTACATTGATGGGGTGATTATGTAGGTGGGGAATGTACATTGATGGGGTGATTAAGTAGGAGGGTAGGGAGAGAGTACATTGATGGGGTGATTATGTAGGTGGGTAGAGTACATTGATGGGGTGATTATGTAGGTGGGTAGGGGAAGAGTACATTAATGGGGTGATTATGTAGTTGGGTAGGGGGAGAGTACATTGATGGGATGATTATGTAGTTGGGTAGGGAGAGAGTACATTAATGGGGTGATTATGTAGATGGGTAGAGTACATTGATAGGGTGATTATGGGGATGGGGAGAGTAAATTGATGGGGAGATATTGTAGTTGGGTAGGGGGAGAGTACATTGATGGGGTGATTATGTAGTTGGGTAGGGGAGAGTACGTTGATGGGGTGATTACGTAGGTGGGTAGAGTACATTGATGGGGTGATTATGGGGATGGGGAGAGTAAATTGATGGGGAGATTATGTAGGTGGGTATGGGGAGAGTAAATTGAGGGGGTGATTATGTAGGTGGGTAGGGGAGAGTACATTGATGGGGTGATTATGTAGGTGGGTAGAGTACATTGATGGGGTGATTATGTAGGTGGGTAGGGAGAGAGTACATTGATGGGGTGATTATGTAGATGGGTAGGGGAGAGTACATTGATGGGGTAATTATGTAGGTGGGTAATGTAAATTGATTGGGTGATTATGTAGGTGGGTAGGGGGAGAGTACATTGATGGGGTGATTATGTGGAGGGGTAGAGTATGTAGGTGAGATTATGTAGATGGGTGGATGACGTAGGTAGGGAGAGTTCATTGATGGGGAGATGGAGAATCTTGTGATATTACAGTACAAACATAGGCAAGGATGTAGTTACCGGGTGTACCGCCCGCCTTGTTTACACTACGCGGGCGCTTGCGATCATGTTCCCGTCTATTTTGACATCCATGGGATACAATACTAGGTTGAGGGGGAATCTTGCCTCTCTCATCTCCCCTTCCCCCCTCCCCCCATTTATATTGCTAGCAGGGGGCAAATAACAGACAAAATAGCCATCAAAATAGACGGGCACTTAACCACGAGCGATCGACATAATATGTAAACATGATGACCGTACGCCCACATACTACATCCTTCCCCAAACGTATTATTCACCTGGTTCATTCCGTTCACACAAATATATAATTCAGCTCACCAGTGTAAAATAATATCGAGGACACTACACACTCTGACGTGTGTATTGTGGACGCATCAGGGGTTTATTGGGTATTACGAGAGAGAGAGAGAGAGAGAGTTACATAGATACACACACTACACAGACCTTACGGTCCCTACTAGGTAGTCCGGTCTTAATGCTAAAATAAAATTTGCTACAATGTGGAAGACAAGGATAGTAAAGCAGAAGGCTCTCTCCCCACCCACTACTCTCTCCGACGTTTTTTTTTTTCGGTATGAAATTTAGTTGGGGAAACCAATCCGCCAGCAGAATGAGAACAACATATTCTGGGAAGTTCACAGTAAAGAACGAAGTTGAGAAATATTATATACTACTGATGAGAGAGAGAGAGAGAGGGGGGGGGGGATGAGAGACGGAGCCATTTGTAAATCACTATAGGGTATTAGTTGCCGGGTACCGAATCTGTGCTCAGAATTTAACTATTAGAGACTCGAAGGACAATGATTTAGTTTACACGTGTGTGTGTTTTTTTCTATGCGAGTGAGGCAGTCAGAAGTCAGAACTGCCTGTAGGGAGTGCCTCCCCCATAGTTGAAAGAGTGACAGGGCCAAAATCAAGGGAAGTTCGAGCCAAAATGCCTGGATGCACGGAGTTTGAAGCAATTTAAGTCATAGGAGGAAGGAAAGACTGATTCTGGGAGAGAGTTCCATAGCTCAGCTGTTGTGTGTGTGTGTGTGTGTGTGTGTGTGTGTGTGTGTGTGTGTGTGTACTTACTCTAGTTGTACTTACTCTAGTTGTATTGCGGGAGTGAGCATGCTCGTTATTTCCCGCCTCCTATATGTGTAGGTGTTATATGTATCGTTGGAATGGCTGTGGATGTGTGTGTAGTCTGTATTTTTAGCCAATTGGCGACATCGGAAACGAAGGCTTAGGGTGGATCTGTATGGTACCATTCTCACTATAGACGGTACCGTCTCGCCCGAAGGTTTAGGTAGCCATCAGCTTAGGTGAACCATATGATACCCATCTCGCCTTGTACCATTTTTGCCAACCCCAGATGGGACGTCACAACGTCGTCCACTTATTCCAGGTACCTATTTACAGCTATGTGAACTGAGGCTAACACATGAAAGGAGACAAGCCCAATTTGTCTCCGCCCGGCCGGGGATTGAACCCCCGACCCCTCGTGTGTGAGACGAGAGCTCTACCTACTAGGCTACGGGCTATGTGTGTGTGTGTGTGTGTGTGTGTGTGTGTGTGTGTGTGTGTGTGTGTGTGTGTGTGTGTGTAAACGTTTACGTTTTTTTGTAATCCATCTTTTAGTTCAAGTACCGAAATACCGATACTCGGGAAACATTTAGTTTAAAGCAAAAATGTTTTAAATGTCAAATATATAGTTGAGTTTCCGTTTTAATTTCTATAATTATCGTTTTTTATGATAGAAATTGAAAAACCAGGACTTTAGAAAACGTACCAATTTAAGGGTAACTATTGTATGTTCAAGTATATGCCTCGATTATGATCGACTCCTCACGATGGCTAATTTTAACTTTTGTTTAGGGATTCGCAGAATACTGCTCACGGGTAGCATAGTATGTGGGGTTTGTGCGTAGAGTTAAGGGTTGATGAGAAGGATGCTAAATAGAATTAGGAGGACAATTATTGGTGATCCTAGTTGTAAACGTATCAAGATTGCGAATTTGAGCTGTTAAGGGGGTCAAAGGCTTTTTGTTATCTCCTTTTCTGGCTTGTATCTATTCGGTCCCATTCAGCCTACTGTTTTAAGACGTTTACTCCCATCCAGGTGTCGATTTTTTCCTGGCGAGCGGTAGCGAGCCAGCATATTTTTAAAGTTTTTGACAGCAGGCTAAATTTTTACATTTTTCGATAGAAAAATGTTTCCGGCGAAGCCAGATTTCTCCATACAATGCTGGTTCGCTATCGCTCAACAGGAAGAAATTGACACCTGGATGGGAGTAAACGTCTTACAACAGTAGGCTGAATGGGGCCGAATAGATACAAGCCAGAGAAAGAGAGAGAAAAAAAAACTGCCCCCCCCCCCCCCCTCCCATCCTTAAGGATATGATGTGAAATATGCTACTATACGGGGGAACAATAGTGCCTGATTATTGTCGTGTCTGGCATGGGATATTTAACCCTTTTAGTACAGGGGACGTCTTCTATATATATATATTATATTCTGGCAACTATAGACGCGCGTTCTATCGCTTACACACACACACATACATATTATATACTTCCATAGACACACACACACATTGACACACACACACATATATACTTACATAGACACACACGTACATTGACACACACACACACACACACACACACACACACACACACACACACACACACACACACACACACACACACACACACACAATCATACTTTACTCTTGATTTTGCTAAACTCCCTCCTGTTACACACCACAACAATTTATTAATTTAACCGAACTACTGATTAAAAGGGACCAATTTAGTCTTATCGGCTGGAGAGGTGGACAAGGGCAACTCTCGCCTCTCGGGCACTTGTACTTAAGAGCGGGGATTGTGTGGCTTGGAGAGAGAGAGAGTGAGTTGAGGAAGAGGAACCGGAAGAGAGAGAGTGTTACAAGGAATAGTTAGTATTTCAGAGACGTTGCGGTCAATTCCGAGGAGATACTCGAAGTGGAAGAAGAGAGACTGTTTAGTGCACTACACTCATTGCAGAGTGTGCAAAATGCTATATACTCTCTTTTTAAACTGTTCTACTGGAGAACTATTTACAACTTCGGAGGGAAGTTTGTTCCAGGTAGAACATATCTTATATGTGAAAAAGTTTCCACAGATACTATTGCTGAACCTTTTCAATTCTAATTACCAGCCATGGTTGCGTGTTGTATTCATATGGAGGCTAAACATTTTGCTATAATCCAAATTTTCAAACCCATTAAGTATTTTAAATACTTCAATGAGCTGACCTCGTAGTCAGCGTGTCTCCAACGGAAAGAGATCAAGAGCTCTCAACCGGTCCTCATAGCTCATTCTTCTAAGCAATGGGATAAGCTTTGTAGCCCTAGCTTTTACTCATTCCAGTCGCTCTATATCTTTCCTGAGTGCTGGAGACCAGAATTGAACAGCATACTCCAGGAGAGGCCGTATCAGAGCGTTGTGAAGTGTGAGGACTATTTCCTTATTTCTATACTTAAATTGCCTCTTAATATAGCCCAATAATTTCCGAGCTTTGTTCTCTACTTCAATGCACTGCTTGGAAAACTTTAGGTCACTGCTAATCAGAACACCCAAATCCTTTTCAAGTCAGTCACTTCCAGAGGCATTCCCAATAGTGTGTGAGAGAGAGAGAGAGAGAGAGAGAGAGATATGATGATGAGTAACCGGAAGAGAGAGTAAGTGAGTGAGAGAGTGTGAAGGAAAGCGAGTGGAAAAAGGAGGAAGGAAACTCAGAGCGATAATAATCATAATAATGATAATAATCATAATTAAAGTTGCAAGCAACGTTGTCCGGGGTTCGACGGTTTTGCAAAGCAGGGTATTGTGTTGGATACAAATGCTGTGTCACAGATATCAAAAGATCATTTAACTTATCGGGCATGGAGAAACTACAGAAGGAGCAGATTGTGCAAACAAACAAGAGCGAGAGAGGGAGAGATTGGCTGTAAAAGGGATCTGCCTCTATCCGTTTAGTAACAGAGTTGTAGATATGTGGAATAGGCTACCGAGTGCTATAATGGGATCAAGAACAATAGAGCTTCAACTTGAAATTAGATAGAACGAGATGGGTTGGGTGTGAAAGGGATCTGCCATGTGTAGGTCAATCGGCTCTGGAGACTCCCGTTTTCTTATTTTCTCATTTGTGAAGGAGAGGGAGTATGGCGAGAGAATAGGATGTCGTAAACGTAAGGAAGATAGCGATATATATGAGAGAGAGAGAGAGCGCGGGATAGATTGGGTGTGAAAGGGATCTGACATGTGTGGGCCAATCGGCTCTCTGCAGACTCCGGTTTTCTTATGTTCTCATTTGTGAGAGAGAGAGAGAGAGAGAGACTAGGTCACTAGAATGTCATAAATGTAATGAAGACAGAGATAAATGAGAGCGAGTTTTTATGAGATGGGTTGGGTGTGAAAAGGATCTGTCTTGTGTGGCCCAATTGGCTCTCTACAGATTCCCATTTTCTTATGTTCCTATTTCTTACAATTGTGTTTTGGTTGCAGGTATATGACAACATGGGTGTATAGTAAGTAGTGTAAATAACAGGTAACGTTTATGAGATGGATTGAGTGTGAAAGGGACCTGCCTCATGTGGGCCACTTGGCTCTCTGCAGACTCCCATTTTCATCTTGGTTGCATGTGTAAGGGATCTGCCTCATTTGTACCGGTGTGTAAACAAACAAGAGCGAGAGAGAAAGAGATTGGCTGTGTAAGGGATCTGCCTCTATTTGCTTGGTAAAAGAGTTGTAGATATGTGGAATAGGCTACCAAGTGCTATAGTGGGATCAATGACAATAGAGCTTCAACATAAAATTTGATAAGACGAGATGGATTGGGTGTGAAAGGGATCTGCCGTGGGTGGGCCAATCGGCTCTCTGCAGACTCCCATTTTCATCTTGGTAGCATGTGTAAGGATCTGCCTCCTTTGTACCAGTGTGCAAATAAGAGAGAGATTGGCTGTGTAAGGGATCTGCCTCTCGTAACAGAGTCGTAGATATGTGAAATAGGCTACCTAGTGCTATAGTGGGATCAAGAACAATAGAGAATTTCAAGTGAATATCAGATAGTCATATGGACGAAATGGGTTAGATGTGAAAGGGATCTGCCTTTTGTGGGCCACTTGTGTCTCTGCAGATTCCCATGTTCATGTAAGGAATCTGCCTCATTTGTACCGGTGTGCATACAAACGAGCTACAGAGAGAGACGGGTGTGTAAGGGATCTGCCTCTATTCGTTTAGTAACAGAGTTGTAGATATGTGGAATAGGCTACCGAGTCCTATAGCCAATCGCCTCTCTGCAGACTCCTGTTTACTTATGTTCTCATTTGTGAGAGAGAGCGAGGCTCCCTATTTCCTGTTCTCATGCACTAGTACAGTATGTCGTAATCGTATGGAAGACAGCGATAAATAAGAGAGAGAGAGAGCGATAACTAATGCGTAGCCTATAGCAACACTCAAACAAGCACACACATAGCTACACAAGACCATCACACAAGCACGCCTATCTAGCGACGAACTGTCCTGTTTACATATCATACACACTCATCGCCAATGATTATGCTCTGAGGTTTGTATTTGCTGATCTTATCCTGTGTATAAATGTAACCCTTACACATGTTTTTATTAAATAATGACATTAAACAGGATTCATGATTTAAATACAAGGCTAGATATTTATCGGAATTACGTATTTACCTTCGGAAAGCTAAAATATAATGTTTACACATATGGGATAGGGAGGAGGGAGGGAGGTATAAGGTGTGGACCGATGGAAGGGAAGAGAACCCCGATATACATACGAGATACATAGCTTCATATGTGTGTATTGATAACTTTCATGCTATTATGTATGCATACAGAAGTAGCAGGACACATATGTCAAGAGTGAACACCAATAACTTAATCCATACACAGTAAAAAAGACGGAAATACTATCGTACATACAAAGTGATGGAATGGGGATGGGGGGAGGGAGAGACGTACTGTAGGTGCGAGTCTCTGGGGAGGGTAGGGGAAGGTGGTGGTTGTAGGCAGTGTTGCCAGTTGTACTGCTACATATTACCGCTAGATGTAGAGCTATATTTACTTCAGTTTAGCAGCCATTTTTTCATATCTAGAGACATTTACTCGGGATAATTTGAAAATTTCAGACATTCTAGTTATATTACATTGTAAAATTTGCAAAACAAACAAACCAAAACTCTTTAGGAATTGCAGCATTATTCTACCATTGTTTGACTATGTAGCAACATGCTAGCGACTTTTGAGAAAGGATCTAGCGGTATTTTGGGGTAACACTTAGGCAGTGTTGCCAGTTGTATCGCTACATATTACCGCTAGATGTAGAGCTATTTACTTCAATTTAGAAGCCATTTTTTCATATCTAGAGAGATTTACTAGGGATAATTTAAAAATTTCAGACATTCTAGTCATATTACATTGTAAAATTTGCAAAACAAACAAACCAAAACTCTTTAGAAATTGCAGCATTATTCTAACATTGTTTGACTATGTAGCAACATGCTAGCGACTTTTGAGAAAGGATCTAGCGGTATTTTGTGGAGACATACTGGGAGGGTGGGAGGGAGGTGGTGGTTGCAGTGTTGCCAGTTGTAAAGCTACATATTACCACTAAATGTAGAGCTATTTACTTCAATCTAGCAGCCATTTCTTTTATATCTAGAGACATTTACTAGGGATCATTTGAAAATTTCAGACATTCTAGTCATACTACATTGTAAAATTTGCAAAACAAACAAACCAAAACTCTAGAAATTGCAGCATTATCCTAACATTGTTTGACTATGTAGCAACATGCTAGCGACTTTTGAGAAAGGATCTAGCGGTATTTCGTGGTAACACTTTAGGAGGGTTAAAATACGGGCAATTGCCAAAACTTTAAAGGTCCATATCATTGTTATTAAACTAAGCATTTGGCAAAAGGAGGAATTGTTACCTTAGCCAATACACTGTCATTCACCAAAAATAAATTTGAATTTATCATTATTATTTGGTAGGGTAGGTATGTATAGGTAGGTTGGCTAAATAATTGCTGGAATTCGTAGGGACTCGAACTGTTTTGAGAGAGTTAAATAAAAAAAAAAATATAGATCTGAATAATAAAGAGATTATGTTATTAAGCAAAACTGGGGGATGCGTGGAAGCCTATAGGACTGTAGACGGTAAACTTTGTGTGGGTAGCGAATGCGGTTTTAAAGTAATTTAAGAATAGACAGTTTTCAATGCTGCGGCCAAACTATTCCACCCATTTATATTTTTTGGTATCAAAACGTTCGGAATCGCGAGCCTCACCCAACTACGCAAGCATGGCTTTGATCATCGGAGTAGTTTTCAAGATGTGGAATTTTATGTGGAAGTAGAGGTTTTTTCAAGATTGCCGGAAAAAAACCCACGTGCAAAAGCAAAACCTTCTCTATAAAATTTGCGGAGCATTAGTAGGGGAGTGCGTATGCCAAAGCCCAGTCGTTTCCTGTGAGTGGGAGAGACGGTATTTAGGCGTCAAGTTTTTCGGGAAGTCGGCTGCCACGGACCTGTTTGGCCGCCATGCCGGATGTTTAGCATATCAAAAGTTGCCCAATACAAAAACGCACCTCTTGTGAAAGTTTGGTCCCGATCCAAAAAGCGGTTCTGGAGTTCTTGCGTCGAAACCGGCGCGTAAGAAGAATTTGGATGAAAACCCAGGTTTAATGATTACAATAGGGGTTCCCCGTAGGGGACGAACCCCTAATAATAATACTATATATAGCCATAGCAAGCTGATGGGTATGATAAAACTGAATGTGACAAAGATAGCAAAAGAGTTTTATGGGAGATGAGAGTGGTATGATAGGAACACAATAAAAGCGGTATTATGAGAGAGAGAGAGAGAGAGAGGGGGGGGGGGAGATTGGTATGATAGGAGCACATTAAAACCGGTATTATGAGAGAGAGTACAAAGGAGTAAACCGGAAGTCAAGTAACAACAGGTCTAGCGACCCCTCGAGGTTGCTTGCCCGCTAAATCACTGCTGTTCAAAGTGTCCAACAGTGGTTCAGAGTGGGTAAGGGACAATTGGAAAATGAAGTACTGCCTTAAGACCAATTTCCTTGGCAGGGTTAGGAGATGTTAGTAGGGAACAATTTGGTTTACTAATATATCACGGCTACAAGTGATCCTCGATGTATCTGAGTAAAAGGTAATTCATTTACAAATGCAATCAGTCGCGGGTTTAAGGCGAGGTGCTTGTCTAGGCGATGTTTAAAAGAATCAACGGTGCTGCAGTCTATAACATCTCGAGGAAGCCCATTCCACAAGTTCACAACTCAATTGAAGAAGAAATTCTTAGACTCGTGCGAGTTAAAAGATTTACCAATAATTTTGCAACCATTTCCCTGCGTGTAGTTTGCTTAGTCGATCGTAATGTACTTATTACAGTTCATATTGTCGATGCCTTTGATGACTTGAATTATGTCACCTCTTAACCCCTTCAGACATATATGACGCAGAGGTTGCCAGATTAGCAATAAGAAATAGAGTTCTCTCACTCTTATAATTACCTCTCCAAAATTAGTTTTCTGCCCACATCTAACTCAAAGACAACTGCAGAGGTTGAAGTAACTAAAATAAAGGTTTGTAAAAAACCCTGATGGTAATAAAGGCTTTAAAGTATCCCTAATAGGCTCAAAATTGCGTCATATGTCGGAGAGGGTTAATCTGCAATGGGCTAAAGGAAATAAACTTAACTCTCTAAGACGCTCCTCGTAGGTTTTTTTCTTAGATTAGGTATCATTTTGGTAACTCTACGTTGAACTCGTTCAAGTTTATCGATATCTTTTTGGTAGTAAGGTCACCAGGATTGAACGCAATTTTTCAGCAGAGGACGGACTAGGGAATTGTAAAGAGTTAGGATTACATCTTTGGATTTATGCCCGAATGACCTGCCTATTCAGCCAATTATTTTGTTTGCCTTCTTAACAACTTCTGAACATTGTTGACTGGGTTTTAGGTTACTCGATATTGTTACTCCCAAATCAGTTTATCTGTCTACACTGTGTGTGTGTGTAGAAGAGGGGGGTGGGGGGCGAGTGTGGGTGAAGGGAGGAAATGTGTGTGTGTGTGTGTGTTATTGTGGATGGATGTGTTTGTGTGTGTGTGTGTGTGTGTGTGTGTGAGAGAGAGAGGACATGTAAGAAATGGAGAGTGAAGGGAAATTGCAAACAAAGGAAATAGGAATGGTGGTCTCTCTCTAAGCACAATAAAACTAATATATTATATATCTAACAGGCCTAGCAAGTATATATATATATTCCTGTATTCAGATTAATTAAGCCGAATTATACACTTTCATAGAAAACGGAATAGATGACCATCATTTGGAGGTTTTGGCGGGAAAAGCGCGACATTTGATGGTCTTGGAAGAGGCATATCAAATCACCTTCCATATTTAACTCTAGATGATCGTTATTAATATTTTGTACTACCCATACACAACCTATGATATTGACTTAGTGGATTATTAGATGAATTGACTATTTAGCCGCACGATTTTATTATTGTGTGTAAGTGTTCAGGTGGAAGACTATAGACTCTCGCTTGATTCCCCGAAACGGTGACGCTGGGTAAAGACGCGTCGCTCTTCCCGTAGTTATTTTAGCTTTTTGTGCGTGATATTCGGATGCCAGAAGTGCGGAAAGAGACTAGCGG
Organism: Paralithodes platypus; assembly: GCA_032716605.1. NCBI lineage: Eukaryota > Metazoa > Arthropoda > Malacostraca > Decapoda > Lithodidae > Paralithodes > Paralithodes platypus. The sequence continues at coordinate 26,536,281 of CM064535.1, forward strand.
TGGTGTTAGACGAATAGCGTACGCCCTGAGAGGAGAATGGGAAGGAAAGAGGCTGAAATAAGGTGAGAAATATGGGTGATACAAGTAACCCCTTCAGGAGACATGACGCTTTGTCGCTTTCTTTATTATGTTCTGGCTAATATTAGACAATTTTCTGCAGTTTGGTAAGGACCTCTAGAAATCAAATGGGTAAAACATATCGTAATTAACCCCTTTAGAGGATTTTGACGAGATTTGACAGTTATTCTGGCTATCAATAGAGGACTTCATTATAATGAGATATATATAATGTATACACGCACACACACACACACACACACACACATATATATATATATACCGTATATATATATATATATATATATATATATATATATATATATATATATATATATATATATATATATATATATATATATCCATATATCCACCTTGGATGATTCCGGTGCTATTCCTCCCTCTCCACCCTCCTCTCTCTTACTTATGCCTAATATCCTAATCTCTTCTAAAGATGTACTTTCTACCCTCTCTGGGCTTAATACTAATAAGGCGTACGGTCCGGACGGTGTTCCTCCTGTTGTTCTCAAAAACTGTGCTTCCGTGCTGACTCCCTGCCTAGGCAAACTCTTTCGTCTCTGTCTATCCTCTAACGTCTTCCCTTCATGCTGGAAGTTTGCTCACATTCAACCTGTCCCAAAGAAGGGTGACCGCTCTCAACCCTCCAACTATCGTCCAATTGCTCTCATCTCTTGTCTTTCTAAAGTTTTTGAAACCATTCTTGCTTCCAAATTTCTTAAGCATTTCTCTTCTCATAATCTGCTCTCAGATCGCCAGTATGGCTTCCTTAAGGGTCGCTCTACTGGTGATCTTCTTTCATATCTTACTAACTCTTGGTCATCCTCCTTTCGGGACTTCGGTGAGACTTTTTCTATTGCACTAGATATATCAAAAGCTTTCGATAGAGTCTGGCACAAATCTTTAATTTCTAAACTACCCTCCTTCGGTTTCTATCCCTCCATCTGTGCCTTTGTCTCTAATTTCCTTTCCGGCCGTTCCATAGCCGCGGTTGTGGACGGCCATTGTTCACTTCCTCACCCTATAAACTCCGGTGTTCCTCAGGGCTCTGTCCTATCTCCTATTCTTTTTCTAGTTTTTATAAATGATCTCCTCAACTGTACCTCAATTCCCATCCATTCATACGCAGACGACTCGACCTTACACTACTCCATTAGTTTTTCAGAACGCCCCAGCCAGCAATCCCTCAACGACAAACGTAATGAAGCCACAGAACTCTTAAATTATGATCTAAATACTATCTCCAATTGGGGCAGAGAAAACCTTGTTAACTTTAATGCTTCCAAAACCCAATTTCTCCATCTATCTACCCGTCAGGATCTCCCAGCGGACTATCCCTTATTCTTCAACAATACAAAAATCAACCCTTCATCTTCTCTCAATATTCTTGGTGTCTCCTTTTCTTCTGCTCTCATTTGGAAGGACCATATTACCAGTCTTGCTAAGGCAGCCTCCCAGAAGCTGGGTGTGCTCAACCGCCTTAGGGGTTCTTTTCCCCTGCACAGCTTCTTGCTCTGTACAGGGGCATAGTGCGTCCTTGTATTGAGTATTGTTCACATGTGTGGGGAGGTTCCTCTCACACCGCTCTCCTAGACAAAGTTGAAAGGAAGGCCTTTCGTATCATTAACTCCCGTCCACTCACCAACTCTCTGCAATCTCTCTCTCTCCGCCGCAATGTTGCATCTCTCTCGCTATTCTATCGCTACTATAATAATCAGTGTTCCTCAGAGCTTTCCCAGTGTATACCACCTCCTTTACGTAGGGCACGTGGTACCCGTCTTGCAACACAATCCCACCCCTACTCTATGCAACTCTCCAACTAACTGCTATAGGCAGTTATGCCTTTTGCCTCCCTCAATCACATAGAAAAAATAAATAAAATAAAATAAAAAAAAGGGGCGGAGCTGGTTTCGGAACGACGCAACCATTGTAGAGATTGGTGGTCGGTGATGATGTCCACCTTAGTGCCTATGAGAAATGACCGGAAGTTATTTAAGGCCCATATAACGCCTAGGCATTCCCTTTTTGTAGCTGCGTAGCTCTGTTGTGCATTGTTGAGGGATGAACTGGCACAGGCTATGATATGCTCCTTACCATCTTCCACTTGGGCAAGAACTGCGCCTATTACATAGAGTGACACGTCTGTGTACAGTCGAAATGGTTGTTGGTACTCAGGGAAGGCGACTGTAGGGGCGTTTACTAGATTGTCCTTCAGGGTGTTAAAGACTTGGTCTCGTTCTGGTGTCCATTTGAATTCCGTCTCCTTCCTGGTGAGTTCATGGAGGGGTTTCGCGATGGCTGCAAAGTTTTGGACACAACATCTATAATAGGTTGCTAGGCCTAAGAACGATCGTACCCCTTTTACGGTAGTTTGGGGTGTCTGGGCTGCAATGGCAGAGAGTTTACGAGGGTCTGGTGAGATGCCTTTGGCGGAGATGACATGGCCCAAGAAATCTACTGTTGTCCTTGCAATTTCACATATGGAGGGTTTTAATTTGAGTCCTGCTTGCCTGATGCGTTGGAGAACCTGATGGAGTCGTCGAAGGTATTTCGACTAAGTGTTTGGATATACTATGACGTCGTCTAGATATGCCAAGCAAGTTTCCCAGATTAATCCCTTCAGCACCGACTCCATGAGGCGGGAGAAAGTTGCAGGGACGTTACATAGGCCGAAGGGAAGAACGTTGAATTCATACAGGTGTACTCCGCTTGTTGAAAAAGCTGTTTTCTGCTGGTGTTCTGGTTTGATGGGGACTTGCCAGTAGCCGGCTTGGAGATTGAGAGTCGTAAACCATTTTGAGCCATGGAGGGAATCTAGCGAGTCGTCTATTCGTGATAATGGGGTGGCGTCTTTTATTATAGCGTCGTTTAGGCTTCTGTAGTCGACGCAAAATAGTGTCGATCCGTCCTTCTTTTTAACCACCACTGCGGGTGACGACCAGGGGCTGACTAAAGGTGTAGCGATGCAGGGATCCAACATTTCTTGGACCTGGCGGTGTTCTTCTTGCTTCTGTAGTGAGTTTTTTTGGCGTGATGGTTGACGAATGGGAGGTCCAGTGGTGTGAATGAGATGTTCCTCCACATGGCTTTTACCAATTTCGGTGGGAGTTTGTGCGAATACATCGGCAAAATCTTGTAATAATTGGTTCATCTGATGTTTCTGTAGTGATGTTAAAGTTTTCGAGAGGGGGGGGGGGGGGGGGGGGGGAGGAGGATGGTGGGTAGGGGGTATTTGACTTGGGTGAAGGTTATGTCATTGAAAGTTTCTAAGTCCCCTATGATGAGACCTTTTGGTAATGTTAAAACTTCCTCGGAAATATTAGCAATTAATGCAGTGTTGAGATTAGAGGTTAAAAGGGCAGGTTGGATTCGACAGCGATCCATGTAGGTATTGTCTGTTTGTGGGGTGAATATCATATTTTGTTGGGGTATGGGGCAGAGTGGTACCCATTGTTGGTGTTGGGGGGTATGGAAATATATTGGTTGGTTATTGCAGGGCTTATTATGGTGGTTGTGTGACGTGAACCGTTTGTTTTGTCTAGGTTGGTGTCGTCGTGTGGCGGTTTGGATGGGTTGTGGGCTGGCATTGAGGTCACCAGGGTTAAGGGGGGGCGTGGCGGTGGTTGGTGTGGGTAGAGTTGAGCGGGAGGCGTTGATCGGAGTAGGGATTGCTTTACTTTGATGGTGTTCTTTTTATTTTGCTATCTGGTTTCTTCCGATGTTTTTTCGGGGAAGCGAGTGGAGGGTTGGGGTAATAATTGTATTTATTTTTATTTTTTTTTCTTGAAGATGAGGAGCCGTCTGCCGCAGTCTAGTTGGGCTTGGAGTCATTGGAGGACGTCCAGGCCCATGTAGCCATCGTATTGTTTGCAATCGGAATGAAATACAACGAATGGATGTCTGCATGAGGCGTCAGGTTAAGGGGTGATGATGTGCAGGGGTGGTGTTTCTCCTCTGATGAGTAAAGGAGTATCTCTGGCACTGATGAGATTGGTGGTGGCTGCTTTGAGTGATCCTTACTTCTTTTCATGTTTGTTGTAAAAAGAGTTTAATAAACATGATCGTGTGGCGCCAGAGTATCGATGAGGAGTCTGACGGCAATTCCCTGGTGATAAATGGGTGGTAGTTTGTTGAGTAGGGAAGGGTAGGTGTTAAAAACCATGGGGTGTGCCTTCGGTGTCCTCCAGGATTTCTTCTTCCTCGTCGGTAATGGGGGCGATATCCTCGGAACCGTATTCTTCATCGAGGGGTTCTTCTTCTAGTCCTCTTGACTCCTCTTCCGCGGCTGAGACGCGGGGTGTAGGATTCCTGGTGTTGGCCTGATCCCGGCTAAAATAGATGAGACAGGTGGAGTTGCAGGCACGGAAATCGAAAGGATTAATGGATACGAGTGGATCTAGGGGCGTATCCTGGTGCTTGCCTCTGTGAGAAACGTCCTGGTTGTTTCTGTGAGGGATATATTCTGGTAGGGGTGGTTTGTGAAGGGTTGGTTCGGAAATGTTAGGAGCGCCCGGGGGCGTAAGGTTGAGGGCGACCCTGTGTTGCTCTGGGGTTATAGGGTTGTTGAAAGTTCCCCGGCCTCTTGTGTTGTGGGTGGGGAATCTTTTTATGGCGCCCACCGTTGAAGTTTTTGGGCAGGCGGCGAGAAGTTTGCGTATAGTTATCACATCTCTTTCGAACCCGGTGAGGTCATGTATTGTGAAGTGCTCTTTAACGAAAGCGGGTAGTATACGTAGCAAATTATTAAATACTTGCTGTTTTTGTTGTGCTGCGGTCTGTAGGGGGTAGGTGGATTTGACGTGCTGGTTAATAGTGGCCAGGGTAACGTCAATGGTGATTACTAAATTGGGTATTTTAGTATATACAGTATATATACTATTACACATATATGTTTTGTTTTCTGACTATTATTTGACGATTTTACTTTGATTAGGAAGGCTATATGGAATTTCAAAATACCAGTCATAAGTGTGAAACAGGTTTACACAGATTTACAGAGAGAGAGAGAGAGGCTGATATCAACGACGTAACCAGAAAAACGGAATGATATGAGTCGATGCTGTTCAAAGGAAAATAAAAAAAAGTGAGAGCGAGACAGCGGACTTGGCGATTGAGCTATCTCACTCATAAAAGAGAGAGAGAGAGAGGCCAATAGATAGATAAATAGATAAATGAAGAGAGAGTGAGAGAGAATATATATAGGGTAATAGAAAGATAATTATATATTGATAGATTTATGAATAGAGGAGATGTGCCCATCCATCTTATGTCAAACGCCTTAAACCAGGAGTGGGTGGTCAAGAGATAAATTGATGATAATACTGGTCTATCTATCTATCTATATCTGTCTATCTTTATCTAGGTCTCTATCTACCTCTCTCTATATCTGTCTATCTATCTATCTGTCTGAATCTGTCTATCTATCTATATATTTGTCTATCTATCTATCTATCTATTTGTCTGTCTGTCTGTTTATTTATCTATCAATCTACAAGAAAGTCGCAGCAACACGTAAGCCAAAAATGCAGAATATCCACAGGGAAGGAAGAAAATCAGATATTCTGCCTAATTATATATCACTCATTTCTTAATAATATATATCTCCATTGATTAAAAGTAGACGAGAGATCTTAGCTTCTATCCTCACCAACTAGTAGATTAATCGAGTTTGTATTTCTACCATTTAAGGGGGGTCACCAGCTTTTTTTTCTCTCTCTCTCCTTTTCTCTCTTTCCCTGGCTTGTATCCATTTGACCCCATTCAACCAACTGTTTTAAGACTTTTATCCCCATCTAGGTGTCAATATCTTCCTGGCCAGCGATAGCGAGCCAGCATTGTATGGAGAAATCCGGCTTCGCCGGGGAAATTTTTCTATCGAAAAATGTACAAATTTAACTTGCTGTCAAAACAAAAATATAAATATGTTGGCTCGCTACCGCTCGCCAGGAAAATATTGACACCTGGATGGGGGTAAACGTCTTAAAGCAGTAGGCTGAATGGGGCCGAATGGATGCAAGCCAAAGAGAGAGAGAGAAAGAGAGAGAGAGAGGACAACAAAACGAGTTGGGCTCCCTTAAGAAGATCCAGACAGGAAATAGGTGTGGGAATTTCCTTTTTGAGTTACAGAGGATAGAAGTTAAGATCTCTCGCCTACTTATAAGGAATGGACTATAGTGCCTTTTTAAAATGAATGAACTCGTGTATATAGTATCCAGCATAGAGCAAAATAGACGTCTCCGGTACAGATAGGGTTAATATCCTCCACATACGGAATACGGTGCGCTAAAGTAGAATATATAATTGTACCCCCCCCCCCCCCACACACACACACACACACACACACACACACACACACACACACACACACACACACACACACACACACACACACACTGAATTAGGCTTGGTATTCCGGATCCCATTTTCTCTCTAGAAGACACAGACACTTAAGGGGAGATTTCCACTTGAGGGCTTTTTGTCTAGACTCTTTTCTATCTCATGTTTAGCCCCATTGCTTTTGATACTCCAAGATGTTTAGCCCCATTACTTTTGATACTCCAAGACGTTCGCCCGATTAGTTTGGTGATTTTAGGAACCTTTGCCCTAGTTCTGTCAATTTTAAGACCTTTCGTGCCATTTAGGTATCTATTTTATCCTGGCGAGCGATAGCGAGCCTGTAATTTAAGAGGAACCGGCTTTTGGCCGGGCACATTTTCTACCGAAAAATGTACAAATGTATCTTGAAAGGAGTTCTAGGGGGTAAAATTTTAAGCTTGATGGAATTCTAGGGAACGAACTAAAAACCTCCCCTTAAAGGTGAATTCCAGGGATGAAACTTATTCAAACTACAATTCCCATTGGGATCTGCTTGGTTTTAGGGGTACCGTATGATACTGAAGAACTTTCATCAATGTGTCCCAACAACATATAAATATATAGCTTATCTAAGTTATTTTATGTGGCGACCACTGGCGTGTTTACCATGACGTCACAGGCAACAATGGCGGGAACACTCTACATGGGAAATGGGTTGAATCTGTAATTTTTTTTTTTTTATGTGAGAAACTCTTATAATTTGTATGCATGTTTACAGCTCAACATTTGGCTTCATCACTGTCTGCTCAAGGGACCGCGATATATAAATTGAACAGAATACGATACTATCATTAAGGGGAGGTATTTAGTTTGTTCCCTACGTTTTCATCAAGCTTAAAATTACACCCCCTAGACCCCCTTTCAAGATATATTTGTACATTTTTCGGTAGAAAACCGGCCGGAGGCCGGTTGCTCTTAAATTACAGGCTCGCTATCGCTCGCCAGGAAAAAATCGACACCTTAATGGGACGAAAAGTCTTAAAATTGACAGAAATGGGGCAAAATGTCTTAAATGTCCAAACTACTAGGGCGAACGTCTTAAAATCGCAAAAGCAATGGGGCTAACCATGAGGGAGAAAGGGGTCAAGACAAAAATCCCTCAAGTGGAGACCTCCCCTTAAGAAATAGGCCTTACAAGCGACCTCCCTCGACTCTGGACCAGGATAAAACACTCGTAAACACTGGATGTATGTTTATTGCTGGCGAGATTGGATTATTTCTTGATGTGCACCACATCTTTAGGACCTTGTTCGATGTTTTGCAGAGCTTGAGTATTGAATTGAAAGGTACTAATTAAGAAAAACAGACCTGTCCACGAGCTGTGTGTGGTAGAGGCAAGTACAGGGTATCCCATATTGTTTACATATTGTCGTCACGCGAATCAGCTGTTATTCTCCCAACAGACGGCCGAGGATGCCAATGGCGTTATAGTTTAATGGAATTATATCGATATTACCCTCATACATATTATATACAATATATTCATGCCAAGTTATGACCCTGTAGTAAACTGTTTTGTCTTTCTTCCCTGTAAATCACCTTTAAGGGGAGATGGACCGTTTTTCTGGTCCCTTTTCTCCCTTATATTTATCCCCATTAAGTTTCACATTTTAAGATGTTTGCCCCATTAGTTTGTCTATCTTAACATCTTTCGCTGTTGCTATTAAGACCTTTCGTGCTATTTAGTTGTAAAACAAATTTCCTGAAGTGAGCCTGTAATTTTGGAAGAACCGGCCTTCGTCAGTGACATTTTTCTACCGAAAAATTACAAATTAATCTAGAAGAAAGCTCTAATGGATGTTTTTTTTAAAGTTTGATAGAGGTCTAGGGAAGAAACTAATAAAATATAAAAAAGTTATATAATTAGCACATATTATACACACCCATCTCCCCATTAAAATGTTCGAGGACCTTCCATGGTATTCATAATTGTAATATTTTCATAACACAGCTATACATACTGGTATTTTAATGACGTTTTAAGCATCGATTAATACGTTATAATCTAATTAACTAACTTCACTCCCAACACCAAATACCTCCCAATTAAATTATTGAAAGCATGTGCTCTTCCCGGGATTCGAACCTGGGAAACCACATGCAGATTTTCAACACTAACCATTACACCACTAAGACAGTTAAGGTTAGGAAGTTCACAGAAAATAAAACAAAATCCATAGATTTTTTCAGAGAGGATGTTTGTATTAAAGAAAATTTCAAGAAAGTCTCAATATATTACCTAATGATTGTTTTTTTAGCATTGTGACTTTACTTATTTGGAGAACTGTACACCAACTATTGATGAGAATGACCTACAACATTATTTTAAGGGGATATAGTGTACTTTTTGGTTATTTTGTTTTCATTCATTCATAATGTTTCCTCCGTAGACCTCCATCAAACTTAAAAACAAATCCATTAGATCCCCCTTGTAGATTAATTTGTACATTTTTCGGTAGTTCTTCCAAAATTACAGGCTCATTATCGTTTGCCAGGAACAAAAAGTCGATAGCTAAATAGCACGAAAGGTCTTAATATTGACAACTAAATGGGACGAAAGGTCTTATAATCGCGAAACTAACGGGCTGAACGTCTTAAAATTTCAAAACTAATGGGGCTAAACACGAGGGAGAAGTGGGTCCAAATTAAAGAATCCTATGGCTGAGAGTAAAGAAACATCGACACAAAACACGACAATGTACTTAAAATAGAATAGCACCACCAGCACACTTCTACCCCCCCCCCTCTCTCTCTCTCTCTCTCTCTCTCTCTCTCTCTCTCTCTCTCTTTTTATTCCATTCTCTGTGCTCCCCTCTCGTCTTCCCCTTTCGTCACAACCCCCCATCCCCCCACCTACCCCCTTCCCCACAACCCCCCCTTTCCCTTTTTGTCACAGCCCCCATCCCCCTCACCCTCTTCCCCTTTCACTACAACCCACCTCCCCACTCCCCGCCTCTTTCCCCACAACCCCCCCCCCCCCCCTTTCACTACGACCCTCCCCCCTCTTCCCCTTTCACTACAACCCCCCCCTCTTCCCCTTTCACTACAACCCCCCCCCCCCTCTTCCCCTTTCACTACAACCCCTTACCCCCCCCCCCCCCTTCGGACTCGGCCCCGCCCCCCCTGAAGGGGGTAAAGTGGCAGAAGAAGGCGACGAAGAATTGTGGGAAGTGGAGCGAACTGCAGCGGACAGAGAGAGAGAGACAGAGAGAGAGAGACCGAGAGAGAGAGAGAGGAGGGGGGGGGAGTGTGTGTGTGTGTGTGTGTGTGTGTGAGAGAGAGAAGAGAGAGGGGGGGAGGGGGAGTGTGTGTGAGAGAGAGTGTATGTGCGAGAGAAAGTGCGTGTGTGACAAAGTGCGTGTGCGTGTGTTTGTGTGAGAGAGAGAGAGAGAGAGGGACCGAGAGAGAGTTGCGCAGTAGGGTCGGATCAATGACGACCTGGCTTCGATTCCCTCCGTTCCCGACCATCGAACCCAGAACAACTTTCCCTCCCATAGTCCCTCTAGCCAGCGGAAATAGCCAGGATAAACCACTAGTCCCCCTGTTTAAGTACCCCATCTATTTCAAAGGGTTAATTCGAGCGATAGAAGGGTTGGAAGGGGCTATTTAGGGTTTATTGGAGTCCGAAGCCAGAGTCACGGGCAGGGAATCGTGGTGTATTTAAAGGGGAAATGGTTCACTTTTTGGGCGATTTGTGCATGTCTTCATTATTTTTCTAGTTTCCTCCCTAGACCTCCATCAAATTTAAAAAAGACATCCAGTAGATCCCCCTTCTAGATTAATTTGTACATTTTTCGGTAGAAAAATCTCCCGGCCGAAGGCCGGTTCTTCCAACATTACAGGCTCACTATCGTTCGCCATGGAAAAAATCGACACCTAAATGGCACGAAAGGTCTAAATATTGACGAAGAAATGGAGCGAAAGGGCTTAAAATCGACTAACTAAAGGGGCAAACATCTTAACATCTGGAAGCTAATGGGACTAAACATGAAGGAGAAAGTGGTCCAGAAAACCGGGCCATCCCCCCTCAAGGTGAGGTCGTCCCGCTTCCAGACTATGAATCCCGTGTGTTCGTTTTGCACAGATGCTTGTAATCACTGGGATCCTAATAACCTGGGGATCTGCGCCCCCCTTTTCGATGAGCCCCCCTCCCCCCTTGAATCCCTAAATCCCCCTTGCTCCAGTTGTCCTGTCTGGCTGGCTAATTTTGTCCTCCTGGGGTGGGTAAATGTGAATGAACTTGTTGGGAAAAGCCGATGGTGAAGACTAGGCCACGGCATCCATCCGTTGCTCTTTAGTTCGTCCTTCACCGCGTTTTGTATCACCACTTTAGCCTGCTTCTCTCGATTTAACCTTAGATATATATTTACATTTCTTTAGGGCGCATCTTTTTTCCCCTCTTTTACCCGTTGCCAAAAAGTAAGCGAAATCCGGGTTTCCGTCGCCGTAGACTATATGTCGGAGAAAAATATCCTTCACTCCGCCCGCCTAGCCGCTGAGTAACCGGGCTTTTGATTGGTCCCTTCGAGTTCCCGCCGCCCTTTCTGGCTCTGTGATTGGTGGAGCGGCGTGAAGGTGACGGGTGCCCGGATGGAGCCAGGACCAGTCGAGTGAAGTTATCTCGGGGGTCAAGTGAGCGTTTGGCACCGCTAGAGAAAGAAAGGCTTGTGTTGTTCATTTATTTACCGAGAGAGAGAGAGAGGGGTTTTCTAATGTATCCCCGAGCCTCTCCTAGCACCCCCGAGATTCTATAGAGCCTTGGTGAGCTTGTGTGTAGGGAGGGAGAGAGAGAGGGAGGCTTGGTCAGCGTAATCTAGGTTCCGTACAGTCGGACAAAATTGCATATTATTATCACACGTCTGCCGGAAGTACAGGAATTCGAAAACTATACCAAGGTGAGTACCAGGTGTCCTTCCTATTATTATATTGATGATTGAAACTATGAGCCAGGGAGTAGGTAAAGATGGTGGGAGGAGAGATGGCTGTCGTACGGAGAGAATTTTCGGGTGGGATGGACGAGGAGCGATGTTTAGGGCGCTTGAGTGGGTGGGTGTGGGTGGTATCATGTGTGGGTGTAGGGGTGGGTGGGCGGTATCATGCCTGGTGTGTGGGGGGGGGGGCGGGTGGTAGGACGGTTGTGGGTGTTATCATGCCTGGTGTGTGGGGGTGGGTTGATGGTTGGGCGGGTGTGGGTGATATCATGCCTGGTGTGTGGGTGTAGGGTTGGGTTTGTGGGTGGGTGGGCGGGTGTGGGTGGTTTCATGTGTGGGTGTAGGGGTGGGGTGGTAGGATGGTTGTGTGTGGGTGTGGGTGGTATCATGTCTAGTGTGTGGGTGTAGGGGTGGGTTACTGGGTGGTATCATCCCTGGTGTGGGTGTAGGGGCGGGTTGGTGGGTGGTAGGACGGTTGTGTGGGTGTGGGTGGGTGGGCATGTGTGTGTTTGGGTGGGTGAGGGGATTGAAACAGGACTAGGGTTTTTTGTGTTGTAGGGTGTGTGTGTGTGTGTGGGTGTTGGTGTATGTAGATAGGTGTCATATTTAGTTTGTGTATGTGTATGTGCCATAGCTAATGTGTGTACTGAATACTTGTAACTAGTGTGTGTGTGTGCGCTGCAGTGTATGTGGATGTGTGTGTGTGTGTGTGTGTGTGTGTGTGTGTGTGTGTGCTGCAGTGTATGTGGATGTGTGTGTGTGTGTGTGTGTGTGTGCTGCAGTGTATGTGGATGTGTGTGTGTGTGCTGCAGTATATGTGTGTGTGTGTGTGTGTTCTGCAGTGTATGTGGATGTGTGTGTGTGTGCTGCAGTGTATGTGGATGTGTGTGGATGTGTGTGTGTGTGCTGCAGTATATGTGTGTGTGTGTGTGTGTTCTGCAGTGTATGTGGATGTGTGTGTGTGTGCTGCAGTGTATGTGTATGTGTGTGTGTGTGCGAGTGTGTGCTGCAGTGTATGTGGATGTGTGTGTGTGTGTGTGTGCTGCAGTGTATGTGGATGTGTGTGTGTGTGTGTGTGTGTGTGTGCTGCAGTGTATGTGGATGTGTGTGTGTGTGTGTGTGTGTGTGTGTGTGTGTGTTCTACAGTGTATGTGGATGTGTGTGTGTGCGCGTGTGTGTGCTGCAGTGTATGTGGATGTCACCTTATATGTATTTAGGGTGATGACAGTGTGTGGATATGTGTGTGCGTATTTGTATGTTTGTTTGTGAGATGACTGTTATATGTACTTTATGTGTGTGTTTGTGCTAGGAGGTTATATTCCTGGTATATGTATTGTATATGTGTGTATATACTGTGTGTGTGTGTGTGTATGTGTGGTAGGGCTGGTATGTGTACTGTATGTAAGCGTTTGGAAGTGATGTTTCTGGATCGTGTGTGTGTGTGTGTGTGTGTGTGTGTGTGTGTGTGTGTGTGTGTGTGTGTGTGTGTGTGTGTGTGTGTGTGTGCTGCAGTGTATGTGGATGTGTGTGTGCGTGTGTGTGTGTGTTCTACAGTGTATGTGGATGTGTGTGTGTGTGCGTGTGTGTGCTGCAGTGTATGTGGATGTCACCTTATATGTATTTAGGGTGATGACAGTGTGTGGGTATGTGTGTGCGTATGTGTATGTTTGTTGTGATATGACTGTTATATGTACTTTATGTGTGTGTGTGTGTGTATGTGTGTGTGTGTGTGTGTGTGTGTGTGTGTGTGTGTGTGTGTGTGTGTGTGTGTGTGTGTGTGTGTGTGTGTGCTGCAGTGTATGTGGATGTCACCTTATATGTATTTAGGGTGATGACAGTGTGTGGGTATGTGTGTGCGTATTTGAATGTTTGTTGTGATATGACTGTTATATGTACTTTATGTGTGTGTTTGTGCTAGGAGATTATATTCCTGGTATATGTATTGTATATGTGTGTATATACTGTATGTGTGTGTGTGTGTGTGTGGTAGGGCTGGTATGTGTACTGTTTGGAAGTGATGATTCTGTATCGTGTACGTGTGTGTGTGTATGAAGGGGCTGAGTTGATATGTGTGTAGTTTAATGTGTGCGTGTGGGTGGTAAAGGTCATATGTGTATATGTACGGCATGTATGTATTTTTAGTAAATAATCGTTCCCATTTACTTACATGGGTGTGCGTGTTTGCGACAGGAGAGGTATGTGTGTGTGTTTGAGAGAGAGAGAGAGAGAGAGAGAGAGAGAGAGAGAGAGAGAGAGAGAGAGAGGAGAGAGAGAGGCAGAGAGAATGGGAGTTAGACGAGATAGAGAGAGTTGACTGGAGAGAGAGAGAGCGAGAGAGAGAGAGAGAGAGAGAGAGAGAGAGAGAGAGAGAGAGAGAGAGAGAGAGAGAGAGAGATGAGTGAGAGAAGTGAGAGAAGCGATTAGGGTTGCTGTAACTTAAAGAATATCGAATTTAGGTGGGTGGTTAGAGAGAAGGAGAGGAGGAGAGAGGGAGAGAGAGAGAAGGTGGAGGAGGGGTGCAGGACGCGGAGGTGAGGGTGCGAAAAAGAGAAGGATAGGACAATATACAAGAATTTAATATCTCTCTCTCTCTCTCTCTCATCTCTCCTCCTGCGTCCTTGTCCTCTCTCATCTCTCTCATCTTCTCCTCTCTCTCTCCTTACCGTCCTCCCCCGCCCCAAACCCCTCTCCCCCACTCTCTCTCTCTCTCTCTCCGTCTCTCTCTCTCTCTCTCTCTCTCTCTCTCTCTCTCTCATGTGTACTTTGTAACAGTCCAGGGTATACATGGGGTGTATGTAATGAGTTCACGGTATTACCACCATTATACTTTTAATAGGGTACATTATTATGGTCACTTTAATTGGCGTATCCATTCGGCCCCATTCAGCCTACTGTTTTAAGACGTTTACCCCCATCCAGGTGTCAATATTTTCCTGGCGAGCGGGAGCGAGCCAGCATATATATATTTTTGTTTTGACAGCAAGCTAAATCTGTACATTTTTCGATAGAAAAATATATCCGGCGAAGCCGGATATCTCCATACAAGAAATCGACACCTGGATGGAGATAAACGTCTTAAAACAGTTGGCTGAAGGGGGCCGAATGGATACAAGCCAGGGAAAGAGAGAAAAGGAGATTAATATAAAAGAAAGTCGGTGATCCCCCTTAAAATGGGTAATTAAAGTGTCCATAATAACCTACTCATTTAAAGGTATATTGGGGTTAGAAAACGCATTTAATACTCAAGTCAAATAAACCGCCTCTAATTAAGGGGAGGTCTCCACTTGAGGGATTTTTTTCTTGACCCCTTTCTCCCTCATGGTCAGCCCCAATGTTTTTGAGATTTTAAGACGTTTGCCCCATTAGTTTGGTGATTCTAAGAATCTCCGCCTCATTCTGTCAATTTTAAGACCTTTCGTGCAATTTAGGTGTCGATTTTATCCTGGCGAGCGATAGCGAGCCTGTAATTTAAGAGTAACCGGCCTTCGGCCGGGACATTTTTCTACCGAAAAATGTACAAATTTATCTTGAAAGGGGGTCAAGGGGGTGACATTTTAAGATTGCTGGAGGAGTAGGAAACAAACTAAAAACCTCCCCTTAATACAGGTATATCACTACCAATATACCCAATGATTTTATATACCTTGTTCATACCCTTTGATATATTTTGCAATGTAGTAGTAATTAATGCAATACGGTAGTGCGTTTTTCAATTAAAGTCTGCAGCGTCATGCATACGTGCGCGGAATTTCGGTGTGAGTGTCCTAGGTTCGAGTCCTTGGAGTGCCACATGTATTTGTTGATTTCACTAATTGAGTTTAGAGGTGAAGTTGGTCGGTGACATAAATATATAATCATCAGGTGTCACTGGTATACGGATGTCTTTAAATGTTAACCCCTTCTGTACCGGCGACGTATTTTTCATTATGGTCTAGCTATATTTAGACGATTTTGTGCAGCTTAAGAAGGATCTGTGGTAGTAAAAAGTGTTAATTAAGATAGTTCGAAGCCTGTTAACGCTCTCCGACATATGACGCGATTTTGAGCCTATTAGGGATACTTTAAAGCCTTTGTTACCATCAGGGGTATTTAGAAACCTTTAGTTTAGTTACTTCAACCTCTGCAGTTGTCTTTGAGTTAGCTGTGTTGAGCCTATTGGGGATACTTTAAAGCCTTTGTTACCATCAGGGGTATTTAGAAACCTTTAGTTTAGTTACTTCAACCTCTTCAGTTGTCTTTGAGTTAGCTGTGTTGAGCCTATTGGGGATACTTTAAAGCCTTTGTTACCATCAGGGGTATTTAGAAACCTTTAGTTTACTTACTTCAACCTCTGCAGTTGTCTTTGAGTTAGCTGTGGGCAGAAAACTAATTTTGGAGAGGTTATTATAAGAGTGAGAGAACTCTATTTCTTATTGCTAATCTGGCAACCTCTGCGTCATATGAGTCTGAAAGGGTTCAATGCTGCAGACCCTTCTTTAAACTGAATACAATCGTCTAACAGCAGCCTGAATATTATGAAAAGAACGGTACTGGTGGTATATATAGGCCTAGTGGTTAAGGGAGCCCACCTCGCTGTTTGGTTTTTTCTCTTTCTCTCTCTCTCTCTCTTTGGCTTGTATCCATTCGGCCCCATTCAACCTACTCTTTTAAGACCACCCCATCCAGGTCAAATTTCCTGGTGAGCGGTAGCAAGCCAGCATATATATATGTTTGCTTCGACAGCAAGCTAAATTTGTACATTTATCGTAAGCAAAATGCCTCCGGCGAAGCCGGATTTCTCCATACAATGCTGGCTCGCTATCGCTCGCCAGGAAGAAATCGACACCTGGATGGGGATTAACGTCTTAAAACAGTTGGCTGAATAGAGGCGAATGGATACAAGCCAGGGAAAGAGAGAAAAGGAGAGAAAGATAAAAAATATCCGGTGACCCCCTTTAATATACGTGTGGTGTGCTGTTTTTTTTTTTTTTTTTTTTTTTTTCTATATTCCAACTACTCCCTCTCGGGCATAGGCTGAGAGCCTGTACATTCCACCGCTTTACAATGAACAGTGAAGCCCGTGAGGTCTTGTTCCAGTCTAGGGAGTGAGACATGTGAAGCACGGTGCATCATGGCCCGAAACGACTCCATCTCTGAAGCGGCCGGTTGCTCGCTCCCGTGCTTCACTGTCTCACCCTCCAGACTCAGACCCTCACACACAGAACGCCACCTATTGAGCAGTGAACTCACCAGGCATTGCACCCCTATAGCATATTTTGAATATGGGAATATTCATGCAGTGCTATTTAATCAGGGAACAATGAGGGTATTTTATTGACGTTTCGGTGGGCTTGTGGTAATGCACTGATACCAGGTACAGCACAAATTCCATCCCAATAATATCTTCCCATTGATACATCGGGATTTGAACCCGGGACCTTTGGATTACCAGGCCAGTGGCAAGACCGCTCCACCACACCTCCCCAATCTGAAAACTAATGGGGCTAAACATGAGGGAGAAAGTGGTCCAGAAAACCGGCCTTCCCCCCTTAAAGCCTGGTAATTGCTGGAGGCCATAATAAAACTGAATAAAATCGCTTAGTAGTGGATTTGTATTTATTTATTGTGTTTTAACATCGTTCTTAACTTAACACCAATAATCCCCTAATGAAATTAATGAAGGCATGTGATTCTCCCAGGATTCGAACCTAGGATACCTCATACAGAACTTTACAAGCTCTAACCATTACACCATCAAGGCAAGGAGAGCTTGTGAGTATAAAGAAAACGCCAACACAGTGAATAGTGCCACTTTTCCCGCCTTTAGTGTGTGTGTGTGTGTATGACAGGTGTGTGTGTGTGTGTGTGTGTGAATGAAAGGTGCGCGTGTGTGTGTGTGAATGAAAGGTGTGTAGGTGTGTGTGTGTGTGTGTGTGTGTGTGTGTGTGTGAATGAAAGGTGTGTATGTGAACTAATTTGTGCCACTGGGTCGTCTGATGTGGGTGGTGAGAGAGAGAGAGAGAGAGAGAGAGAGAGAGAGAGAGAGAGAGAGAGAGAGAGAGAGAGAGAGAGAGAGAGAGAGAGAGAGAGAGAGAGAGAGAGAGAGAGAGAGAGAGAGAGAGAGAGATGGCACAGTTTAGACAACCAGGAATGATTGATCTGTATTTTCAGGGAGGGGGGCAGGGGGGGGGGGGGGGGTGAACGAAGAGGGATGAACATAAAAGGACAGAGAGAGACACAGAGAGAGAGAGAGAGAGAGAGAGAGGGGAGGAAGATATTATACACACACACACACATAACTTACACACACACATTACGGATATACAGTGTTTAAATATATATATACATAGAGAGAGAGAGAGAGAGAGAGAGAGAGAGAGAGAGAGAGAGAGAGAGAGAGAGAGAGAGAGAGAGAGAGAGAGAGAGAGAGAGAGAGAGAGAACAGCATTGCCCTGGTGGTAGTAGTGATGGTGACAGTATTCCCAGTATGGATATTGTCATGGCTTCCAGTATATCCACTACTGGTACGAACGACCGGTACTGCCACGGTAAAATGAACACATAACACTACTTATGGAAGTGTGGGGGGGGGGGGTTCTATCTATCTATCTATCTGTTTATCTTAACCCCTTCTGTACCGTCGACGTCCTTTTAACTTTATTTTGGCAACTATTATACGATTATATTCAGCTTCAAAAGGACCTCTAGCAATTAACAGGCTTTGAACTAGCTCTCTTAACCTTGTTCACTACCACAGATCCTTCTTAAACTGTATACAATCCTGTAAGTATATCTAGAAAAAAATGAAAGAGACGTCGCTGGTACAGAAAGGGTTAACTAACACACACTCGTACACACTAGCACTCTCTCTCTCTCTCTCTCTCTCTCTCTCTCTCTCTCTCTCTCTCTCTCTCTTGGTTTCAGAGTAAGGTAAACACGAGAACACCGAGACTTACATAAAGGTACACATCAATGGCTGAATAGGTGTACACGTGACTGTAACTTCCAGTAAATTATGTACATACACATAGATATACACACACACACAAACACACACACACATATACAGATACACACACACACACACACACACACACAACACACAACACACACACACACACACACAATAGCACACGAATAGCAACCAAACTGATCCCAGAACTAAAGGACCTACAATACCCTTAAGAGGAGGTATTTAGTTTGTTCCCTAGACCTCCATCAAGCTTAAAATTACACCCCCTTGAGTCCCTTTCAAGATAAATTTGTACATTTTTCGGTAGAAAAATGTCCCGGCCGAAGGCCGATTCCTCTTAAATTACAGGCTCGCTATCGCTCGCCAGGATAAAATCGACACCTAAATTGCACGAAAGGTCTTAATATGGGGTGAAAGTTCTTAAAATCGCTAAACTAATGGGGCAAACGTTTTATAATATCAAAAGCAATGGGGCTAAACATGAGGGAGCAAGGGGTCAAGAAAAAAATCCCTCAAGTCGACATCTCCCCTTAAAGAGTAGAAAGACTAGGGCTTCCCACGCTAGAGGAGAGAAGAGTGCGAGGACACCTGATAGCAATGTATAGATGCACGAGAGGTTTCCAGAGACTAGACAAGGAGGATTTTATCAGGCTGGACGGTGGAAGAACCAGAGGGCATAATGTATAAAATAAGGAAGGAGAGGTGCAAGTCCAATGTAAACAAGTTTAGCTTTCAATATAGAACGATAGAACGATAGATAGGTGGAATAACTTAAGGGGAGGTATTTAGTTTGTTCCCTAGACCTCCATCAAGCTTAAAATTACACCCCCTTGAGCCCCTTTCAAGATAATTTTTTACATTTTTCGGTAGAAAAATGTCCCGGCCTTCTCTTAAATTACAGGCTCGCTATCGCTCGCCAGGATAAAATTGACACCTGAATGGCACGAAAGGTCTTAATATGGGGTGAAAGTTCTTAAAATCGCTAAACTAATGGGGCAAACGTTTTATAATATCAAAAGCAATGGGGCTAAACATGAGGGAGAAAGGGGTCAAGAAAAAAATCCCTCGAGTGGAGATCTCCCATTAAGTGCGGAGGTTGTAGAAGCAAGAAATATCCCCGGCTTTAAATGTAAACTGGATAGTCAATAGAAACTGATACAGGACAACACGAGCGCAGCTCAATTCCTGTAAACTACAAATAGGTGAACACACACACACACAAACACATACACACAGAACCCCCCCCCCCCACACACACACACACATATATACACAAACGCCCCCCTCCACACACATACACAAACAGCCCTCCCCCCCCCCACCCACACACACACACAAACACACCGACCCACCCACCCACAAAAAACAGCGGCCTTGGGTGAACATCAAACCTAGACCAGACTGGTTCATATGGATAATTGGGGGAAAAAGTATGGAAATTGGTGCAGCCTAATAGCTCTGGGTAATATGTACATTTTTTGCATAATAAACAGTAGGGTGTTTGTGTGGTTAGGAGAGAGAGAGAGAAACAGACAGACAGACAGACAGACAGAGTGAGAGAGAGATAATTTGGGGAGGAGGGTAATTAAAAAAAGGGTTGTGATGAGATTATAAATTACTTCCATCATAAAAACTACCACCACTACCTACCATGATACAACTACCACACAATACCACACATAAACTACCCTACCCTACCACTACCTACCACTACCTACCATGATACAACTACCACACAGTACCACACATAAACTACCCTACCCTACCACTACCTACCATGATAACACTACCACACAATACCACACATAAACTACCCTACCCTACCACTACCTACCATGATACAACTACCACACAGTACCACACATAAACTACCCTACCCTACCACTACCTACCATGATAACACTACCACACAATACCAGACATAAACTACCCTACCCTACCACTACCTACCATGATACAACTACCACACAGTACCACACATAAACTACCCTACCCTACCACTACCTACCATGATACAACTACCACA
The DNA here is from genome assembly GCA_032716605.1 of Paralithodes platypus. Lineage (NCBI taxonomy): Eukaryota > Metazoa > Arthropoda > Malacostraca > Decapoda > Lithodidae > Paralithodes > Paralithodes platypus. The sequence continues at coordinate 26,556,640 of CM064535.1, forward strand.
CGGTACCACACATAAACTACCCTACCCTACCACTACCTACCATGATAACACTACCACACAGTACCACAAATAAACTACCATACCCTACCACTACCTACCATGATACAACTACCACACAATACCACACATAAACTACCCTACCCTACCACTACCTACCATGATAACACTACCACACAGTACCACACATAAACTACCATACCCTACCACTACCTACCATGATACAACTACCACACAATACCACACATAAACTACCCTACCCTACCACTACCTACCATGATACAACTACCACACAATACCACACATAAACTACCCTACCCTACCACTACCTACCATGATAACACTACCACACAGTACCACACATAAACTACCATACCCTACCACTACCTACCATGATACAACTACCACACAATACCACACATAAACTACCCTACCCTACCACTACCTACCATGATACAACTACCACACAATACCACACATAAACTACCCTACCCTACCACTACCTACCATGATACAACTACCACACAATACCACACATAAACTACCCTACCCTACCACTACCTACCATGATAACACTACCACACAGTACCACACATAAACTACCCTACCCTACCACTACCTACCATGATAACACTACCACACAGTACCACACATAAACTACCCTACCCTACCACTACCTACCATGATAACACTACCACACAGTACCACACATATAAACTACCCTACCCCACCACTAGCGGGGTACCCCAGGGATCGGTACTAGGACCAATTCTCTTTCTAATTTACATCAACGACATAGATGAGGGTCTCACCTGTACAATCTCAAAATTTGCTGACGATACAAAAATTGCAAATAGCGTACTCTCAAAAGAACAAGTTGACGATATGCAACACAATCTAGATAAATTGTCATGTTGGGCCCAAATTTGGCAAATGAGTTTCAATGCGGATAAATGTAAAGTACTACATATCGGATACCTAAATGAGAAAGCAAACTATTCGATGAATGGCACTCAGCTTAAGAATGTAAACAGAGAAACCGATCTGGGAGTAACAATATCGAGTAACCTAAAACCGAGTCAACAATGTTCAGAAGTTGTTAAGAAGGCAAACAAATAATTGGCTTTATAGGCAGGTCATTTGAGCATAAATCCAAAGAAGTTATCCTAACCCTTTACAATTCCTTAGTCCGCCCTCTTCTGGAATACTGCGTTCAATCCTGGTGCCCTTATTACCAAAAAGATATAAACAAGCTAGAACGAGTTCAACGTAGAGTTACCCAAATGATACCTAGCCTAAAGAACAAACCATACGAAGAGCGTCTTAGAGAATTAAATCTATTTCCTTTAACCCAGCGCAGATTAAGAGGCGACTTAATTCAAGTGTTCAAAATCATCAAAGGCATCGACAATATGAACTGTAGTAAGTACTTCACTATCGACCAATCTAATTACACGCGGGGAAACGGTTGCAAAATTATTGGTAAATCTTTTAACTCGCACGAATCTAAGAATTTCTTCTTCAATCGAGTTGTCAACTTGTGGAATGGGCTTCCCCGAAACGTTATAGACTGCATCACCGTTGATTCATTTAAACTCCGCCTAGACAAATATCTCGCATCAAACCCGCGACTGACTGCGTTTGTAAATGAATAACTTTATTTTATCCCCCCTCAGTTACTAACCCATCTGTCCCCTACTAACTTCCTAATCCTGCCACGGACATTAGTTCCAGGGCAGTAATTCCCTTTCCAATGTTCCCTTACCCACTCTAAACCAATGTTTGGACACTTGATCCTCAGTGTTTTGGAGGACAAGCAACCTAGAAGGGTCACTGGATCTGTTGTTGCTTGATTTCCTTTGTACTCCTTTGTACACTACCACCCATGATAACACTACCACACAGTACCACACATAAACTACCCTAACCTACCACTACCTACCATGATAACACTACCACACAGTACCATACATAAACTACCCTACCCTACCACTACCACCCATGATAACACTACCACACAGTACCACACATAAACTACCCTACCCCACCACTACCACCCATGATAACACTACCACACAGTACCACACATCAACTACCATACCCTACCACTACCTACCATGATAACACTACCACACAGTTCCACACATAAACTACCCTACCCCACCACTACCACCCATGATAACACTACCACACAGTACCACACATAAACTACCCTACCCTACCACTACCTACCATGATAACACTACCACACAGTACCACACATAAACTACCCTACCCTACCACTACCTACCATGATAACAATACCACACAGTACCACACATAAACTACCCTACCCTACCACTACCTACCATGATAACACTACCACACAGTACCACACATAAACTACCCTACCCCACCACTACCTACCATGATAACACTACCACACAGTACCACACATAAACTACCCTACCCTACCACTACCACCCATGATAACACTACCACACAGTACCACACATAAACTACCCTACCCTACCACTACCTACCATGATAACACTACCACACAGTACCACACATAAACTACCCTACCCTACCACTACCACCCATGATAACACTACCACACAGTACCACACATAAACTACCATGCCCTACCACTACCTACCATGATAACACTACGACACAGTACCACACATAAACTACCATACCCTACCACTACCTACCATGATAACACTACCACACAGTACCACACATAAACTACCCTACCCCACCACTACCACCCATGATAACACTACCACACATAAACTACCCTACCCTACCACTACCACCCATGATAACACTACCACACAGTACCACACATAAACTACCCTACCCCACCACTACCACCCATGATAACACTACCACACAGTACCACACATAAACTACCCTACCCCACCACTACCTACTATGATAAAACTACCATACATAAACTACCATACTCTACCACTACATACCATGATAACACTACCACACAGTACAGTACCACAATTAAACTACCATACCTTACCATGCCATACATTATAAAGAAACCATACCCTTTCAATAATTATCATCATACCTATTGATGACTGATTGAATAGTATTAATCACCGTCCCATAGTATGCTGATTGATTAAGGGGGTGTCACTTGCTTTATTTCTCTCTTTTTCTCTCTTTCTCAGGGTTGTATCCGTTCTGCTCCATTCAGCCTACTGTTTTAAGACTTTTATCCCCATCCAGGTGTTGATTTATTCCTGGCGAGCGATAGCGAGCCAGCTTTGTATGAAGAAATCCGGCTTCGCCGGAGACATTTTTTATCGAAAAATGTACACATTTAGCCTGCTGTAAAAAAAAATACAAATAATATGCTGGCTCGCTACCGCTCGCCAGGAAAAAACTGACACCAGGATGGGGGTAAAAGTCTTGAAACAGTAGGCTGAATGGGGCAGAATGGATACAAGCTAGAGAGAGAAATATACAGAAAAATAGCAGGTCACCCTCCTTAAGGGGATATTCATTAATTAATGTATTTATTTTCCTCCCTACAAGCTTACAAATAATACCCCCAAGTCCCCCGTTCGAGATTAATTTGTGCAATTTTCGTTAGCAAAATTACCCAGCCTATTCCTGCTAAACTGCATTTTCGTGTCCACTTGCTAGGGAAACCTCGACACCTAAATGACACGAAAGGTTTTAAATTTGATCAAGAAATGGTGCCAAAGGTCTTAAAGCAGCTAAACTAATGGGGCAAACGTCTTAAAATGTCAAAACTAATAGGGAGAAGAGGGTCCTGAAAAAACACTCCTAAAATTTGCCTGAGTACTTTGTAATAATTGTAATTTTGTATATCACGAAAGTAGCACTATTAAACCAAAAATACTAGAATACTACAATAACACTACCATAACACTACCATAACACTACCATAACACTATCATAACACTATCATAACACTATCATAACACCACCATAACACCACCATAACACTACCGTAACACTACCATAACACTACCATAACACTACCATAACACTACCATAACACTATCATAACACTATCATAACACCACCATAACACCACCATAACACTACCATAACACTACCATAACACTATCATAAACGATAACACTATCATCATAACACTACCATAACACTATCATAACACCACCATAACACCACCATAACACTACCATAACACTACCATAACACTACCATAACACTATCATAACACCACCGTAACACTACCATAACACCACCATAACACTACCATAACACCACCATAACACCACCATAACACTACCATAACACTACCATAACACTACCATAACACCACCATAACACTATCATAACACTACCATAACACTACCATAACACTACCATAACACTATCATAACACTATCATAACACTATCATAACACTACCATAACACCACCATAACACTACCGTAACACTACCATAACACTACCATAACACTATATAACACATCATAACACTATATAACACATCATAACACTATATAACACATCATAACACCACCATAACACTACCATAACACTACCATAACACTATCATAACACTATCATAACACTATCATAACACCACCATAACACCACCATAACACTACCATAACACTACCATAACACTATCATAACACCACCATAACACCACCATAACACTACCATAACACTACCATAACACTACCATAACACTATCATAACACCACCGTAACACTACCATAACACCACCATAACACTACCATAACACCACCATAACACCACCATAACACTACCATAACACTACCATAACACTACCATAACACCACCATAACACCACCATAACACCACCATAACACCACCATAACACTACCGTAACAATACCATAACACCACCATAACACCACCATAACACCACCATAACACCACCATAACACTACCATAACACTACCATAACACTACCATAACACCACCATAACACTACCGTAACACTACCGTAACAATACCGTAACACTACCATAACACTACCATAACACTATCATAACACCACCATAACACCACCGTAACACTACCATAACACCACCATAACACTACCATAACACCACCATAACACCACCATAACACTACCATAACACTACCATAACACCACCATAACACCACCATAACACCACCATAACACCACCATAACACCACCATAACACTACCGTAACAATACCATAACACCACCATAATACCACCATAACACCACCATAACACTACCATAACACTACCATAACACTACCATAACACCACCATAACACTACCGTAACACTACCGTAACACTACCGAAATACTACCATAACACTACCATAACACTACCATAACACCACCATAACACTACCATAACACTACCATAATACTACCATAACACTGCCATAACACTACCATAACACTAACACTACCATAACACTACCATAACAATACCGTAACACTACCATAACACCACCATAACACCACCATAACACTATTGTAACAATACCATAACACTACCATAACACCACCATAACACTACCATAACACTACCATAACACCACCATAATGCTATCATAACACCACCATAACGCTATCATAACACCACCATAACACCACCATAACACCACCATAACACCTCCATAACACTACCGTAACACTATCATAACACTATCATAACACTATCATAACACTACCATAACACTACCATAACACCACCATAACATTACCATAACACCACCATAACACTACCATAACACTACCATAACACCACCATAACGCTACCATAACACCACCATAACACTGTCATAACACCACCATAACACCACCATAACACTACCATAACACCACAATAACACCACCATAACACTACCATAACACCACCATAACACCACCATAACACTACCATAACACCACCATAACACTACCATAACACCACCATAACACTACCATAACACCACCATAACACTACCATAACACCACCATAACACTACCATAACACTACCATAACACTCCCATAACACTACCATAACACTACCATAGCACCACCATAGCACCACCATAACACTACCATAACACTCCCATAACACCACCATAACACTCCCATAACACCACCATAACACTCCCATAACACTCCCATAACACCACCATAACACTACCATAACACCACCATAGCACCACCATAACACCACCATAACACTACCATAACACTACCATAACACCACCATAACACTACCATAACACCACCATAACACTCCCATAACACTCCCATAACACCACCATAACACTACCATAACACTACCATAACATCACCATAACATCACCATAGCACCACCATAACACTCCCATAACACCACCATAACACCACCATAACACCACCATAGCACCACCATAACACTACCATAACACGTATAACTCTGAAATAATCACCCCACTATGCCGCTCATACACTCTCCTGGGAAATTACAAAACTATACACCACTCTGCTCTCTCTCTCGCTCTCTCTCTCTCCAGTCAATTAACCATCCAGGCTGTTTTGGTTGTGGCCATTTGGGATTGTGGCAGTTTTGGTTGTGGGTGTTTATAAGTGTGTTCGTTTAGCAGTGTGGCCGTTTACGAGTGTGGCCGTTATGGAGTGTGGCCGTTTAGGAATGTAGCCATTTTGGAGTGTGGCCATTTAGCAGTGTGGCCGTTTAGCAGTGTGGCCGTTTAGGAGTGGCCGTTTAGCAGTGCGGCCGTTTAGGAGTGTGGCTGTTTGGGAGTGTAGCCGTTTAGGAGTTTGTCCATTTAGGAGTGTGGCCGTTTAGGAAAGTCATCGTTAGGAGTGTGACCGTTTAGGAGTGTGGCCGTTTTGGAGCGTGGCTGTTTAGAAGTGTGGCTGTGTTGACTTTAAACCTCTCCCTTCTATTCCCCCCCCCCAAAAAAAAAATAACAAAAATAAAATATATACATTATATAATTATGTATTATATACCGGTATCTATTATATATATATATATATATATATATATATATATATATATATATATATATAACTTCGATCCCAAATAAATGTCCAGATATTTTACTCTCGAATCCTCACTTTTAGCTCCTATAGGCCTACATCCTTCAAATAGCTACAGCAGTGCCATATTTAAACTCTCAGGCAGGTCGAAAAAATCACACAAATATAATTATACAAGTGAAATATTGTATTGGCATGGTAAATGTATAATTATGTAACACTTCAGTATCTTTTCTATTATATCTATCCAATCTTTTCCCAGTCACCCTTCCACCGTTCTTCACCCAATCACCCACCAATCTCCACAGAATCATCCTTATCTCCAATCACCCTTCATCCGATCTATATCTAATCACCCTTCATCCAATCTTCACCCAATCACCCTTCGTCCAATCTTCACTCAATCACCCTTCGTCCAATTTTTACCCAATCACCCTTCGTCCAATCTTCACCCAATCACCCTTCGTCCAATCTTCACCCAATCACCCTTCTTCCAATCTTCACCCAATCACCCTTCGTCCAATCTTCACCCAATCACCCTTCGTTTAATCTTAACCCAATCACCCTTCATCCAATCTGCACCCAATCACCCTTCATCCAATCTCCACCCAATTACCCCCAATCTCCACCCAATTACCCCCAATCTCCACCCAATTTCCCCCCAATCTCCACCCAATTTCCCCCCAATCTCCATCTAGGATTTATGTATTATAGACCCTCGTATCCTTCCCTATAAAACCCAACATCCATCTCTGTTCACTCTACTCCACAAAGTCCACTCCAATCTCCTTCAGTACCCCCAATCCCTTATCCAAGCACCTCCTCCCAATCTCCTATCTAATCTCTTATCCAATCACCTCCTCCCAATCTCCTATCCAATCACCTACTCCCAATCTCCTATCCAATCACCTCCTCCCAATCTCATATACAATCACTTCCTCCCAATCTCCTATCCAATCACTTCCTCCCAATCTCCTATCCAATCACTTCCTCCCTATCTCTTATCCAATCACCTATCAATCTCTTATCCAATCACCTCCTCTCAATCTCTTATCCAAGCACCTTATCCCAATCATCTCGCATTTCTAAATAAGCGTGATGGTTTTTGGGATATACGAAAGAGGTTAGACATTTTCGTTCTAACCTCATTCTCGTACATCTGACCCAACCGAATCCTCCAATCAAGCGTTCCAATCATCCCTATCTTAATCCCTAGTCCAACTCATGTTAATCCCCACCAATCCCCATATAATATTAAGAAGAGATGGGTCGTTTTTCTAGATCCCTTACTCCCTCTTGTTTAGCCCCATTAGTTTTCAGATATCAAGATGTTTGCCCCATTAGTTTGTCGATTTTAAAAACCATCCGCCCCATTTCCTTATCAATATTAGGACCTTTCGTGCTATTTAGGTGAAAATTTTCTACCGAAAAATGTACAAATTTATCTAAAAGGGGGATTTAATGGATGTTTTTAAAGTTTGATGAAGGTCTAGGGAGGAAACTAGAAAAAAAAATACCAAAAAGTAAACCATCTCCCCTTAAAATCCCTCTCCAATCCTTTCTTAGTTTCCACCATTTCCTACGTAATCCACATCCAATCCTAACTAATCCTCGTTCAATCCCACGCAATAACCATCAATAACTACCCAATCCCCATCAATCTCTACCAGTTCCCTATACAATCACTACCAAATCCTCAGTAAATATATGCCTAAGACACTCCCAAATCCCTCATAAATCCCTTTCCAATGCTACCCAATCCCTACCAAATCCCCCACCAATCCCTTCATAGTCCCTCCCCAATCCCCACCAAATCCCTCCCCAATCCCCACCGAATCCCTCCCGAATTCCAACCGAATCCCCACCCAATCCCTCTCCAATCCCCCGAGTAACTACCACCCACTTAGCTGTTGTGATATACTCGTACATCCCAGCAGTCCCAGATGGAAGTTTTGGGAGAGAGGAACACTCGTACGTATTTGTAAATGACCCTCTCTATAACGGGGGGCAGGGGTGCGGGAGGGGGGTAGTGGGGAGGGTGATCTTAGTGGGGGGTAGGAGGTTGAAGAATGGGGTTGAAGGAAGGGGGTAGTGGCGGGGGTATTCTTCGTGGAGAAAGGGGCGAGGGGGGTAGTGGGGAGGGTGATCTTAATGGGGGGTAGGAGGTTGAAGAATTGGGGTAAAGGAAGGGGGTAGTGGCGGGGGTATTCTTCGTGGAGAAACGGGGGAGGGTAATCTTAGTGGGGGGATGTGAGGAGGGGGTGAAGGAAGAGGGTAGTGGCGGGGGTATTCTTCGTGGGGAAAGGAGGGAGGTGGGTTGATGAAATGGGGGATGGGAGGAGGGGCTTCTAAAATGGGGGATGGGAGGGGGAGGAGGGTATTCTTCGTGGGGGAAAGGGAGGAAGGGGATTGAAAAATTGGGGGGATGGGAGGATGAGTTGATAAAATGATGGGATGCAGGTGGAGGGAGGGAGGGAGGAAGAGACATAATATGAGTGAAGGATGCACAGGTGAGGTAGGGAGGAGCTATGAATATATATACATGAGAGAGAGAGAGAGAGAGAGAGAGAGAGAGAGAGAGAGAGAGAGAGAGAGAGAGAGAGAGAGAGAGAGAGAGAGAGAGAGAGAGAGCAAATTATATACAAAAGAATCGTAACTGCGGTAACCCTTTAGAAAACACAGATCGCTAGTATTTTGTGTACATTTCTCATTATCATAAGAATAATACAAATCATAATAATAATAATAATAATAATAATAGTAGTAGTAGTGGTAGTAGTAGTAGTAGTAGTAAAGCAATAAGAATAATACAAATAATAGAACAAATACAAAACAAAATCCAACAAGTACTCTCACCCCGTTATTTGATCCTTCCGTCACCAAAATGTCGGCCATAGACAAACCTGGCCGATCTCTCCAACGCCAAGCCTGAGATTACCAAATGCACTCCCAATAATAAAAAATACATATATAGGCCTACTGTAGTTTGTATAATGTATAACTATATAAACGGATACAACCTTTTGGAATTTGACTATACCAGTAAACCATGAACACGATTTCGAAAATTAGAACTGGAAGTTTTTTATTATATATACTGTATATACTGATACGGTGTGTCGGTGTGTCGCTTATAATATTTTCGTCCATTTAAGGGGAGTCAGACCGTTTTTCTGGACCCCCTTCTCCCTAATGTTTAGCCCCACTAGTTTTGAGATTCTCAGGCGTTCGGCCCATTAGTTTGGCGATTTTAACACGTTTTGCCCCATTTTGTTGTCAACTTTAAGACCTTTCGTACCATTTAGGTGTCGATTATTTCCTGGCGAGCGAACGCGAGCCTGCAATTTTAAGAGGAATCGGCTTTTGGCTGGGAAAATTTTTCTACCGAAAAATGTACAAATTTATCTTGAAGGTGGGTCTAGGGGGTGTTTTTCTAAGCTTGATGGAGGTCTAGGTAGGAAACTAAAAAAATATATGAATAAATGAATTAATAGACCAAACAAACAGCCAGTCTCCCCTTAATTTGTTAGAGTATTGTCCATTCATTCACTTTTCCGATGCCCTACTTTTATTAGCTCAAGGGAGGCTTTTACATGGTTAGTTTTTATTATGTTATTATTATTTTCTAGTATATATATTATTATTAATTATACTATATATTATTAGTCTTAGGATTATATTTATATTTATTGTTATTAGGGGTTCGACCCCTACGGGAACCCCTATTGTAATCATTAAACCCGGTTATTCATCCAAACTCTTCTTACACGCCGGTTTCGACGCAATAACTCCAGAACCTCTTTTTGGATCGGGATCAAACTTTCACAAGAGGTGCGTTTTTGTATTGGGCAACTTTTGATATGTTAAACATCCGGCAGCGTGGCCTAACAGGTCCGTGGCAGCTGATTTCTCGAAATATTTGACGCCTAAATACCGTGTCTCCCACTCATAGGAAACGATTGGGCTTTGGCATAATTATGGACTCCACTACTAATGTTCCGCAAATGTTATAGAGAAGGTTTTGCTTTTGCACGTGGGTTTTTTTCCGGCAATCTTGAAAAAACTTCGAATTCCACTTAAAATTCCACATCTTGAAAACTACGCCGATCATCAAAGCCATGTTTGCGTAGTTGGGTGAGGCTCGCGATTCCGAACGTTTTGATACCAAAAGAATACAAATGGGTGGAATAGTTTGGCCGCAGCATTGAAAACTGTCTATTCTTAAATGTCTTTAAAACCGCATTCGCTACCCACACAAAGTTTACCGTCTACAGGCTTCCACACATCCCCCAGTTTTGCTTAATAACATAGTCGATTTATTATTCAGATCTATTTTTTTTTTTTTTTCTTATTTAACTCTCAAAACAGTTTCAGTCCCTACGAATTCCACCAATTATTTAGCCAACCTACCTATACATACGGTACCTACCCTACCAAATCATAATGTTGTCATAACAGGGCTGTTCGGCCAGGCAGCTTAGGGAACAACAACAACCAAATCATAATGATAATTCAAATTTATTTTTGGTGAATAACAGAGTATTGGCTAAGGTTTTTAACAATTCCTCCCTTTGCCAAATGCTTAGTTTAATAACAATGATATGGACCTTTAAAGTTTTGGCAATTGCCCGTGTGACTCACTCGTATTTTAACCTCCTTCAACTCTAAGTGTCACCACAAAATACCGCTAGATCCTTTCTCAAAAGTCGCTAGCATGTTGCTACATAGTTAAACAATGTTAGAATAATGCTGCAATTCCTAAAGAGTTTTGATTTGTTTGTTTTGCAAATTTTTCTATGTAATATAACTAGAATGTCTGAAATTTTCAAATTATCCCAGTAAATGTCTGTAGATATGAAAAAATGGCTGCTAAACTGAAGTAAATTGCTCTACATCTAGCGGTACAACTGGCAACACTGCCTACAACCACCACCTTCCCCCCCCCCCATCTTCCCCAAAGTCCTGACTCGCACCTACAGTACGTCTCTCCCTCTCATCGCCAATTATTATGCTCTGAGGTTTGTATTTGCTTATCTTATCCTGTGTATAAATGTAACCCTTACACATGTTTCTATTAAATAATGACATTAAACAGGATTCATGATTTAAATACAAGGCTAGATATTTATCGGAAGTACGTATTTACCTTCGGAAAGCTAAAATATAATGTTTACACATATGGGATAGGGAGGAGGGAGGGAGGTATGAGAGGTGGGCCAATGGAAGGGAAGAGAACCCCAACATACGAGATACATAGCTTCATATGCGCGTATTGATCACTTTCGTGCTATTATGTATGCATACAGAAGTAGCAGGACACATATGTCAAGAGTGAACACCAATAACTTAATCCATACACAATAAAAAAGACGGAAATAATATCGTACATACGAAGTGATGGAATGGGGGGAATCACTGGGAGTGTGTATGATATGTAAACAGGACAGTTCCTCGCTAGATAGGCGTGTGTGTGCTTGTGTGATGGTCTTGTGTAGCTATGTGTGTGATTGCCTGAGTGCTGCTATAGGCTACGCATTAGTTATTTATCGCTGTCTTCCTTACGATTATGACATACTGTACTAGTGCATGAGAACATAGGAAATAGGGAGCCTCGCAGCTCTCTCTCTCACAAATTAGTGTTACGCTGGCCAGCTTGCCAGAATGCACTCGTAACTCGCTAGCGCTCGCCAGGGTAGTGAAATGGGCTACAATAATCGTAGAACGATGTTCTTTCTTTCATAGAGTTCATGTTGTCACAGACAGATCAGTGGTGGTCTTTATTCTTGTCTGTGACACTTGGAAGTATTTTATACCATTGATAGAGTATAAGATGTGTAGTGTGAAGTTAAGGAGAGAGAGAGCGGAGGAGGCAGCGTGGTTGTATTATGTGCGTGTGTATGTACGTGTGCCTTCCCTCGCTCGCGCGGGCTTTCTCACACCCTTGATTGGCCGGCGGGCCTGGCTACGTCATAGGACGCTTGCTCTTCATGACCTAGTGGTCTGTGATTGGAGGCCGCTGTCCTGGGAGGGTGGTGCGGGGCTCCTGCCCGCGTTTCTCCTGCAGAGCTTGGCACGGCGTGCTTGGTCCTACATGTCCTATGCAATCTGTCCCCCATATAACCCCCTATACTACTTTCTCTCTTTCTGAACTTCTTCCTTTTCATACGTCTCTCTTTATTCAATTACTTATCTCTTCTGGTTCTGCATACGACTTCCATAGTCGGCCAGTCGTATTACCAGCACCAGCTCTCCATATATGTTTGCACTAGTTTTAGGGATTATTAGAGTCATAGTCATATGGTAGCCTAGTGTTGGGGTGCTTCTAATTATTGAGCTGTTCTTTCCCATTATTTAATGCTAGACAGTGGAAGGTATCTTTGGTCGTTGTCTGAGTTATGTATGTGGCAAGTCAGAGCCTGTACAACATCGACGAAGCTAGCTAGCCTGTAACCCTTGTGCATATTTTCCTTTGCGAGTGTAGCAGTATACAGGTAAAGGGCTTTTGCCTACTCTTACCTGTATGATTGCTACCTCATTTTGTTGACCTTTGTGGAGCGCCAGGGCAAGACCAGATACTAGAGATCTGGACTTACCAAGAGAGCCTCCAAGTCACTTAACGTAACATAAGGGAAATCTGTTCAAGGGGAGACAGTAGGCTACGAGCATGCTTGCGCTCTGCCTAGTTTCCTAGTACCTTTTTTGCCACTGCTAGATTTTATTAGTGAGAAAGACAGCATTGTGTATATTAACTTTCATTGTGTATGCTTTAAGAATTATTCACGCCTTATTTTAGCCTAGGTTGATGCATAGTGCACAACCCAGTTTGGCTGTTACGTTGGCTAAGGAAGTACTGTTTCTGAGTGGTTATTATTAGTGCTGTCACAGAGTTGTTGCACTCCCTTGTTATATATATGTATCCTACTTATTGGTGTATTTAAGATACACGCTTTGGTGTCCTGCCCCTGCATTATTTCTGTTCTATATTAACGAGCATCTTAGAGCATCAGACCTTTTCAGAAGATTCTTTATCTGATTGCTGTAGGACTAGACTTCCAGTGTTTTCATAGAGCATTGACGAGTTTAGTGTTGAGTACAGACTCGCACTAAAGTTAACGTAAGCAATTATTCCTTTATTAAATCTTATATAGGTTATTCAAGCATTGTTATTACTTTAGAGCATTTTCATAACGTAAGTACTCCTGTTGTGAGTTGGCTTTGCCGTCATCGGAAAGCCTTTGTAGAAGTGCACAAAAACCCAGTTAATTGATACCCCGTTATCCAGTAGATTAACTCTGGAGGGTCTTAAGTGTTTTTGTTCACCGGCGTAATAGTTCGAGGGTTTGGAATTAGCGTACCGTTGTAATAGATATAACAAATGGCCGTTGTTGCAGATATAGCCTATCATCTAGTCCATTATTAAGTCTATCTATCTATCTATCTATATGCTCAGGCCCAATCCCCATTTTGGGGGTAGCCGACTCAAGACAGAGCAAGAACAGGGAAAACACAAAAACAACATAAAACAAAAAATAAACACAGATAAAAAAACACAAACTCTCACACATCCAGGTCACCCAGGAGAAGACCCAGAGACCAGGGTTACCAAGGTCGCTCCAGCACTCCCCCGGCCCCTGACCACCCGGAGAGGTTCCGATCTCGGCAGGCAGACATGCAGTGGAGCCAAAGCCACAAGCCCTCCCACCACACTTCCAGGCACACCCTTCATATTAATCGTCTCCCCGGGCCAGGCGCCTGATGGACTATTATCTAGTCCAACTTGCGCCCGACCCCTTACTCCAAATGACCACGTGTTCACTCAACTATTCACAAGCATTCTCCATTCACTCCACCACCACTTCCCCTGCCTGATCTATAGTCATTCCTCTATCATCCAAAGCCTTTCTTACACAGTCTCTCCATCTCAATGGGGGTCTTCCTGCCCTTCTATCTCCCCTTGTACCTGACTCACATATTCTCTTTGTAAGCCTTTCATCTCCCATTCGTTCAACATGACCATACCAGCTCAGCACCCTTCTGTCCACTCTGGCTGACAAATGTTCCTGCTGCCCACTCTCCTACGTATCTCTTCATTCCTCAATCTGTCTCTACGAGTAACTCCACACATACTCCTCAAGCAGCTCATCTCCATCACATCCAGCCCTCTTTTCTCCTTTTTCTTCAGAGCCCATGTCTCAGCCCCATACATCACTGTTGGCACAACAATTCCTTGATACAGTGCACTTTTTACTTTCACTCCGAGATTTCTCGTCTTTCACATACTTCCCATTGCTCCGAAAACCTTCCTTCCTTCACACACTCTGTTTTACCTCCACTTCCATACCTCCACTCCTGCTTATTGTTCCTCCTAGATATTTAAAACACTCTACTTGTTCCTATATTTCCCCATCCAGCCTCACATCTAGATTCACCCTATGCTCTCCCCTATTACACACCATTACTTTACTTTTATTGATGTTCACCTTCAGTTTCCTCCTTCCACAAACCACACCAAACTCTTTGACTACCCGCTGCAGTTTCTCATCAGAATCCGCCACCAATACTGTGTCATCAGCGAACAGCAACTGATTCAACTCCCAATCTCTACCATTCTTTCCTACTAAACCCAATCCTCTTCCCATAGTTCTCCTTTTCACCTCCCTCACCACACCATCCATAAACATATTAAACAGCCATGGTGACATTACACAACCCTGTCGCAAACCTACCTTTACCTCAAACCATTCACTCAACTCACCATTTCCTACTCTCACACATGCTCTGCTCCCTTCATAAAATCTCTTAACTGCTTCTAACAAATTTCCTCCTATTTCATAAATCCTTAACACCTTCCACATTGCTTCACGGTCCACACGATCATACGCTTTTTCCAAGTCCATAAAAGCCCAAAATATCTCCTTATGCTTCTCTAAATACTTCTCGCATAACTGTCTTACTGCAAACATCTGATCCACGCACCCTCTTCCCCTCCTAAAACCGTACTGTTCTTCTCCTATTGCAACTTCCGTACACTTTATTATCCTCTCTATCAACACCCTGCCATACAGCTTTCCAACCACTGACAATAAACTAATACCTCTATAACTTGAACACTCCTGCCGATCTCCCTTCCCCTTGTACAACGGCACAATACATGCACTCTTCCAGTATATTGGTACCATTGACACAGCAAAGCACACATTGAAAAGTCTCACCAACCAATCTATTATCACATCTCCACCCTTCTTTATACACTCCACAGCAATACCATCCAAACCTTCTGCTTTTCCCGCTCTCATTTGTTTCACTGCTTCTTTCACCTCATTTTCCTCAATCCTTTCATTCATTCCCTGCCACCTGGGTGGCCTGGGTAACCTATCTCCATCCACCTCTGCTTCAATCACTGCTTCTCTTCCATCTCTTGTATTTAACAAAGATTCAAAATACTCGGCATATCTTTTCCTCACTTCAACTGGTTCCACTAGTAATTCTCCATTTTCATCTTTCACTGACTCTTCCCTCTTTTGTCCTCCTTTCCTTACTTTATTAAGTGCCCTTGTTTATTTTGTAGTGCCGGTCGTAACAAATGGCGACCTTAGACCAGTATATAGTGAACTGAATATTGCATTTTTTTTTTTTTTTAGAAATCTTTTTGCCATTTGGGGTTGAATTTATTTCTCGCATTGTTGGCAGTAGACATTGTTTTGAGGATATATAGAACTTGTTGGAGTTATTGGTGACCTAGTATTGCACTCAAGAACATCTTCGAATATTTTTTGGTGAATAAAGCTACATGAAAGTTTGGCTACTTTTGTCTTGACTTGAGAATTTTTTTTGTTGACTCCATCATGTCACTGGACGGGTCTGAGCATAGTGAGGGCACAGTGCGAGAGACAGGCGAGGAGGTGGAGAAGGTGGAGTTGTTAAACGGCGTTCGGGTGGTGAACAATGAGGAGGATGCTCGGAGATTTTTGGAGGAACCTGTGTCAGCGGACCGGGTGTCGGGGCTGGACCGGTACGGACTGCAGTGTGTAGCCACGGTAGTAGGGTTTCCCGGTACTAGCGATTTGTCGAGGGGTGAGCTGGTTACCTGTGTGCTCGGTGGGGTGCATGGGGCTTCGGGTGGAGCGGGAGCTGGGGCACCTTCGGCCCAGCCCCCATTCCAATCGACTCCTATCATGGCGCCTCCTCGGGCTCCGGAGCCGGGTACGTTCCCGCAGGCCGATGCCCGCTGGCGGTTGGGTATGCATCTAGGTGATTCACGGGGTGGGTCCCCATTAGTAGCACCCCCTCCTCAGGGTTTGTCTTCTGAGATGTTGTTTCAGCTCGAGCTCGCCAAACTTAAGCAGCAGTCTGAGCTTGAGCAGCAGAAACTCGAGCAGCGGAAGCATGAGACTGAGCTCGAGCAGCGGAGGCATGAGGCTGAGCTGTCGCTCGAGCAGAAAAAGCATGAGGCTGAGCTCAAGTATAGGTGTCAGGCTGAGTCTGCAAGGTATTGTGCCGATGTTGATCTAGAGAAAACTCGTGTAGAGGTGACAAGGAACCGGGTCGTCCAGGGGGGTCGAGCCCATGACCAGTCCCTGTCGCATCTACTAAAGTTGGTCCCAGTGTTTGATGAGTTAGGAGTTACAGAATTTTTTCTCCGGTTCGAGAAAAAGTGCCAGGAGCACCAATGGCCTGAGGAGAAGTGGGCAGCCCTTGTTTCTTCACGATTGACGGGGAAAGCACTCAAGGCGTACGATGCTTTGCCCCTAGATTCCTGTGTGAATTACGAGTTGTTGAAAGAGGCTGTCCTGAGGGCGTATGAGCTACAGCCAGAGACCTATAGGCTGAAGTTTAGGGCGGTTCCAAAAAGAAAGGAGAGTACTTTCCAGGAACACGTTAGAGACCTGTCAGATGCATTTGAAAAATGGTTAAGGTCGGAGAAGGCAACTACTTTTGATTCAGTAAAACAACTAGTGTTGCTGGAACAATTTTTTAAATGTACTGGCAGTGACTTGACTCTTAACCTTAAAGAAAAGCTACCGAAAACTCTACGAGAGGCGGGTGAGCTGGCTGACCTCAGGTTGTCATTGATTCGCGGGTGCGGGTCTGCACAGAGAGCTGAGGCAGGTAACAAGGGGCGTACCACTCCACCCCCCCGAATTAATGACACAAACAATTACCCATGCAAGAGTACTGTTGCCAATTATGATCCCAAGTCGAAACCCTTCCCATTAAAGAAAGGCCAGGGCCCTTACCCATCTCAGGGGAAGTCCAAGAGTGAGGTGGAATGTTTCAAGTGTCATAAGAAGGGGCATATTGCGCGCTCATGTCCGAGCGCACCGTCTACAGCAGTGGTGTCACTAGTGAGCAACATTGGCGTGTCTTTGAGGTCTTCCGCGTTTGCCCGGGGTAAACAGTCGGTTGCGAAGTCATCGCCGGTGCAGAAGCAGCAGGAGGGCTCATCACCCGTCCGTGATGTTTTTTGTGGTCAGAGAGGGCACGGCACTGGGGGGTGGGCTGGTGTGAAGCATAGGCTTGAGTTGTTGCGTGATACGGGCGCTTCCCAGACACTTGTTAAGAATTTCACTGGCAAGCCAATTAACGCGGCTCGGGTTGTGGTGGTTCAAGGCATCAATGCTACGCGGTCTTACCCGCTGGTTAGAGTGGAGCTTGAGGTAGACGGTGTGACACGGGAGTTGGATGTGGGTGTGGTGGAGAAATTGCCAGTTCAGGGGGTCGACCTCCTTCTCGGCAACGACATTGCGGTGCCCACTTCCGAGGTTCCACCCTTAGTCGTTGCCGAGAGGGCGGCCGACACGAGTAGGGAGGGGCAAGAGTGGCTTGAGAGGTGTCAGATGCCACAGATGGCTTGTGCTGTCACCAGGTCTCAGTCCGCTCAGGTGTCACAGCCTAGTACCCAAGTTCTAGACCAGCGGAGGAAGGGTCGGAAGGAGAAAGTCAAAGCTGATCGGGTTGAGAGTTTGGATCCACTCCTTGGTGACTCGGTACTTGCACCCATTATGAGGTCCGGAGTGGCCCCAGAACCTGTCCCCCCTAGTGACATGGTTGGGCGTGATAGCACTCCGCGACAGAAACGTTCCCAGGCGAAGCAGGCAAGGCTTGAGCAGCATAGTATTGGGGGTGGCCACAAGTTGCTTCAGCAGCACTTAGATAGGTTGGCACCCTCGGATATATGTCGGTTGCAAGCAGAAGATCCGGGGCTTGAGAGTTGTGGGAACGGGGCAATTGAACTCGACGGGGATGCAAAGTCGGGAGATTTTTTTCATGTTGGGGGAATCCTGTACCGCCGTTTTTTGGATCCCAGACGTAGTTGGGATGGTGGGGCAAGAGTGGTTGACCAGTTGGTGGTTCCTGAGAAGTGTCGTGATAGCCTGTTGCGGTTGGCGCACGATGTTCCTTTGGCAGGTCACTTGGGTGTGAGAAAAACGTTGGCTTCGTTATCTAGGTTGTTCTGGTGGCCAGGTATTAAAGCCTAAGTTTCGGCATGGGTGGCGATGTGTGGTACCTGCCAGAGGGTGGGAAAGCCCAATCAGAGCATACCTAAGGCACCGTTGCACCCAGTGCCTGCTATTGGTCCGCCCTTCAGCAAGGTTATCATCGACATGGTAGTCCCTCTGCCTCCCACTAGTGCAGGTAACAGGTTTTTGCTAACCCTCATGGATGTCTCCACTCGCTACCCTGATGCATACCCTATGAGAAATGGCAAGTCTAAAACTGTTGTGCGAAATTTGCTGTTGTATTGCTCGAGGTACGGGTACCCGCAGGAAATTCAGTCGGACCAAGGGTCGAATTTCACGTCCACACTCTTCAAACCGACCATGCAGCAGCATGGGATTCGTACGGTTGTCTCTTCAGCTTATCACCCAGAGAGTCGAGGGGTGTTGGAAAGATGGCATTCCACTTTGAAAAGCATGTTCCGGTGCTACTGTATGGAGAACGGCAAGGATTGGGACCTGGGGCTACCGTACGTTTTGTTTGCGGTAGTACAAAGGAGTACAAAGGAAATCAAGCAACAACAGATCTAGTGACCCTGCTAGGTTGCTTGTCCTCCAAAACACTGAGGATCAAGTGTCCAAACAGTGGTTTAGAGTGGGTAAGGGAACATTGGAAAGGGAATTACTGCCCTGGAACTAATGTCCGTGGCAGGATTAGGAAGTTAGTAGGGGACAGATGGGTTAGTAACTGAGGGGGGGATAAAATAAAGTTATTCATTTAAACGCAGTCAGTCGCGGGTTTGATGCGAGATATTTGTCTAGGCGGAGTTTAAATGAATCAACGGTGATGCAGTCTATAACGTTTCGGGGAAGCCCATTCCACAAGTTGACAACTCGATTGAAGAAGAAATTCTTAGATTCGTGCGAGTTAAAAGATTCACCAATAATTTTGCAAACCGTTTCCCCGCGTGTAATTAGATTGGTCGATAGTGAAGTACTTACTTACAGTTCATATTGTCGATGCCTTTGATGATTTTGAACACTTGAATTAAGTCACCTCTTAATCTGCACTGGGTTAAAGGAAATAGATTTAATTCTCTAAGACGCTCTTCGTATGGTTTGTTCTTTAGGCTAGGTATCATTTTGGTAACTCTACGTTGAACTCGTTCTAGCTTGTTTATATCTTTTTGGTAATAAGGGCACCAGGATTGAACGCAGTATTCCAGAAGAGGGCGGACTAAGGAATTGTAAAGGGTTAGGATAACTTCTTTGGATTTATGCTCAAATGACCTGCCTATAAAGCCAATTATTTTGTTTGCCTTCTTAACAACTTCTGAACATTGTTGACTCGGTTTTAGGTTACTCGATATTGTTACTCCCAGATCGGTTTCTCTGTTTACATTCTTAAGCTGAGTGCCATTCATCGAATAGTTTGCTTTCTCATTTAGGTATCCGATATGTAGTACTTTACATTTATCCGCATTGAAACTCATTTGCCAAATTTGGGCCCAACATGACAATTTACTAGATTGTGTTGCATATCGTCAACTTGTTCTTTTGAGAGTACGCTATTTGCAATTTTTGTATCGTCAGCAAATTTGAGATTGTACAGGTGAGACCCTCATCTATGTCGTTGATGTAAATTAGAAAGAGAATTGGTCCTAGTACCGATCCCCGGGGTACCCCGCTACTTACATTGGTCCATTTAGATGCCTTACGTTTATGACTACTCTTTGCTTTCTGTCGCTGAGCCAATTTCTATCCATTTCAACACCGTCTTGTATTCCATGCGCTTTTAGTTTTAGCAGTAAACGTTTGTGGGGAACTTTGTCAAAGGCCTTTTGAAAATCAAGGTATATAATATCTACAGCTTTACTCTCATCGTAGAGGTTGAGGATATCGTGGAAGAAGTCTAAGAGGTTTGTTAAACAGGAACGTTTTTTACGAAAGCCGTGTTGAGTATCTTTAAGTATGTTATTTTCCTCTAAGTGATTTACGAGTCTGTCTCGTATGACCGTTTCTAGCATTTTACATACAACTGAGGTTAAGCTAAGAGAGGTAAGAGAGGTACCTGGGGAGAGCCTTGGGTTTAGCCCCAACGAGCTAGTTTTCGGCCATCAGGTTAGAGGTCCTCTGAGCATGGTTAAAGAAATCTGGGAAGAGACTGTGCAGCCATGTTCTCTAATTAAGTATGTCCTCGAGAGTAGAGACAGGATGCTGAAGAGCCTGGAGTTGGCAGGGAGAAATTTGGTAGATAATCAGGCCTTGATGAAGGATCGATATGACACTAAGGCAAAGCTCCGGTTGGCCAAGTTTGTCGGTCCTTACAAGGTTGTGCGCAAGTTGTCTGACCTAGATTACCTTGTGGTTACTCCGGATAGGCGGAAGAAAAATCAGCTCTGTCATGTGAACCTGTTAAAAGAGTTCGTGAGGCGCCCACCTGAGCAGCCTACTGTCCCTGTGTTGGCTTGCAGCGGCCAAGGTGGAGAAGGAGAGGGGGGCAGTGAGGCACAGGTGGAGGAGAGTGGATTGGCGGATCAGTGGGCGGGGAACACGAACCAGGTGGCTGTTGAGCACACCTGCCTGAGCAACAGCGTGCAGCGATCCAGCACCTATTCTGTTCATACCCCACTGTGTTTGCCGAGCACCCAGGCCTGTCAACTCATGCGGTGCATGATGTGGACGTTGCAGACCACCCCCCTTTAAATCAGTGCCTTATCGTGTACCTCCCATTAAACTTCCGGCTCTCCGAGCGGAGTTAGGCTACATGTTGAAGAGAGGGCTGATAGAAAAAGGGGCGGTTAGGTGGACATCTCCCGTCACTCTGCAGCCCAAATCAGACGGCAAGGTCAGGTTTTGCATTGACTTCAGGCGGTTGAACGGTTTAACTCCCACCAATGCCTACCCTCTTCCCCGCGTAGATGACAGTGTTGATAAGATCGGGTGTGCACGTTACCTCACCAAGGTGGATCTTGTCAAGGGTTACTGTCAGGTGCCGTTGTCTGAGCGGGCGAAGCAGGTGTGTGGGCTTGTGGTGGATGGGAATACTTACCGTTGCAACGTTATGCCGTATGGGCTGAAGAATGCACCTGCAACTTTCCAATGCCTGATGAACGAGTTAGTGGCGGAGATCCCTAACTGCACCGTTTATCTTGATGATGTGATAATTTACGACGATGACTTTGAGAGCCATTGCGAGCACATCGGGGCACTGTTCAGGAAGCTAAGTGAGGCTCATTTGGTGGTCAATCTGGGCAAATGTGACTTTTTTCGGGCAACTGTGCAGTATCTGGGGTTTGTGGTAGGGTTAGGCCAGGTGTGCCCCCCCCCCCCCCTTACCAAGATACAGGCTATTAACCAGTTCCCCAGGCCGACCACCAAAAGACAGATCATGAGGTTCTTGAGCATGATTGGGTATTACCGCAGATTCATCCGCGGATACTCCTCGGTGTTGGCTCCTCTGACGGACTTATTGGCAAAGAAAAAAAGTTTGGGTGGGCACCTGAGTGTGAGAAGGCTTTTTCACTGGTGAAGCATCTGTAGTGCACTCACCCCATACTCAGGGCCCCCGACTTTTCAAGACCTTTTCTACTAGCGACAGATGCTAGCGGCGTAGGGGCTGGTGCCGTCTTGTTACAGACAGACACAGAAGGTGTGGAACACCCAGTAAGCTTCTTTTCGAAAAAGTTCAACTCAGCACAAAAGAACTATTCAGTAGTAGAGAAGGAGCTTCTGGCTATTGTGCTGGCGCTCAGGCACTTTGAGGTGTATGTTCCCGCTTTTGGCCCAGTCGTGGTGATTTACACTGACCACCACCCTTTGAAGTTTTTAAATCAGTTCCACAACCGGAATATGAGGCTAACTAGATGGTCTTTAATGTTGCAGGAGTATAATCTGGACATTCGCCATATTGCCGGTTGTGACAATGTGATAGCTGACTGTTTGTCCAGGGTGGAGGACCCAGGGTAGATCACCACAGGTGTGTTTGGTGGAGTGGAGGAAAATTAGGCTTGCCCCTGTAGTGCAACGCCGCCAAAAACACTATTAAAATATATAAAAACCTCACATAAAAACTCTTTCTTTTTGATAGTATATAAGTGCAGTATATCACAGCAAGCATCTAAGACACTCTGAGTTGTTGTCTTAGTAGGCTAGGCTTGGTGAAGCTTGCTCGTTGAGCGTGATATAATTATTATGATGCTATTATTTTGGGGAAGTGTTGTGCAGATTTTTTTTTATAATGCAGTGTTTTATGTTTGTGATCGTGCCTTGTTTCCACAACTTGGGAGAGTAGCTAGGTGATGCGGGGTTGGTGAGCATTCTGTCTGGTCAGATGTGGAGTTCACCTGAGGCTGAAACGTCCCACATCTTGGGCGGGGTGTTACGCTGTCCAGCTTGCCAGAATGCACTCGTAACTCGCTATCACTATGAAGATAGTAACCTGTAACAACAATAAAACAAGTGAAAATATAATTTTTCTGGTCAAAATCGCGAATATAGATGGACCAGCCCATTCATGAATTATGGAGAAAATTGAGGCAATCCCTCCCTCCACGAGTCCTCAAGCCACACTGAGCCTACTCATACACACACTCGGTTATGTAACACACCCTCTAGGCACGTAAGCACATCCTCCACACAGTTTGCTAATGTTAGCACAAAAATATACCAACGAATTAGGGAACAACAGGGAAAATAGGTGATAATTGAAGGGGTAGGGGAAAGGGAGGAAGGAGGGGATGTGGAGGAGTGATATGAGGTATAGGGAAAAAAAAAAATTGTTTAGTGATACTGGGGCTGTTTAAATGTTTTTTTAGGCCTCCCTCTTAACCCTTTGGCGCACCTATAGTTTCCAATCAAGTTTTTTTCCCACTCCCTAAGTATATCTCGGCTCACTCAGAGCCAGTTTTGTGCCCGGCGATAATTTGTTTGACTTTTTTATCCACCAAAAAATCCTTGTATTTGGATAAATGAGGTACTATCGGCTTCGTTATTGATTGAACTTTAAGATAAGCAAGTAAAAACATAGAATACATACAAAACAACCACATTGGGGCACTCCGAAATAAGAATTGTAAAAATAAAATCGAAATACCTTATCTCCAACTCGCGCTAGCTCAAAATTTTGCCCACAACATTTTTGATTTGCATACATATATGGAAGCGGAATTTTATGTGGATTCCACTGGTAACTTCAGAATTACTATAAACCAAATAGTTACTGAGATACACGAATAAACGTGAAAGTATCGAAAACAGACTGAGCTGTACTCTGCTCTCTTCCCATGCCAGCCGTGAGTCAACCGTTAAACTGAGGGGGTTGCCAATTGTACCCATTGAACTAGACTTAATACTGAGTATCTGTGCCAAATATGACGTGCGTCAGACGAAAACTTAATTTTTGGCGAATATTTTTAAGTTTAATAACGCACATAGAGTCATCGTGCGCTTAGGGGTAAAATACCCTAATGACGCACATAGTCATCGTGCGCCTAAGGGTTAAGAGCTTTGTCGTCGTCGCCCAGTAAAACCTCTTAAGAGCTTTGCCGCCGTTTACGGGTTAATAACAATGATATGGACCTTCAGAGTCTGACAATTGCCCGTGTGACAGCCTTCACCAAAGTGTAAAAGAGGAGAGCCCACTCAATGTAATAAATCTGTTCTACAGCGACGGTGGCGCCTCTAGAGGCCTATAGGTGATAACATGTTGATCAAGCCATTTGTTTCCCTCTTGATATTGTTTATACAAACTAAGATGATACTCTACTGAAGACCACTTGCATGTATACAGTGTGTGAATGTACGAACAATAAGGAATTCTGAAGAATAAAACGCCTCCTCCCCATTCAGTTAATGCCTGGCAGATTTTGTTTATACCTATCAGCCGCTTGGCGGCGCTGGGTGTCGGGGAAATACACCTAAGCCTATTGAAGAGGACAATCCTTTCCTAATGCTCCTTTCCTTGCCTTGACCCTGCTATTACGAACTTTATGCTGAAATAAACCTTATCTGCCCATAATAATTATGATTTAGGCTTTCAATCCTACTCCATCCTACACATAACTCACTGCCATAACTTAATAGAACTAGTTTGGACAAGTGTAGCTCAAATATAGACTTTAAAACAAGTCTAGGTTGGAGTCCCTTTGCGTGTGTAGTTAGCGAGAGAGGGAGTGACTGTATCGCTAGATTCCTTTCTCAAAAGCCGCTAGAATATCCTCTCGATATTGAATAAATGCAAACCATCTCTAGAATGATGCCACAACTCTGGAATGTTTTTTGTTGGTTTGTTTTGCATGTTTTACAATGTATAACGGTTCTAGATATTTATAGAGTATCCCTGAGAGTTCTGGGAAAATGGTAGCTAAATTGAAGTATATAGCGTTTTAAGATGTAGCGTTAAAGTAGCTCTATTGGCAACACTGACTTACATATTTATCGCTTTCGTCTCTTAGAATAATTCGTATATACTTCACTATTGGATGTAATCATACACATACAACTTATCTTATTAAACTCAGAGATTCCTCATTCAAAGTATATCCAAATATGATGTATGTATTTGAGCTTTGTGATACAAACCTGTAGGCAATTATATTTTATGAAAATACGTAATTGAAATTGTGCCGAGTTTGTGTTTTTGCTTGTTTACCAGCTCAGGGCCGGATTATGCCCGGATACTCAAAGCTTTGCCTTAGTGAAAATCTCCTCTCGGGGACGGTCCTCCCAGCTAGCTAAACACATGTGATTTTTTTTTTAAAGCAGAAGAAGAAGAAGACTGTGATTGTGTATTGTGCCCTCTCTGCCTTTATCTCGCCATATTACCCCAATAGTGACTGAAAATACCCCCACACTTCTTACCCGCTGCCCTCAACACATAGGGACAGTGGACAGGAAGCGCTTCTCCAATTCTTCATCACCATGGAAGAGCCTGAAGAAGATGGAATGAGGCAGAGGCACCCGCCTCCAGAACACGCAGCCATGGACATCACAACAACCGCCGACGCTACTCCTCAAAAGAGAAGCCTTGCCTCAGACAATGACGAAGACTCAGTGAATGGTTCAGGAAACCATAAAAAACCGAACAGAGCTTCCTCACCAAATCTACACTTCAATGCCCCCCCAAATAGGCCTAGTGACACTGACAACGTGATAACCTACATTGTTCGAACAGCTGACAACTCCATTGCTTTCAACAATCCACACACCTTAACTAGAGCACTAAAAGAAGCATATTTTGGCAAGTATATTCTACAGGCACAGGGAAGTCCTCATTTAATTGGTAAGGGATCTGCTTTCTGTTTCTCTATATTAGCCAAAGATATAGATAACCTTGTTGATTCACCTGAATCCATGACACAACTAGGCAGTTGGCAAGTCAAATGTCGGAAGGCCCGCTCCCCAGCCGACGCTGCAGAACATGGCATCACTTTCGGTAAGATTAGCCCTGTTTCTGAAGATTTGTCAGAAGAAGACATCTATAAATCACTAAAAACTCTAGGCACACACCCAGCTAGGCTACTTGAGGTCTTGAGGATCCCCCCTAGGTATAAGAATGGTGAAAAATCAAAATCCGATACAGTAAGGCTATGCTTCGAAGGCAAGCTCCCACCCTGAGTAGCAATAGATATGACGAGCTACCAGGTATCCCAATACACATTCCCCATTCTGCGCTGTTACAACTGCCACCGATTCGGACACAGTGCTATATCATGCAGGAACAAGGTAAGATGCTCAATGTGCAGTGGATTCCATTCCCTAACATCAGGTTCTGACCAGCTAAGATGCCAAAATAATCCCCATTGCTATTTCTGTGGTGGCACACATAGAGTAGTCTCCTTCAAGTGCCCAATCTATATCAAAGCTGCAGAAATTCATAACAAAGCTCAGGCAGACCTCTCAGCACTAAAAGATGTTAGCCGTCAATTACGTGAGCTTAACCCTATCAATGCCAAGTCTACACCACCCAATACACAAATTACAACAGATCCCAAGCCCACTAGAGCCGTCAGAGACGACCTAAGCTATGCTAAACTTTCAAACCCCTTTTCAGTCCTAGAAGACGAAGTCCCCGACCAGGATGACATTGAACTGGAAGAAGACGAACATGAGGTCACCATAAATCTGACTAATCATGGTAAAATCCTGATTTACAAGGCACCAATTCCCAGATCCCAATGCCAAAATGGCCCCAAAACTCAACGCTGTACCACAGCCCACCAACTTGACTTCGACGACATCACTCCATGCTCCAACACCGGAACACAGTCCCCCAACATCACAACACCCAACGCAACCGCTAATCCAAAATGCCAGACTTATCAACACCAATGCCAACCTCAAACCCAATCTGCACAAACCACAAAATCACAATTAAACACGCACACCGCACCAAGATGAAACCAACGCAGCTTCAGCCGACTCAGCTTCCCACACGAGTACCGGTACACAACTTCTACATCTCCTAATTCAAGCAATACAGCTATACCTTAAAGGATCAACCTTCCCAGACATAATCTCTCGGCTATGGCCATATGCAGTCTCTATAATACTCCCTCAATAATGGACCCGTCCTCCCCACCCTTAAAGTTCATGCTATGGAAGCCAGAAGCATCTTTAATAAGACTCACGACTTTAAAACAACTGTAGATAGGGACATGCCAACTATAATAGGCCTATGTGAAACTTGGTTGAATCCATCCACCAACATAATAATGCCAATTATACACAATCTTCAGAGAAGACAGACTACAAGGCCTGAGAGGAGGAGGCTTGGCCATAATGGTACGTGAGAATATATCCTGCCGTATACTTGAACTCACCCCTTACAACAACAACAACAACGTAATAGAATCAATGGCCGTTCAGATAGCTCTCTCGGGAAAGTGGAGCTCCATCCTCCTCTGTTACAACCCCTGCAAAGATTTCACCATAACAGAAATCAACCATCTCTTTCAACAAGTCCCCCCCCCCCCCATGCATGATTCTAGGAGACTGCAATGCACGACACAAACTATGGGACCCGTACGCTCCACCAGGCTCCCTAAATCCTTCAGGAAAAGCATTATTTCAGGTGCTTCTAGAATCTGTGATTTTAAATCTCCTAACACCACCTGCCTTGGGCACACGCATAGATCCACATACAGGCTGCTCATCCACAATAGACCTCTGCATCGGCTCCCACATATTCAATGACGTTGATATAAAACTAGGCCCATACATGGCAAGTGACCATCTCCCCATCTATATCACATCGACCTCACAAAAAATAAACTCGGACAACATCACTCGTCCCCACTGGAAAATAACAGACAAAGGATGGCAAAACTTCCAAACCACCCTTAGACAAACAACACCAGTAAAAAATCAATCCCTAGAAGTACTAACGACATCCTTCACCCAGACACTTACCAAAGCAGCCACATCAGCCTTCAAACTATACCACTCAAAGAAAGGGGCAAAGCCAAGAGTTCCTTGGTGGACCACAGAATGTGCTGAGGCTATAAATAGCAGACGTAAAGCCTGGTACACATGGCAGAGACA
Organism: Paralithodes platypus; assembly: GCA_032716605.1. NCBI lineage: Eukaryota > Metazoa > Arthropoda > Malacostraca > Decapoda > Lithodidae > Paralithodes > Paralithodes platypus. The sequence continues at coordinate 26,585,609 of CM064535.1, forward strand.
ACCCACCATACATAACTGTTATAAATATAAACAGCTAAATTGTATCGCAACACGCATTATTCTCAAAGCAAAAAGACAGGCCTGGGCAAGCTTCTGCAGTACCTTATCTTTCAACACTTCATCTACTCGAACTTGGAACTTCCTAAAAAGTATGAAAGGAAGAAATAAACATTGTCCCCTCCCCCTGAGCCAAAACGGGGTCGCATTAATGACCGACACAGCCAAAGCAAATTTTCTAGCCTCCTTCTACAAAGACCAATACAGCATTCCAGCTCCACTAATCAATCAAGATCTGACTCGTCATATAAACACAGCTCTATCATCACCCTCGACACATGACATTGACAACCCAATCACCAAACCCGAACTTCAGTACGGGATATTATCCCTCCCCGCCAAAAAAGCTATGGGAGCCGACTTAGTTGCCAATGAATTCCTCTCGCACCTTACACTCCATTGGCAAGATCACCTTCTAACCCTATTCAACAAAAGCTGGCAGACCGGAACATTTCCCAACGCATGGAAGCAATCTGTAATTCTCCCATTCCCAAAACCAGGCAAAGACCCCTCCAACCCTGCTTCACTACGCCCAATAGTCCTACTATCGTGCATAGGAAAATTACTGGAGAAAAAATTGCCCGACGACTCGGCTGGTGGTTTGAAACCCATCACAAACTGTCACCAGAACAAAGTGGATTCAGACCAGGCAGAGGCACAGTTGATATCCTCCTCAATTTAGAACAACGAATCCAAGAAACCTACAACAACAACAACAAAATAATGCTGATACTATTCCTTGACTTAAAAAGCGCCTTCGATTCAGCCTCCCACAAAGGCATGTTATATAAACTCTCAAAGATGGGCATTGAAGGACTTCCCTTAATATGGTTTCACAGCTTCTTAGAACACCGAACATTTAAAGTAGCAATAGGAGGCACACTATCTCAAGAGCACCCCCATCACAGAGGACTACCTCAAGGCTCAGGCATCAGTCCACCCCTATTCAATGCTCTATTGTCAGACATACCCAAAACACCTCACACCACCCACCTGATATATGCCAATGACGTAGCCATTATATGTGAAGCCACAACCCTACACGAAGCAGAACACCACCTACAGGAAGCCACAGACCTGATAGCAGAATGTTCGACAGAATGGGGACTTCAGATCAACAAGCAGAAAAGCGCCCTAATGTGCTTCACCCGCAAAAGACTTCCAAGATTACCTAACATAACCATCGAAAACACCCCAATTCAACTAGTGAGAGAACATACCTTCCTCGACTTGAAACTAGACGGCCCTTCCCTGACATGGAACAAACACATTGATTACCTCCGCACATCCTGTACAAAACGTCTAAACATCATGAAGTACCTGGCCGGGGCAAGATGGGGAGCCAGTAGAGAAATGCTATTAAAATTCTATACAGTATATTATATCCAGAGCAAAGTACAATATGGCAGCCCCGTATACGGTTCAGCCGCCCCAACACACCTAGACAAGCTCAACACAATCCAAAACTCAGCCCTTCGAATAGCGCTGGGAGCATTCTGTTCATCGCCAATAGTCTCCCTCCAGGCCGAAGCAGGTTTACTGCCACTTAATCGTACCAGACAATTGACAGACAGCAAATGGCTATTGAAAGCTTCCCAGCTACCAGAAAACCATCCCCTACAATTGTCCGTCACCAGAGAATTGACAAACAGACCCATAAACAGGCAAGGATATCGAACATCCTTCATCTCTCGCTCCGCTCACACTTTACAAAGACTGACAGGCACCACAATCCATTCAGCACCCACAGCACCAGTTCCACCAGTTCCACCAGTCCCCCCGTGGATAACCCTAACCAACATGATCTTCACAACTACATCCGTCCTTCAAAAAATCACAGGACTCAGCCAAAGCCAAACACCTATTCAACGAACTACACCACACTAAATTCACAAACCACTCTCCAATCTTTACAGACGGCTCATACATCCCATCCCCCCCATTAGCTGCAGCAGCCGTCTATTATGAAGAGATAAGCATCTGCCAGTCATGAAAACTCGCTGCCACCCACTCTAACATTACCTCAGAACTTTTTGCAATCCAAAAAGCACTCCAGTTTTGCCAATCACATCTCCCACTACAGAATATAGTAATATACACAGATTCCCAATCTTCACTCCATCTACTCCTCTCGCCCAATCCCGAATCGCATAGAAACATAGTCCACACCATACAACATATCCTTATCACGACACTTAACTCGCCCAGAAATATCAAACTACAATGGATCCCCTCACATGTTGGCATTAAGGGTAACACAATCGCAGACGAGGCAGCCAAACTAGGACACCAGCTAACCTCCATCGAGCCTCTACCCCATGACATCCACACACTATCAGCAGTGAGCAGAACAAGGGCAAGACAAGAATGGGACACAGAGCTTTCAAACCTCCTCCCTGAAAAGCACTTACGCCTCTTCAGAACTGACTCATCACCCCATCCATGGACACGATCCCAAACTAGGAACATCGATGTCGTAATTACGCACCTCAGAATCGGTCATTCCGGGTTGAACAAACATCTACACAGATTGAAATTGGCCCCGGATCCACACTGCCCTTGGTGCAGAAACACCGAAGACACCATCACTCATTTTCTTCTGCATTGCCCACGATTTCACTCAATGAGAACAATCCTTAAAGACACCTTAAACAGGATGAATATTAATAACATAACCATCCCCGTTCTACTAGGAGCAATAGACGTGACCCCAGAGAAAAGGCAGAGAGTGTTACAATGCACAATTAATTTCCTTAAAAAGTCGGGGAGAATTCCAAAACTCTAAAGGCAGTCCTGACAAAACTGTCCTCGATAGGGTTTATTAGTGACGCTCAGTTGCTACCTTCCCTCCAACACATCAACAACAACACAGACATTACGGTGCCCGCACCCACCTCAGAAGTGTAGTAACCCAACAAGGAGGAACATTCAACATCAAGCATATCCTAGGTGGAGGAGACCTACCACAGCACAGTAAACATGTCATCGCATCAGCCCTAGGAACCTACATCAGAACAACAAACAAAATCACAAGCATATAAAATTACCATCCAACTGAATCTGTACTATACCACCACTGATCATCATCATCATCATCTCTGACCTCACCCTCACCTTGACTTGAATCACACAGTACACATAGAGCAGTACTGTACTGTACTACAACTGATCATCATCATCTCCGACCTCACCCTCACCTAGACTTAAATCACCCTGACCTCAAAAGACAACGACAAACTTACCCCCCATAGTATAAAGTACAGTAGTATAAAATCCACTTTTACTATCTCTCCTAACCCCTATTATACTAACAACTGTTCTTTTCACCCCTCCTAAAACGCCTGTGCAGTAATCTGGAGACACCACAACCCTCCAAGCAAACTGCACATTTAAACAATAAGAAGAAGAAGAACAACAACAACAACAGCTTTGCCTTAGTTCCAGGCCTTATATTACTACCCTCTGTTCTGCTTCAGGGAAGCACTTACACTAACTCTAATGTATTTTTTTAGCAATTTCGGCATTGCATTTTTGCTTGAGTAACATGTTTATCCCATTGTTTTACTTAAATTTCGTAGTAGGCTACGTGTGATGCCAATTAGCCTAGCCTATGCCAGATCCAAGTCTTTAGACATTGGCTAGTTTATACAGGTCTTTCATTACTGCAGTTAAGCACAAACTTATTTAACAATGGAAAATAAGGTTTAAGTAAATGACCAACCAGTGACGGGCCCCATTGATGATTATTAGTGTGTTATCACTTTCATGAACGATACTTTGTTGGTGTACATGTAGCCTAGGCTACTTACCATCGCAAATTCGCTGTAAGTGAAATAGCCTACGAGAATCTGTAAAAAATACCTCCTTGTCGATGGCCGCGCAGCAATAGTAGGCTACACAATGGCCGTCATTCGGGAGCTCTTACCCTCAATATTTCAGTCTAACGTCACTACACCTAGCGGTCTTTTTAGGAATCATGAACCATAGCATGAACCATAGCATGAACCAATCACAATGCTTCCTATCACTCATGGAACCAATCACAGCCTTCCATCAAATTATCAACCAATCACAGTCTTTCAGTCGTCACGTCACGCACCACGCCCCTCGCCGGCCTGGGCCGGCTCAGTTTGAAGATGGAGCCCTAAGATGGAGGTCGTGGTTGTATGTGCTACGAGGTTTTCAGGTAATTTGTTGTAGTTTGGTATTTTTATTTACCGGATCAGTCTGAAGATGTTTTTTTCTTTGATATAGCCTAGGCCTAGGCCTAGGGCCTACAGTGTTGTTTAATACCAAGGACTGTCGCTTTTACTATTTTCCCATTATCCATCAATCTTAAGACATGGCCCCCGATAGTGGGAAGGGCTATGAAGATCGGGGAAATTGCGGGGTAAAAGGCGTAAATAAAGGAGTAATATTGGAAGAACTCTGAAAATACAATATTTAAAAGTAACAAAACCTGAAAATGGAAAAACCCGAGCCAAGTTTTGACCAAACTTGGCTCGGGTTTTTCAATTTTTCAGAGTCCACAGTAGGCCTAACCTCATTTCGAAAGTTGGCAAGTGGTTGGCAAGTGGCCGCCATGTTTACATTTGTCGATCGCTGTGGTTAAGTTCACGTCTATTTTGACGCCAGTTTTTTCGGTAATTTGCCCCCTGCTGGCAATATATATGATTATGACAAATGCCATAGTGGGGTGAGGGGGGGAAAAGCCCCCCCTCAACATATTATTGTATACAAAGGCAGTCAAAATAGACGGGAACATGATGGCAAAGGTCCGACGCCACTACGCGTAGTGTAAACAAGGCTGGCACTTAACATTCTTGCCGGCTACCATAGTGCAGTGGGAATATGAACATGATTAGATTAATATCCAGTATTCGAGATTGGATAATAAGTCGTAGGCGTGTGCATAAACCTTTAACCGTCTTGGTGGTGTAATGGTTAAGGTGTCTAAAAATCTGTGTGTGATAACCCAGGTTCGAATCCTGGTGGATCACATACTGTATATGCTTTCATAAATTTCATTGGAGGTGTTTGGTGTTGTGGTGAAATTAATAAAAAAATAGATTCATGCATAAAACTTATATTCCTGAAATTAAAACCTTTATGAATAGGCTAGCCTTTAGGTTAGCCTTTAGGCTAGGCCTATCGGCAAGAGTTGCATTATCGGGCGTATCACCTGGCCGGGTATAGGCTATCCTAGTGTTTACTACTTTATAGGCTACCCCTTTGAAAGGACATTAGCCGGGTAGGACAGTGTGCCAAAATTCGCCCATTTTCTTCGTGATTCCGAACACTAATATCTGAACAAATATTGATCCTGAAATCTGAAATTAGCTGCTGTCAGGGCCAGAGTTCTGAGAGTTGGGAGCCCGCTAAAACAAAACCTGCCATTTCTACATTAAACTCATCAAACGATAGTTGTTTTGCCCTACATTGTACTCTACACTTGCTATGATCTTAGATTATTATATATCACCTGAATTGAAGTCCAAATGCAGCTCCTAATGTAAATATATACGGATAAATCCAGAGCTTGGAGTCGCGGAACTATTTGTTTACACTGGGATTGCAACTGTTCGGATGAGGTGACTGTGACTTCGGCACCAATGTCCTCCTACGCTCCAATATAATATTGCGCCGAAGGCCGAGTCAAACGAACACAACTAATTTATTGACACTCGAATGTTCAATAATATGTAAATTAAAGGATAATAATATATATTTTTCTAAAACTATGTTTATATTAACTAAACTAATCTGTATGTTTAATATATTGACTGATATGAATAATGTAAAATATTAATTTAAGCTTGAATGTTAGTTTTCTGATGAAAAATTATCCTGGGAGACCCCGTGCCAAAATACGCGATGTTCCATCGTGTGGATCAATTTTAAGGGGCCTCTAATTTATCAAAAATAGTGAATGAATATCAATTTTATGTGTTTGACACAAAGCGCAAGACCTTGACGAATTCGGTAAGCTATAAATTAGTACGATTTTATGATAAATTACTGCTTTTTGAGGGTTATATATATGACAGGATCAACGGCTGCAACGAAAAGGTATTTTGCCATGTTTCGATATTATCGTGTTCCTTGGATGACGTCAGATTAGTTTCGCGGCAGTGAATTATGGTCATTTGTGGAACACTTGGAAATGTGTTTAGCTGTTATAAACCGATAGATTTGTGGAAAATAGAGTGAATTAAGGGGCTGGAATATAACATTGACTTCATGTGAATTGCGAGTGCCCTACACATTCTAAAATCTATCTATCTATCTATCTATATGCTCAGGCCCAATCCCCATTTTGGGGGTAGCCGACTCAAGACAGAGCAAGAACAGGGAAAACACAAAAACAACATAAAACAAAAAATAAACACAGATAAAAAACACAAACTCTCACACATCCAGGTCACCCAGGAGAAGACCCAGAGACCAGGGTTACCAAGGTCGCTCCAGCACTCCCCCGGCCCCATTCTAAAATAGTGCATATTAATCTTGGGGAACTCATTATATATAAGGCAAAGTTCAAGGTCCATTCCTAGAGGCAGGATACCACCACAGCCTGTGATCATGGTGATGCTTTGGGTAAACCTGACTTTTAGCAAGCACCAACAGCGATTTTGTAAGTAGCCTAGCCTAGCATAATATTATTATTAGCATATTAGTTTTCAGATAGGCCTAGTGTTGTATAGGCCTAGGCCTACTTGTATTAGCCTAGGCCTATGATGATTTGAAGCAGCAATGAGTAGCCTAGGCTGAGGCTAGGCGTATTAGGCTTAGGATAACCCATTATCCAACAATCTTAAGACAGCCCCCCCCCCCTCACTAGTGGGGCTATGATAATGAAGATCAAGGAAGATTTGAGGTTAAAGACAGTAAAAAGTAAGGTTAGCTAGGATATAGCCTATAGGCCTAGCCTATGACAATAACAGTTTGCCGTCATGCCGTGGGCCTAACTTTATAGGGACCGCCTAGCGGCCTATAGGATTTATTGAGGAGCCCTCCGTCCCTTCACGGCCTTGCCCCTCCCCAGGACTTGTTGAAATTCTCATGTAGCCTAGTTCCGCAACCTATTATTGTATCCCACGACAGTCAAAATAGATTCGAACATGCAAGTAGTGTAAACAAGGCACGGCCTGGCAGGCGGTACTGCCTGAATACTACATCCTTACCATTATTTTTTAGGTACGGTACCGGTATTTAAGCTCAAACCTATGAAACGGTACGGATATAATCCTGTGTCGCGGGTGAACCTGTACATAGGCTATATCTCAATAATTTGGTACGGTAATGTTACAATATTTGTTTAAATTTTACATTCATAAATAGTCCACTAATATACTAGTTAAGGTTAGGTTAGGTTTTGGTTAGGATAGGCTAGGTTTAAGATATTGTTCAATGTTTCTTTGTAAATAGGCATCTGAAAAACGGTTCCCTCTACACAGGATCTTACCAACGGTACGTAACAGACAGTCCTAACCTAACCCAACTTAGTGTCCAAAGTGAGGTCTGCTACTAGCCTATGTTCTTATAACATTTTCTGCCAGAGTACCGGCACAATTTAATAAAGAGTGTACACTGTACCGGTACCGTACTGTATAGCCTAGGTTAAGCGGCTAAGCCTGCCGCCCTACAGTGCATTTATAGAGTTTTCGGCCATGATTTGGGTAGGCCTATCACTGAAGAATACTTTCGCAGTCTTACCGTTTGTTTTTCTTTTCAAGGTATAGCCTAGGCTATAGGCTAGGGTATTACTGGTATCTTATTTTATGGTAGTTTAGGCTATATTATGAGTGGAGGATTTGCAATAACTTACCCTAGCCAAAGTCCAAACTTAGTGTTCAAAGTGGGATCTGCACCCTGCCTCTATGTTCTCATTTTGTATACCGGTAACTTTTTAGCCAGATTACCGGTACAATTTAATAAGTGTACAGGGTAGGCCTACCGGCTACTGCCTACAGTGCATTTATAGAATTCCCAGCCATGACTTTGGTATCACTAAAGAATCTTTCCGCAGCCTTATGTACTATTATATGTTTCCGCAGCCTTATGTACTATTATATGTTTCCGCAGCCTTATGTACTATTATATGTTTCTGCAGCCTTATGTACTATTATATGTTTCCGCAGCCTTATGTACTATTATATGTTTCCGCAGCCTTATGTACTATTATATGTTTTTATTTCTTCAAGGAATATAATACAGTAGTTTATTGTTCAATTGTTTATCATGTTAGGAGTAGATAATTTGCATTACCTTACCCTAACCTAACTTTACTTAGTCTTAGTGTCCAATGTGGGGGCTGCCACTATCCCCACAGTCCACACCCCCGCTAACTAACCTATATAATTGGTATGTCTTGTCATTACTATAACCTGACTTCACGGGGGTAACGGAGACTTGATTGAATATTTTCTGAATTAGCCTAGCAGAATCTTGGGTCTTTTTAAGTTGTGAAAATTAAAGTAAGTTTCTACGTTACTACTGATTGTACTTAACCCGAGATGGGAATAGCCTACCCAGGTATTTTTTACTCGGCCCAGGGAAAATAATAGACAAACAAATTTTTTAATCAAAGTTTATTCTTGAAACTTGGTACTGGTATGTATTTTAACCAGTACCGGTACTCTACAGTAACTCATGTATCATATGAAAGGATATAAATTAAGTATGTAATAGTTCTTGGAATGCAACAAATATACATGAAATCTTTATTGGACAAAAGTTACAAAACTAAAACAGGGACTGCTATGAATAATTTAAAACACTGTTTTCAATGCCTATATTAGTGGACCTGAAGTGAATCCTTTGAGACTGAAGTACAGGCAGCCAGCTCCCCTAGTATCCTGATTAAACACCAGTAAACATACATAACATCCCTTTTACTTACAATATTATTCATTCCTTTTAATAAATTTTGAGCATGTATTGTGCGTATGTTTACCTTCACATCTCAAAATTTCTCCGGCGGCCGAGGGTCTTATCATTCTCTCGCTTCCCATACGTTCCACATGGCCGAACTATCTCAAGGTGTTCTTTTTCGCACTTTCCAGTACATTCACACCACACCTCTCGTACTTCCTCATTCGTCGTCTATCCCTCCATGTAACTCTGCACACACTTCTCAAGTAACTCATTTCCACCCCTTTCACTCTTGGTTTGAATCTCTCCAACAACGTCCATGCTTCGCTTCCGTAAGTCAGTGTCGGGATTACCACACTGTCATGCAAGGACTTCTTCAGTTCCATGCTGACCACCCTATTTCTTGTTACTGCTTTCAGCATTCATACAACCCTCTTCCCCTGTTGCACCCTCTCCCACACTTCGTCATCCATACTCCCATCTTTACTCTGTACACTGCCAAGATACCGGTACTTAAATGTGCTGACATTCTCCATAGCCTGACCGTTCAACTTTACCTCACACTCTGTGGCTTCACCCCTTTCGAAGACCATAACCTTGCTCTTCCCCGCATTTACCTTCAGATTCCATTTTTCGCACACTGTTCCAAACATATTTACCAGACCTTGCAACTCCCATTCATATCGTCAGCAAACAGCAGTACACAAACATCCACTGCTCTTCCTTGAATTTCTTTTATGACTCCATCCATATATATATATATATATATATATATATATATATATATATATATATATATATATATATATATATATACAGTATGCAGGAAAATCCACAAGGAAAGAAGAAAAACACGGAGTCCCAAGCGCTTTCGTGTATTATTACATCTTCAGGGGAGGTCAGACAGACACGTGTTGCTGTGACTTTATTGCATATATACAGTATATATATATATATATATATATATATATATATATATATATATATATATATATATATATATATATATATATATATATAGTATATGTATATACCGGTATATATTTAACAACCATGGGGACATCATATACCCTTGCTTTAACCCAACATTCAGATCAAAGAAGTAGCTCTGTTCATTCTCCACACATACCGACGCCTTTGCACCCTCATAATTATATACTCCACACTACTTTCAGCCGGGGCTGTTCAGCCAGGCTGCCTAGGGAACAATAACAACAACAACAACTGCTTTTAGCAACTTACCATCTGCTCCGTATATGCTTCCTTCCCTTATCAGCGATACACCAACATCCACTGCTCTTCCTTGTATTTCTTTTATGACTCCATCCATATACTGTATATATAGAACAACCATCGGGACATCACACACCCTTGCTTTACCAAACATTCAGATCAAAGAACTCCCTCTGTTCATTCTTCACACATACTGATACCTTTGCACTCTCATACATACTCTTCACTGCTTTCAGCAACTTGCCATCTACTCCGTATATTCTCAGTACTTTCCACATACCTTCTCTATCAACTCTGTCATTCCACTCGTTGCCTTCCCTTATTAGTGGTACACCAACATCCACTGATCATCCTTGCATTTATTTTATGACTCCATCCATATACAGTATATATTGAACAACCACAGGGACATCACACACCCTTTCTTTAACCCAAAATTCAGATCAAAGAACTCGCTCTGTTCATTTTCATCACATACTGATACCTTTGCACCCTCCTACATGCTTTTCACTGCTTTCAGTAACTTGCTATCTGCTCCGTATATTCCAAGTACTTCCTACATACCGGTACCTTCTCTATCAACTCTGTCATAGGCCTTCTCCAAGTCCATGAAGGCAGCATACAACTTTTGTCCCTTCTCATGATATTTATCCACAACATATTTCAGGGCAAAGATCTGAGCTACACATTCTCTTCCCTTCCTATGATGAATACTGTATGTTAACCGTTTCCCCAGCAATACTGACTGAAAATGCCCAAATATATTGCATGTGCTCTTCTGATTTATCTATAGTATGTAAAATTATACCAAATACCAACTACATTAGCACAAAAATCAAAAAATCACAGAAACAGGATAAAAACAGAATAAATACCCCCAAAGATGAATACGTTAACCCTTTCCCCAGCAATACTTACTGAACATGCACAAATAAATTTCATGTGCTCTTCTGATTTAGCTGAAATATGTAAAATTACACCAAATACTAACTACATTTAGCGAAGGTAGCAAGTTAGGGAAGGTAGCAAGGGAAACAGTAAGGGTGTGAAAGATAAGAATGGGAGAATGCTAGCCGAGAAGCAAGAGAGAGTCGAAAGATGGAGGGAGTACTTCAATGAGTTGCTAAATGTAAGGAATGAAGAGCCAGCAAACATAGCTGGATATGGTATGGGAGGGAGAAGAAGAGAAGTAGTGGAGGAGGAGGTGGGGATCAGGAAGTCAGAAGTGTGGGAAGCCATGAAAAAGAGTGAAGTTGGGGAAAGCACCAGGAACAGATGGAGTGTGTGGGGAAATGTTGAGGTATGGTGGTGAGATAGTGATCGAATGGGTATGGAAAATGTGCAAACTAGCATGGGAAAAGGGGAGTGCACCCGATGACTGGAAGACTGGCATAATAGTCCCCCTATATAAGGGCAAAAGGGAAAGAGGAGTGTGTGGTAACCACCGAGGAATAAGTCTTCTAAGCGTAGTAAGGAAGGTATACAGTAGGGTAGTGATTGAGAGAGTGAGAGTGAGAACGGAGAAATGGATAGGCGACGAGCAGGGAGGTTTTAGGAAGGGAAGAGGATATGTAGATCAGATTTTTACCCTGAATTGTGTTGTGGAGAAATATCTGGAGAAGTAACAAAAGGTGCATGTTGCCTTTATGGACTTGGAGAAGGCCTATGACAGAGTGGATAGAGAAGGTTTGTGGAAAGTACTTAGAATATAGGAGTAAATGGCAAGTTGCTGAAAGCAGTGAAGAGCATGTATGAGGGTGCAAATGCGGCAGTACGTGTGGAGAATGAGCAGAGCGAGTTCTTTGACCTGAATGTTGGTTTGAAACGGGTGTGTGATGTGGTTGTTTACTGTATATATGGATGGAGTCATGAAAGAAATACCGGTACTATCAAGAGCAGTGGATGTTGGGTGTATCGCTGAAAAGGGAGGGAATTAAGTGGAAGCTACCTATATTGCTGTTTGCGGACGATACAGCTCTGATGAGTGATAATGAATGGGAGTTGCAGGGTCTGGTAGATGAGTTTGGAATAGTGTGCGAAAAACGGAATTTGAAGGTAAATGCGGGGAAGAGCAAGGTTATGGTCTTCGAAAGGGGTGAAGTCACAGAGTGTGAGATGAAGCTGAATGGTCAGGCTATGGAGATCGTCAACTCCTTTAAGTATCTGGGCAGTGTGTTGAGTAAAGATGAGACTATGGATGAAGAAGTGCGGGAGAGGGTACAACAGGGGAAGAGGGTTTTAGGAACGCTGAAAGCAGTAACAAGAAATAGGGTGGTCAGTATGGAAGTGAAGAAGTCCTTGCATGACAGTGTGGTAATACCGACACTGACTTACGGAAGCGAAGCATGGACATTGGTTGAGAGACTCAGACCAAGAGTGAGAGTAGTGGAAATGAATTACTTAAGAAGTGCGTGCGGAGTTACATGGAGGGATAGACAGACTAATGAGGAAGTAAGAAGGAGGTGTTGTGTGTAGGTAGATGTGCTGGAAAGTGTGAAAAGGAACAACTTGAGATGGTTCGGCTATATGGAACGTATGGAAAGCGAGAGAATGACTAAGAGGGTGTACGAGAGCGAGGTGGATGGACAGAGAGGGAGAGGTAGACCGAAAGAGAGGTGGAAGGATGGAGTGGGGAAGTATATGAACGAAGGAGGTGCTGGTTGGGGGGACAGAGGTGCATGGGGGTAGTTTGTTCGTGGCCACCCCTTCGGGGATCACGGCGTCGGGCAATAGATAGATACCCGGTAGATAGACTAACTACATTAGCACAAAAATCAATCAAGCACTTTAACAGGTTAAATAAAATAGAAGAAATAGCCCCAAAATTAATTTATCTATAGCCTACCGGTATATATTGCCGGACACCTTGATCCCCGAAGGGGTGACCACGAACGAAACGCCTGCGTATTTCAAGCTCGCTTGAATTGCTCTATCGTCTTTTAGAGCTTTTTGGCCCAGGGTAATTACCACACCATTGCGTCATAAGGAGTTTGAGGGGGTTAAATTGCTAGATACATAGAGGAAGAGGAATGCCAAGTAAAGCTAAACAAAAATATATTATAAGATATTTTTAACATGAGGTTGCTTATAATAATTTGTACCTCTGTAGTTTCTCCATGGCTAACCAAAAAGGTCATATTCCTAAAAAGCCCCAACCAAAAAGGCCAAGCTTCTGTACAGAAAAAAGGCCACACCATTACCCTTATGGTGACCCTATCAAATAATCAAAACAACCACACTTCTTAACCCAATTCCTGTGGGGCCCCTCATATGACGGAGACGATTTTCCGGCTATTTTGTAGCCTGTGAGCCAGGCCAGCTTTTGCAAGCAGCACGGATGGACGTCAGCCGGAGCCTACAGGCCCCGGCCACGACACCGAGGTGTGTGTGAGAGAGAGCTCACTTATGTGCAGCGTCACACATAGCGAAAACAGAAAATAATTGGTAATTTTTAGCGAGTTCGCCTATCGGATTTGGTAATTTTTAGCAATTTTGCCCTTCGTTTGCAAGATCGTTACAAGAAAACCAGACGTCGTACAGGGATGATTCAGGAGTAATTTGAAAGCTATTACTGTACTTTCACGAATACATAATTGTATTACGCTCTGGCTTTTGCTTATGCATGAAAATGAGCAGGGAATGAAGGCAATTTCGGGCAATTATGCCTACTCGTACAGGATTAATAGCTTTAACCAAAATGGTCACACTCCTTAATGGTCTAAGTGGCCATAGCCAAAATGGCTACACTATATTCCTTCTGTACTTTCTCCATGCCCGATAAGATACATGATATTTTGATATATGTGACACAGCCCTTGTATCCAACACAATACCCTGCGTGCAACCCCGCTCGAACCCCGCACAACGTTGCTTGCAACTTTAATTATTATTATTATTATTTTTATTATTATTATTATTATTATTATTATATATTTTTTGTTTATTATTATTATTATTATGTAGTGTCCTCCCTAGACTATCAAGCTCAAACAATACCCCAACGACCCCCCTTCGAGAATATTTGTTTGCATTTTTCGGTAGGAAAACGCTCTCCTAAATTTGAACATTTGTCGGTGTACTAAAATTGCACGGAAGGTCTTAAAATTGACAAATTAATGGAGCGAACCTCTTAAAATCCCTTAATGAAAATGGTGCAGCAATATGTCTCTTCGTTATCTCTGTACCATAATACCATTCTCCCCCCCCCATCTCATCCCTCCCCCCCCCCCCCTCCCCCCCCCCCCACGTCCTCTACATCTACTACCATACCCCTCACCCCTTCAAAAAAAAAAAAACCCATCAAGCCTCCCTCCCTCTCATCTCCCCCCCTCCCCGCCTTCAACCCTCCCCCCCATCCTCTACATCCACTACCATACCCTTAACCCCTCCCCCACCACCCCCGGCCCATCAAGCCTCCCTCCCTCTCATCTCCCCCCCCCCCCCCCCATCAACCTCCTCCCCCGTCCTTTGCATCCACTACCATACCCCTCCCCCCCCTCACCATTTTAGTCCCTCTCTGCTTCCCAATGGCTCTACGTAACTCCCCCTATTACCTTCCTCTATTGCGCTCGCTCTCTCTCTCTCTCTCTCTCTCTCTCTCTCTCTCTCTCTCTCTCTCTCTCTCTCTCTCTCTCTCTCTCTCTCTCTCTCTACGTCCTGCCTGTCTGTATCTCTCTCTCCCCGACACACACACACAATCTCACACACACACACACTCTCTCTCTCTCGATGTCACAAAGTACTTCTTCATCTACAAAATACAAAGGAAAGTACAAAGGAAATCAAGCAACAACAGATATAGTGACCCTTCTAGGTTGCTTGTCCTCCAAAACACTGAGGATTAAGTGTCCAAACAGTGGTTTAGAGTGGGTAAGGGAACATTGGAAAGAGAATTACTGCCCTGGAACTAATGTCCGTGGCAGGACTAGGAAGTTAGTAGAGGACAGATGGGTTAGTAACTGAGGGGGGGATAAAATAAAGTTATTCATTTACAAACGCAGTCAGTCGCGGGTTTGATGAGAGATATTTGTCTAGGCGGAGTTTAAATGAATCAACAGTGATGTAGTCTATAACGTTTCGGGGAAGCCCATTCCACAAGTTGACAACTCGATTGAAGAAGAAATTCTTAGATTCGTGCGAGTTAAAAGATTTACCAATAATTTTGCAACCGTTTCCACGCGTGTAATTAGATTGGTCGATAGTGAAATACTTACTACAGTTCATATTGTCGATGCCTTTGATGATTTTGAACCCTTGAATTAAGTCACCTCTTAATCTGCGCTGGGTTAAAGGAAATAGATTTAATTCTCTAAGACGCTCTTCGTATGGTTTGTTCTTTAGGCTAGGTATCATTTTGGTAACTCTACGTTGAACTCGTTCTAGCTTGTTTATATCTTTTTGGTAATAAGGGCACCAGGATTGAACGCAGTATTCCAGAAGAGGGCGGACTAAGGAATTGTAAAGGGTTAGGATAACTTCTTTGGATTTATTCTCAAATGACCTGCCTATAAAGCCAATTATTTTGTTTGCCTCTTAACAACTTCTGAACAATGTTGACTCGGTTTTAGGTTACTCGATATTGTTACTCCCAGATTGGTTTCTCTGTTTACATTCTTAAGCTGAGTGCCATTCATCGAATAGTTTGCTTTCTCATTTAGGTATCCGATATGTAGTACTTTACATTTATCCGCATTGAAACTCATTTGCCAAATTTGGGCCCAACATGACAATTTATCTAGATTGTGTTGCATATCGTCAACTTGTTCTTTTGAGAGTACGCTATTTGCAATTTTTGTATCGTCAGCAAATTTTGAGATTGTACAGGTGAGACCCTCATCTATGTCATTGATGTAAATTAGAAAGAGAATTGGTCCTAGTACCGATCCCTGGGGTACCCAGCTACTTACATTGGTCCATTTAGATGGACCAACCTACGGTATGGTCATCCAGTGGAACAAATTGCCAGAGAAAGTGGTACAATGTAAGACAATTTACACATTCAAAAGAGAAGTCTAGACATTAATTTTGAGAAGGTGGGAATAATATAGGCTAAAACAAAATAATACTAAGACAAACAAATACAAAATAGGTTAAGCATCAGTAGTATATAATTCATGCTGCCCAACGGTCGGAGGAAGAGGTGGGTGGGGAGAGAGCCTTCTGCTTTGCTATCCTTGCCTTCCACTTTGTAGCAAATTCTATTTTAGCATTAAGTTCGGACTACCTAGTAGGGACCGCGAGGTCTGTGTAGTCTGTGTATCTATGTAACTCTGTGTGACTCTCTCCAGAAACCTACCTTCCTCGTCCTTTCATGTAGCTTGCTCAGTAAGATATGAGAGAGAGAGAGTGCGTGTGTGTGTGTTTGCTTGTCGTGTGCACGTGTGTGTGTATGTGCTAATGTGCGTGTGTTTATGTACCCATGTGTGTGCGTGTTCCCATGTGCGTGTATCCCAGAGTTTGTCCTAGTTAAGTGTGTGTAATTTGATCAAGTTCAAGAGTTTGGAAGTTATTAGGGTTTGAGTGGTCCTGATACAGAGTACTTGTGAGAGAGAGATAAAGAGTGTTTGTGTCTGTGTGTGTGAGAGAGAGAGAGAGAGAGAGAGAGAGAGAGAGAGAGAGAGAGAAAGAGAAAGAGTGTTTGTGTCTGTGTGTGTGAGATTGAGAGTGACAGTGAGAGTGACAGTGAGAGAGAGGGTAAATGAAAGAGAAAGAGTTTGTGTCTGTGTGTGTGAGAGAGAGAGATAATGAAAGCGAAAAAGTGTTTGTGTGTGTGAGAGAGAGAGAGAGAGAGCGAGAGCGAGCGCGCTAAGGGGTGATGAGTGTGAACTGGAAGATATTTTAGAATGTGTGTGTGTGTGTGTGTATGTGTGTGTGTTAGCGACCAGTATCCCACAACCCCTTCTACCTTGAATAACCATCCTCAACACTGGTCTGGCAGCTTATGACGTCATCTTTGTCAGTCATGAATAGCTCCCAATTTAACCCTTTCAATATTGTGAAGCAAAGGAGTGTGTTCGAGCTATGTTAATTAAGGGGGGTCCCCGGTTTTTTTCTCTTTCTCCTTTTCTCTCTTTCCCTGGCTTGTATCCATTCGGCCCCATTCAGCCAACTGTTTTAAGATGTGTATCCCCATCCAGGTGTCGATTTCAGCATTGTACGGAGAAATCTGGCTTCGCCGCAGAAATTTTTCTATCGAAAAATTTACAAATTTAGCTCGCTGTCAAAACAAAAAATATATATATGCTGGCTCCCTCCCGCTCGCCAGGAAAATATTGACACGTGGATGGGGGTAAACGTCTTAAAACAGTAGGCTGAATGGGGCCGAATGGATACAAGCCAGAGAAAGAGAGAAAAAGAGCAGGTAACCCCCCTTAAGTAATTGTGAGTGTGTTAGAGTGCGTGGGTGCGTTTGAGTGATTGTGTGAGTGTCTGGTAAGTGATTGTGTGAGTGTGTTTGAGTGAGTGTTAAGTGATTGTGTGTTAAGTGATTGTGTGAGTGTGTTCGAGTGAGTTAAGTGATTGTGTGAGTGTGTTCGAGTGGTGTTAAGTGATTGTATGAGTGTTCGAGTGAGTGGTGTTAAGTGAGTGTGTTTGAGTGGTGTTAAGTGATTGTATGAGTGTTTGAGTGGTGTTAAGTGATTGTATGAGTGTGTTTGAGTGAGTGTTAAGTGATTGTATGAGTGTGTTTGAGTGGTGTTAAGTGATTGTTTGAGTGTGTTTGTGTGAGTGGTGTCCAGTGAGTGTTTTAAGTGAGTGCGTGCTTGTGAGTGTGTTTTGAGTGAGTGCGTGCTTGTGAGTGTGTTTTGAGTGAGTGCGTGCGTTTGACTGATTGCTTGATTGTGTGAGTGTTTTGAGTGAGTAAGTGCGTTTGAGTGAGTGTGTGCGTTAGGGTGATTGCTTGATTATATGAGTGTTTTGAGTGTGTGCGTGCGTTTGAGTGAGTGAGTGCGTTTGAGTGTGTTTTGAGTGAGTGTGCGTTAGAGTGATTGCTTGATTATATGAGTGTTTTGAGTGTGTGCGTGCGTTTGAGTGAGTGCGTGCGTTTGAGTGTGGGTGTAGGAACGGTGGTGGAGGCAGCAGGCACAGACAGAGAGAGAGAGAGACACATATACCGCTTTAGGGGAAAATCAATAGACAACTAGAACTCCACCCCCCCCCCCCCCCCCTTTCCTCCACCTCTCCTCCACTTTCTCTCCTCCTCCACCTTATCTCCATCATCATTCTATTTAACTTCTCCATCTATACCTTCATTGTATTTTACTTCTCCATCTCTCCACCACCACCATCACCCACCATCACCATCATTATACTGTGTGTGACTTAACGGGGGTCACCTGCATTTTTTCTCTTTTTCTCCTTTTCTCTCTTTCTGTGGCTTGTATCCATTCGGCCCCATTCAGCCAACTGTTTAAGACGTTTATCCCCATCCAGGTGTCCATTTCTTCCTGGCGAGCGATAGCGAGCCAGCATTGTATGGAGAAATCCGGCTTCGCCGGAGAAATTTTTCTATCGAAAAATGTACAAATTTAGCTTGCTGTCAAAACAAAAATATATTAATATATGCTGGCTCACTACCGCTCGCCAGGAAAATATTGACACCTGGATGGGGGTAAACATCTTAAAACAGTAGGCTGAATGGGGCCGAATAGATACAACCAAAGAAAGAGGGAGAGAAAGAGAAAAATAGCGAGGTGGGCTCATTTAAGGGGAGACTTTTAGTTTGCATGCTAGATCCCTATCAAGCTAATAATACAGGTATGTACATTTTTCGGTAGACGAACTTCAAGGCCGAAGGCATATTCTTCCTAAATTACAGGCTGGCTGTCGCTCGCCATGAAGAAATCGACACCTAAACGACACAAACATTCTTAATATTAACAAAGCAATGGGGCGAAAGGAATTAAAATCGCCAAGCTAATGGGCCGAACGTTATAAAATGTGAAAACTAATGTGGCTAAACATGAGAGAGAAAGGGGGACCAGAAAAATTACCCATCCCCCCTTAAACCTTTTCTTAGCACTTGGGCTACAGTAAACCCTCGAGCGATAGCGAGCCTGTAACTTAGAAGAAGGCCGCGACATTTTCCAATCAAAAAAATGTACAAATTTAGCTTGAAGGGGGCCTGGGTGGACGTTATTTAGTTTGAAGGAAGTCTGAGAAAGCGTTTTTGTTAGCCTTGTGGACAAACAAACAAACATACATTGCTCGATAATGGCAGAGACAAGCAACATTCTCAATACCATTTAAGGGAGCCCACCTCGTTGCTTTTTTTTGGTTTTTCTCACCCTCTCTCTTTGGCTTGTATCCATTCGGCCCCATTCAGCCTACTGTTTTAAGACGTTTACCCCCATCCAGGAGTCAATATTTTCCTGGCGAGCGGTAGCGAGCCAGCATATATATATATTTTTGTTTAACTGCAAGCTAAGTTTGTACATTTTTTGATAGAGAAATGTCTCCGGCGAAGCCGGATTTCTCCATACAATGCTGGCTCGCTATCGCTCGCCAGGAAGAAATCGACACCTGCATGGGGATAAACGTCGTAAAACACTTGGCTGAATGGGGCCGAATGGATACAAGCCAGGGAAAGAAAGAAAAGGAGAGCAAGATAAAAAAGCCGGTGACCTCCCTTAAACACAATCTCATAAGCAAACAAAATTCTCAATAACAATAAAACACAATGACAAAGGCAAGCAAAATCCTCGATGCTAATATTAAGTAACACCCCGTTCTTAACATTAAGTAACACCCCGTTCTTAACATTAAGTAACACCCCGTTCTTAACATTAAGTAACACCCCGTTCTTAACATTAATCATCAACTACAAACCCCAATCCACTTGAAGAAACTAATGCATTATTATGATCTTTACACCAACCAACTTCACATCTAAACTCAATTAATGATATCAACGAATACATGTGGCACTCCGAGGATTCGAACCCAGGATACTCACATCGAAATTCCGCGCGCTATTGTATTACGCTATCAAGACATATCAAGACATAGCATAATATGGTCCTCCCGGGATTCCAACTCGGGACACCACCACACCCAGAACATAAACATCTAAACCATTACACCACCAACAATAATAGTAAAACCAAATCGCAACAGCAAGCAAAATCCTCAATAATAAAATAAAATTACAAAATCAAGAAAGGCAAGCCAAATTTCTCTGTAACACTACAAAAACTAATCCTCAATTTTTTTTTCTCGTGTCCTTGGTCTTTCCATTCGTTCATTTTTAACTTGATCAATAGCTAACTATCCGACCCGCGCGCAAAAAAAAAAAAAATCTTCAATAATTGATTTTCAAATTAAGATTACCTTGACATTTTGGTGGATGAAGTTTCTGAATGAAGGGAGGGAGGTAGGGAGGGGGAGAGAGATATGGGGGGGAGGTTGTGTGTGTGTGGGTGGGTGTGTTAAGGAATAGTTTGTGTTGGGGTGACAGTGTGTGTGTGTGTTTTTTGTCTTTCTATATTCCAACTACTCCCTCTCGGGCATAGGCTGAGGGCCTGTACATTCAACCGTTGTACATTGCACGGTGAAGCCCGTGAGGTATCGTTCCAGTCAAAGGGGTGAGACATGTGAAGCAATTTTTAGCTGCAACCAGCCTCTGCCATCTTGCCTTCGCATGATTATGGGGCTTAGTTGCCCACTCACGGCTCGAAGCAGCCCCATCTCTGAAGCTGCCAATGTTTCACCGTCTCATCCCTCAGACTCGGACCCTCACTCTCAGAACACCACCTATTGAGCAATTAACTCACTAGGCATTGCTCCCCTGTAGCATATTTTGAATATGGGAATATTCATACAGTGCTATTTAATCAGGGAACAATGAGGGTATTTATTTGGTGTTTCGGTGGGCTTTGTGGTAATGCACTGAAACTAGGTAGAGCGCAAATTCCATCCCAATAATAATTTCTCATTGACATATCGGATTCGAACCCGGGTCCAATGGATTACCAGTCCAGTGGCTAGATCTCTCGACCACACCTCTCCTTGTGTGTGTGTGTGTGTGTGTGTGTGTGTGTGTGTGTGGTTGTGTGTGTGTGTGTGTGTGTGTGTGTGTGTGTGTGTGTTGGTTGTGTGTGTGTGTGGGTGTCTGTGGGTGGTGTGTGTGTGTGTGAGAGAGAGAGAGAGAGTTTGCTGCATGTGTCTTATATGTCCTTAATCTAAATATAGCGAAATTACTCCTCTCTCTCTCTCTCTTATTTAAACGTTGATACATATGATGCCAATCAAAGTGAATAAATACGTTATACAATATCACTGTCTATAGACCAGCTTATGTTGAGTTATCCTTCCTCCTCCTCCCTGTTCTCTCCCACACCTCTCTCCTTTCCTTTATCATCTCTTTCTTCCCCTCCTCCTTCTTCCTCCTTCTCTTCCTTCCTTCCTGTTCTCTCTCACACCCCCGCCTATCACTTCTCCCTCCTCTCCTTTCTCCTCTTCCTCCCCTCCTCCTTCCTCCTCTCTTCCTCCTCCTCCTTCCCTTCCTTCCTCTTCCTCCTTCCTGTTCTCTCTCACACACCCCGCCTATCACTTCTCCCTCCTCTCCTTTCTCCTCTTCCTCCCCTCCTCCCTC
Source organism: Paralithodes platypus (assembly GCA_032716605.1). Lineage (NCBI taxonomy): Eukaryota > Metazoa > Arthropoda > Malacostraca > Decapoda > Lithodidae > Paralithodes > Paralithodes platypus. Next base: position 26,607,363 of record CM064535.1, read on the forward strand.
CTTCTTCCTTCCTCCTCCTCCTCTCCCACACCTTCCCACTATCAATACCTTCTGCCCCATTCAATCCTCTTGCTGCCATTCTCGCTCTCACATCTTCTCGCTTCGCCTCACCTTATATATATATATATATATATATATATATATATATATATATATATATATATATATATATATAATCAATCACAGGCATTCATATATGGCTGCATTCATCATTACATTTAATCATCGTTAGGGTTATATATTTAGTGTATCCACCATTATATTCACAGATCAGCTTGCTAACATATATTTAACTCTTTCAGCACTAGGAGGCTCTTGTGTATTATATTCTGGCCTATCATTGGAAGATTTTACGCAGTTTAGAGAGGACATGTTTCAGTTCAACTAAGGAGAATACGCATCTTAACCCCTTCTGTACCGGCAACGTCTCTTTCATTTTATTCTAGCTATATATATTTAGACGATTTTATGCAGTTTAAGAAGAATCTGAGGTAGTAATAGTGGTTAAGGGGAGGCAGTTGGTTTTTCGAGGCCTCTTCCTCCTTCCATGTTTAGCCCCATTAGTTATGAGATTTCAAGACATTCGCCCCATTAGTTTGGCGATTTTCAGACATATTGCCCCATTTCTTTGCCAATATTAAGACCTTTTGTGCCGTTTAGGTGTCTATTACTTCCTGACGAGCGATAGCGAGTCTGAAATTTAAAGAGGAACCGGCCTTTGGCCGGGACATTTTTCTACCGAAAAATGTACAAATTTATCTTAAAGGGGGGTCTAGGGGGTGTTTTTCTATGCTTGATGGAGGTCTAGCGAGAAAACTAAAAAATATATGAATAAATTAATTAATAGACCAAAAAAAAAAAAAAAATCCGTCTCCCCTTAAGTGAGATAGTTCGAAGCCTTTGAATTGCTGGAGGCTCTTTTAAATGGGTACAAAGTCGTCTAACTGTAGCCAGAGTACAGTTAAAAGGACGGCACTGGTACTGCAGGCGTTAGTCTCCATAGATGCTTGATAACATAAAAAGGCTTTAAGGGGAAAGGTTTTATTTTTTGGACGATTATTTCATATATGTATTATTGTTTTAGTTTCTTCCCTAAAACTTCATCAAACCTAAAAAAAAACATCCATTAGATCCCCCTTCTAGATAAATTTGTACATTATTTGGTAGAACAATTCGGCCGGTTCTTACAAAATTACAGGCTCACTATTGTTCGCCAGGAAAAAAAATCGACACCTAAATAGCACGAAAGATCTTAATATAGACAAAGAAATGGAGCGAAAGGTGTTCAAATTGACAAACTAAGGGGGCAAACCTCTTAAAATCTGAAAACTAAGGGGGTTAAACATGATGGAGAAGGCGACCAGAAAAGCGACCCATCTCCCCTTAAAAATGAAATGCTAGTCAAGAGAAAATAAATAATAAAAAAAAAAATGCGTACTAAAAAACTGAAAGGGTTAATAAACAAATATAAGATAGTTCACGATTGTTTGTGTGTGACTGTGCAGCGTGTTGTTACTTGCTCTCTCTCTCTCTCTCTGTCTCTGTCTCTCTCTCTCTCTCTCTCTCTCTCTCTCTCTCTCTCTCTCTCTCTCTCTCTCTCTCTGTCTCTCTGTCTCTCTCTCTCTCTCTCTCTCTCTCTCTCTCTCTGTCTCTCTCTCCTGGTCTCTCTGTCCTCTCTGTCTCATCTCCTCCATCCCTCTCTATCCCTGTCTTCTCTGTCTCTCTGTCTCCTCTCTCTCATCGCTCTCTCTCGGGGGTGCGTGCTCGGGGGGTGGCTCTCGGTTCACTGTTGACGAGCGGTCTCTGGACTGGGGCGCTCTCTCGTGTGTGCTCTCTCTCCATGTTGTGTGTGTGTGTGTGTGTTTGTTTGTTACTGTATCGTGTTATCGGGTGCATTGTTTTAATGTTTGATCATCTTAGTGTCTTGTAGTCATGTTTGGTTTGTATTAATTGTCTGTTTGGTTGGAACTGCTATAATAAACTAGGGGGTATTTATGCTGTTATTGGGTTAGAGAGAGAGAGAGAGAGTGTGTGTGTGTGTGTGAGAGAGAGAAAGAGAGAGAGCGTGTGTGAGAGAGAGAGAGAGAGAGAGAGAGAGAGAGAGAGAGAGAGAGAGAGATGTCCGAGAATGTGAGATGAGACAGCGAGACATTGGCAGTGGGGCTTCGAAAAGTCAGAGTTGCACCGGGCTACAGGAAAATAAACAAGCGTTGTAGGTCTAGGAAGGTAAGACCACGAAGGAGCCGGTTGCAACTATCAAACTGTCTCGATGTTTCACTTGTCATCTAGAATAAAGCTGGTGTCAAACGAGCGATTTTTCAGTCGATTTTTACCGGCTGTAGTCTGGGATCATCAAAATTCAAGTCTTATTATAAATCAAGCACCTAGTATAATCTACCTTCAGTCTAGGTACCGATTCCAGTGTGAAAGAACTTCCAAGATATTACTAGAACAAATTTGCTCATCGAAAATTGCCGGAAAAAGCTCTCGTGTGACACCGCCCTAAGTCATCTTGACTCTTGGAAAGATCATATTACCACTCTTGCTAAAACAGCTTCCCAGAAGCTGTGTGTGTGTTCAACACCAGAGGGGCCACCCTCCGGGCCTTTCTTGTAACCCCTGCACAGCTTTCTTTTGCTCTGTACAGTGGGCACCGTGTGTCCATTTAATTTAGTATTGTTCACATACTGGTGGGGAGGTTTCCTCTCACAACCCAGCATCAAAATTTTAGACATAGTAGAGAAAAGAAAGGAAGAAAGCCTTCCGTCTTGAGTAACTCACGTCCACTCACCACAATAATATCTGCAAATCGGCTCTCTCCTCAACTGCATCCGCGCTCTCTCTTCGCCGGCAATGTTGCAATCTCCTCTCATCTATTCTATTCAAAAAAATTCTACCACCTATTAGCGCTATTACAATGAATCATGTGGTTTCCTCAGAGCCTCTCTCAGTGTATATCCAGTCCAGACGTTCGGACGCCCGTCGTTCATAGAGCAGGGGGAGCGGGGGGTAGCATCCTATCTGGGGTGTGTGTGAGCAAACACAATCCCAACCCCGATTCAGTGCAAGCTATGCTCTCCATACCCCAAGAGTAAAACGTTTATTCTCAATCCTCATGACTTTTATTCAATACAGACTGGGACCTCTGAAATTCTCCCTCCTTCTCTCTAACCAAAATCACAGCAAGGCTTTCCCGCCTTCTTATGACTTAAATTGCTTTGCACAAACGATTCGTGTGTTTCCAGAGAACAATTTGGAATTCGTAACCAATCCAGGGCTTGATTTTCGGCTCTGTTCGTACTCTTTGCCAACCTCTGGGGGAGGCCAAAAAAACTCGCTACAGGCAAATTCTGCTTTGTTTGTCTTCCGTACTATGGCAATCAAACAATAGAAGAAAAAAAAATATCATATATATACTGTATGCTAACTGTATATATATTATTTATATATAGATATATATATATATATATATATATATATATATAATGTATATATATATATATATATATATATATATATATATATATATATACTGTATATATGTGTGTGTATGTGCGTGTGCTTGCTTACAACCATGGGAATAAATTATATTAAGTGTTGTGAAGCTGGACCCTACTTTTGATGGTGCCTGTACTGTAGATAGGTAGATCACGGGCACAAGACTTCCGGCCAACAACAACAACAACAAAAGCACAACAACAAGAACAAAAACAACAACCACAACGCAGTAGCAAGCAACTCCAGGAATACCCTCACCACTTTGTTTACCTGCGCCTTAACCCCTTCAGCACGATGACGCCTTCTTACCTTTTCATTATGGCTATAGTTAGGCCATAAATACCCCACCTCGTTTACCTGCGTCTTAAGAGGGGATGGGTTCATTTATTTGCTTGTTCATTTAGTTTCCTCCCTTTACCTCCATCAAGCTTAAAAACAACACCCTCTAAACCCCCCCTTCAAGATAAATTTGTGCATTTTTCGGTAGAAAAATGTCCCGGCCGAAGGCCGATTCCTCCCTAAATTACAGTCGCTATCACTCGACAGGAAAAAAAATCAACGCTCAAATGGCACGAAAGGTCTATAAATTGACAGAAATGAGGCGAAAGGTCTTAAATTCGCGAAACTAATAGAACGAACGTCTTAAAATCTGAAAAATAATGGGGCTAAACATGAGGAAGAAAGGGGGACCAGAAAAGCGACCCCTCTCCCCTTAACACGCCAGACATGTTGGTCGTACTGAGATGGATGTGTTGAGTTTTCTGGACCCCCTTCTCCCTCATGTTTAGCCCCAATAGTTTTGAGATGTGAAGACGTTCACCCCATTAGTTTGGCGATGTTAGGAGCCGGTTTCTCTTAAAATTAGACTCGCTATCGCTCGCCAGGAATAAATTTACACCTAAATGGCACGAAAGATCTTGATATTGATATAGAAATGGGACGAAAGGTTTTAAAATCGACAACTAATGAGGCAAACGTCTTAAAATCTGAAAACTAATGGGGCTAAACATGAGGGAGAAGGGGGACCAGAAAAACGGCCTATATCCCCTTAATGGAAGTCTAGGGAGGAAACTAAAAACCTTCCCTCAAGCACCTACCGTATGTGACAGAGATTGGCTGATCTCTATAAGGTCTCAAGGAACTGGGGTTCTCGAAAAGGGGCTCCAGTCCTGAAAATGTACTTGGCTTGCAGTGTGCTGGCTTAATAATCCAGAAGGGTTGATAGCCTTTGAAGTCCTGTTTTCACGATTTTCACTGCCACCTGCCAGACATACACACTTCATACTCCACCTAGTCACATGACCCCAGAGGTTCGAGGCAGATGTTTGAGGTTAGAGGCTAGAGACATAGGTTCGAGGCTAGAGGTTAGAGGCAGAGGTTAGAGGTTTAGAGCCAGGTTAGACTCAGAGATTAGAGGCCGAAGTTAGAGGTTTGAGGTTAGAAGCAGAGGTTGGCTGATCTCACTAAAGTCTATAACAGTGCTACCTGACAGACAGACTAACCTCATAATCCAGCTCCTCCCATGACCCCAGAGTAGAAAATGGGGATATATCACCACTATAAATTACCACCAATGGAAATCTCCTACCATAGGGGCGGAGAGGTTACCCGTTAAGGGGGTAGTGGCTCTTTCGTTGGTCTATTTATTCAGTTATTCATATATTTTTTAGTTTCCTCCCTAGACCTCCATCAAGCTTAGAAAAACACCCCCTAGATCCCCCTTCATGAAATATTTGTACATTTTTCGGTAGAAAAATTTCCCGGCCGAAGGTCGGTTCCTCTTAAAATTGCAGGCTCGATATCGCTCGCCAGGAAATAATCGACACCTAAATGGCACGAAAGGTCTTAAAATTGACAACGAAATGGGGCGAAAGTTGTTAAAATCGCCAAACTAATGGGCCAAACGTCTTATAATCTCAAAACTAGTGGGGCTAAACATTAGGGAGAAGGGGATCCAGAAAAACGGTATGCCTCCCCTTAACGCCAACAGGGATGGGGGAAGAAACTGGATAGTTACACGAGTTAAGGACATTCAGCTCGGTCACCGAACATCTTTATTAAGTTAGTTAGTTAAAATAGGACTTAAGAGCTATCAACCCTTCTGGATGACTGTATTAAGTCTGTTTTATAACCCCCCCCCCCCCCCCCCCCGTATTTTAAACCCACACCTTAGGCTTAAGTGCTTCCTTAACCCTATATCGAACGAAGATAGAACAACTGAATATTAATTTATGATAAAGGGATAAAAATCATACAGTTTCAGAAAGATCACTACTTGTCTCGGCTGATTTCGTCCATAAAGTTATTAAAAATACTGTGGTAACTACCTTGACTATCCCTGCAGTACTGCGGCCATGTATCACTCCGCCAATGGGTTTGTTTACATTTTGATTCGCGGGGGGTCGTGGTGGTGGTGAGCGGGCGGCGGGTTGAGAGCTTTTAATTGTTTCCATTCCCGGACTACGGCATCACGAAGGGCTTTATTGATGTGTGAGGGAGATAACGGCGGATATGTGTGTGTCATTAGAAACTTACAAATGAACAGGATTGGGGAGGTGATTGCGGGTTGGCTGAGGACCCCCTGGCATACTGGACTGTGAGTAGCATTTCTGTCATTAACGTATTTTGGGGTATTTTTAGCCACTTTAACACCATGACGCCTATTATAATTCCACTCTGGCTAACGATATACCATTTTATTTAGCTTAGGATAGACCGGTCATAGTCAAGGGATGTGATAGGCTATGGTGATGGGTAGAATTTTACTCAAGGGACACGCATTTGACAGGTACACCACGTATTTATTGGATACTATATTTAAGTTTCCACGCCTCCATCAACAACCTACACCCTTTTCTTGTCTGATACTAGTAGGCTATTAGAAAAGATGGTACGATTTTAGTTACTGGACACCTATTTGACAGGTACCGCCAACGATTTAATACATATTTGTTTTCGGTTTCCACGCATCCAACACCAAGCTACACCCTTTTCTGGTGTACGAAACACTAAAAAAGCAATGGGGACACTTTAATAATGATAATATGAGACGAAATATAAAGACAACTCGGTTGCTTCGTGGAAGTAGCGTCGCTTTGTTTACTTTACGCTCGGAGTGACTTCCCGGTCCCGCCTTGGCGGTCGACTTAAAATGGCTAAGCTTCTAACCACTTTTTTGATCAAAACTTGCGTTATAGGGCGTGGGATACAGGACAGGGTTGAGGCCCCCGTGAATTATGATGATCAACATCTATGTGGCCAGCAGGGGGCAAGTAATTGGGGTTGTGTGGGACAGGGATCTGCCTTGCTTAGGCCAATCGGCTTTCTGCAGACTCCCATTTTCTTATGTTAAGTAAAACAGCTGGTCGTAGTAATTTCGGTAAACCTGACTTTTTGGACCGACAGCGATTTCAGTAAATTTTATTTTGTGTTTTTTCCTTCAGATATAGGCCCTAGTGTTGTTTTATACTGAAGAGGAGCGGAAATGAGTATTTACCCATTATCCAACAATCTAAAAACACGCCCCCTACTAGAGGGGAGGGCTATGAAGTTCAGGGAAAATGAGGGGTTAAAAGCGTACAAATACAATAATAGGCTATAGCGTTTTGTATCAAAACTTGGCTCGGGTTTTCCCAAATTGCAAACCCATACAACCTCATTTTGTGAATACCCGAGCCAACTTTTGACGAAAGCTGGCTCGGATTTCACGGGGTGGAGTGGGTAGCCTAATATTTCATGTTATAAAAATAGTCAACTTTGGGAAGACATTAGCCTAACCCAACAACCTTACCTAACCTATCCTAGTATTATGGGTGGGGGCTGCCGCCCCCACACCCCCGCTGGTTGGGTTAGACTATTTTTTTGTTTGTTTTTTTAATGTTCTAGGCTATTAGCCTAACCTAACAACCTTACCTAACCTAACCTAGTATATGGGTGGGGCTGCCGCCCCCACACCCCCGCTGGTTGGGTTACTTTTTTTTTTTTTTTTTTTTTTTTTTTTTTTTTATGTGCTATTAGCCTAACTTAACAATCTAACCTAACCTAACCTAGTATTTGGGTGGGGGCTGCCGCCCCCACACCCCCGCAGGTTGGGTACTGGCTGAAAAACTTATTGTTTTACAGTAGCCTAGGCCTATACATGTATTTTAGCATTTTTGTTTTGTTCTCCCTTATAATACATTTCAGCTCTTAATGCCATACATAGCAATGATGTATATGCTCTACCGGACCTATTAGGACTAAACAGATCGATGGGCTAACTGTCGGTCCAAAACATCAGTATAACCGTAACTTCGAGCGTCTTGGGTAAACAAACCGCAACGACGGACTCCCCCCGCCGCCGATTTTTGGCCCAAACGCCCCGTTTTATTCTTGTCGAAAACCACATTTAAAAAGTTATTATATCGTTTTCAATACTATTACTGGACCAGAAAAAGGTGTAGCCTGGTGTTGGATGCGTGGAAACCGAAAACAAATATGTATTAAATCCTCGGTGGTACCTGTCAAATAGGTGTCCAGTAACTAAAATCGTACCGAAAAGATTTAATAATGTTTTTAATGTGGTTTTCGACGAGAATAGAGAAGCGCGTTTGGGCCGAAAATCGGGAGTGGACCTCCTCTTCCGAATGTCGGTTTGTTGACACGACTCTCAACGTTAGTTACTCACAGAAGATACCCGGGTAGGAGGCTGTTCAGCCTATGAGACCCGGCTCATCATTTATTTCATTAGGCTACTTGGTGTGTGGCTTGGGTGGACGTGTCTTAATTTCTTAATTTTGGCTTTAAAATCATTGAACTTTAGCTCTTGGTCACCCCAAACTATATCTAATGCTTTTTCAAATTTTAACACACTGTTCACACTTATCACTTTCTTCAGGAAGGTCATTCCAGTTCTCGACCACTCTATTACTAAAAAAGTTCTTCCTGACGTTGAGTCTTGACCTCCTCTTAAACAATTTCTTGCTGTGTCCTCTGGTGCGACCATCCTCCTGCAGCGTCCTCATACACCCCTTGTAAGATTTTGTAAGTTTCTATCATTTCCCCTCTGGCTCTTCTATATGCCAACGTTGGTAAATTTAGCTTCCGAAGTCTCTCTTCATATGTTAAGTCCTTTAAAGATGGTACCAACTTAGTCGCTCTCCTTTGCACTTTTTCAATAGCCGTGATATCCTTAATTTTGTAGGGACTCCAGACAGGACTTGCATACTCCAGAATTGGTCTGACCAGGGCCACAAGCAATGGTTTAAAAATGGTTTCATCCAGACTACGTTACGTTTGCGGTTGTGCCCCCTGCTGGCTATATATATGGAGATGACAATAGACAATAAGTCTAGGGAGGGTGAAAGGCAGTGTGCCAAAATTCGCCCATTTTCTTCGTGATCCAGAATTAGCATCTGAACAAAAAATTATCCAGAATTTGGTCCTGGCTAAATTCGAGTCCTGAGCTACATACGGACATTAAACTCATCAAACTATAGTGGTTTGCCTTAACAATGTACGTTACACTTGCTATGATCTTATAACTATTATATATCACCTGAATTGAAGTCCAAATGCAGCTCCTAAAGTATATACAATATTCCACGCGAGAGTCAAGAGCAACTTGCTTTGTTTACAAACAGATAATCCCAACTGAGTCCGATAAGGCCTACTATGACTTAGGCTTAGAGGTACGCTTACCTCCGATGTTATATCGCGCCGAAGGCTGAGTCAAGACGAACGCAACTAATTTAATTGGCACTCGAATGCTCAATAATATGTAGATTAAAGGATAATAATAGGTATTTATCTAAAACTATGTATATATTAACTAAACAAATTTATCTGTTAATAGGGCCTATATTAATTGAAATGAATAATGTACAATAAATAATTTAAGAATGAATGTTTCAAAAGTGATCCTATTCAACCCCCTGCCAAAATACGCGGATTTTGGTCATGTGGATCATTTTTGGGGGGCCTTCAATTTCTCGAAAGTAGTGGATGAATATAAATTATTTTTATCTGGAACAAAGCGCAAGAGCTCTAGGCATTCGGTAAGCTATAAATTATTACGATTTTATGATGAATTATTGGTTTTTGAGGGGTATTTATATGACAGGGATTAACGAATGCAACAAAAGGGTATTTGGTATGGTGCTATATTATCGTGATCCTGACTGGATGACGTCAGATTAGTTTCGCGCCAGTGAATTGTGGTAATTTGGAATTGTGTTAAGCTGTTATTTACTGATACTTTTGTGGAAAATATAGTGAATTAAGGGGCTGGAATATAACATTGACTTCATGTGAATTGCGAGTGCCCTGCACATTCTAAAATCGTGCATATTAATCTTTGGGAACTCATTATATATAAGGTCCAAGTTCAAGGTCCATTAGCAGGGGCAGCCTGGCAGGATACCACCACAGCCTGTGATGCTTTTGGTAAACCTGACTTTTAGCACCAACAGCGATTGTGTAAGTAGCCTAGCATATATTTTTGTGTGAGCTAGGCTATATTATAATATTTGGCAAGAGTTGTGTTATCGGGTGTACAGTATCACCTACCTCTGTCCGGGTATATCCCAGTGTTTACTAGCCTAGCCTAGCCTAAACCCCTTTGAAAGGACATTAGCCTAACCTAACAACCTTACCTAACCTATCAATGGTATTATGGGTCACAGGGTGGGGCCTGCCACCCCCACACCCCTGCTGTTTGACATCAACTCGCGTGTTTAGACGACGTACACCCGGTAACACAACTCAAACTCATTCCCTATGTTTTCCTTCAGCTAGGGAAATAAACTTTTATTAGCCTAGGCCTATGATGATTTGGAGCAGAAATTAGTAGCGTAGGCGTATTAGGCCTAGGCTCAACCCATTATCCAACAATCTTAAGACAGCCCCCCACTAGCCTAGTAGGGCTATGATAATGAAGATCAAGGAAGATTTGAGGTTAAAGACAACAAAAAAAAGCTTAGCTAGGCTATAGACTATAGGCCTAGCATATGACAATAACCGTTTGCCGTGGAATTTTAGGGATAGGCTAGGCTTATAGGATTTGTTGAGCTCAGGGGGGGGGGTTGCCCCCTTCAGCTTATTCTGTACAGTATCCCAAATTCCCTCAATTTCCACATTCTTCATATCCCTTTCCACTATCAGCTCTTAACATTGATGGGCTGCATAAAAAACAATAGCTGGGCTAACTGTTAATGCTAAAAGTCAGTAATAGGCCTACCATGTTTTTTTTTTTTTTTTTTTTTCTTTCTTTCATAAAACACCATTCATTAGCCACTGCCAGTGTTTAGAAGTTCTAATCTTTGTTTTGGCTTGAGTACACTGTGTGACTAATAAGACTGTCACTGTAGGCAATAGGCTAGACTTGCCGCGGCACCGTCTGGAATCCCGGCAATTTGATTTATCATTTGGGATTGGGTACCAGTGAAGAATCTTTTTGCAGCTATAATTACACTTAAATTTTGTTTGTATTATTTCTTTGAGGAATATGGTTTTTCATTGTCATTTATCGTGTAATAAGTGGAGGAGTTGCGAGGATTAGCATAACATTTACTAATCAAACCTACGAAACGGTACGCAACAGACGGTCCTAATCTAAATTAGTGTCCAAAGTGAGGTCTGCTGCTATTTTCTTATAACAGTTTCTGCCAGAGTACCTACCGGCACAATTTAAGAAGCGTGTACACTGTACCGGTACCGTACTGTATAGCCTAGGTTAGGCCTGCCGCGGCCGCCCTACAGTGCATTTATAAAGTGTTCGGCCATGATTTGGGTATCACTGAAGAATACTTTCGAAGTCTTACCGTTTTTTTTTGTTCAAGGTACGGTAGGCTATAGGCTATATTACTGGTATCTTATTTTATTGTACAGGTAGTTTATATTATGAGTGGAGGATTTGCAATAACTTACCCTAACCAAAGTCCAAACTTAGTGTCCAAAGTAGGATCTGCACCCTGCCACTATCTTCTTATTTTGTGTACCAGTAGCTTTTTAGCCAGATTACCGGTACAATTTAATAAGTGTACAGGCTAGGCCTACTGCCAACAGTGCATTTATAGATTTCCCGGCCATGACTTGGGTATCACTAAGGAATCTTTCCGCAGCCTTACGTACGATTATTTGTATTTATTTCTTCAAGGAATATAATACAGTAGTTTATTGTTCAATTGTTTATCATATTATGAGTAGATAATTTGCTGCTTTGCATTACCTTACCCTAACCTAACTTTACTTAGTCTTAGTGTCCAAAGTGGGGGCTGCCACTATCCCCACAGTCCACACACCCGCTAATGCTGGGGTCACACATTCACGTATATCGCTCCCGTATGCTCCCGTCAGGCGTGATCGCCAATTTTGTGTTATGACGGGCGTAGTCCGGCCGTGTACGCCCGTATAGACTACGACTATTGCACTTCCCGACATACGTACCGTAACGGGGCCAGTGTTACGTCAGACGTAATGTAGTCGTATGGAGCTACGTACGTGCTTGCGACTTGCGTAAGCATGTCCCCGTTAGTCCGCCTGGGCTGCCCGATTTGCGGGAACACAGGCCACGCCCATGGCCACGCCCCCACAAGACCTACGTAGCTGAGGCCGTACGTCTTGTGAGTTTGTAGGCATTACGTGGACCGTGTCCGGACAATCGTAGGCACACCCCGTCTGTCCAAACACAGACAAAGACAGTCTTTGTCAACCACGTAGGTCTGGGTTGGAATCTGGGAACTACAAAAGGGCAGGAATGGCCACACCATTCCCAGTCCTTCATCGGCACCATGAACAACATCGCGGAATTCATCCTGGAGGAGTTCAATTTTGTGAACTCCCTTTATAGAGGAAAGACCATTCATCCTTGTAACCTTTAACCCGCTGAGTGCCAGCTAATTTTGACGGTGTGCTTCTGCCAGTGCCAGATTTTTTTTTTTTTTTTTTGGGCTAAATCTATCAAGTTGGGAGAGAAAGGAAGGATAATGGTAAAAAAAAACACTCCCCTTGTCCATTTTCGCCAGAAATCAGGTCCCTGATGGTCCCGAAAGTAGCTGAAAAGACACTATAGACTACAGAGACTCTTATGGTATCGGAATGTATGGGTGGGAGGGTGGTTTTCGGGTTGGTTGGGGGAAGGTAGAAGGGTAAATTGACTTGTGTTACACATATGAAGCCGATTGGTGAGGTAGTTTCGCCACCACGGATTTTCCTTTTTTTCCTTATCTTCGTACAGATACGCTGGAAGTGGGTGGTGGGAGGCGGTTGGGGGTGTGGTGGGGGGAAGGCAGAAGGGTAAGGGACTTGTCACACAAATATGGAACCGATTGGTGAGGTAGTTTCGCCGCCACAGATTTTCCTTTTTTTCCTTATCTTCGTACGGATACGCTGGAAGTGGGTGGTTGGAGGTGGTTGGGGGTGTGGTGGGGGGAAGGCAGAAGGGTAAGGGACTTGTCACACAAATATGGAACCGATTGGTGAGGTAGTTTCGCCGCCACAGATTGTCCTTTTTTTTCCTTATCTTCGTACGGATACGCTGGAAGTGGGTGGTTGGGGGTGTGGTGGGGGGAAGGCAGAAGGGTAAGGGACTTGTCACACAAATATGGACCCGATTGGTGCAGTCGTTTCGCCGCCACAGATTTTCCTTTTTTTTCCTTCTGACGGGACCGACAGTCAGCGAGTGGGTGGGAGGAGGGATTTGGGATTTTTGTGGTGGGTAGCCTAAAGGGTAAGGTACATGTGGTAAAAATATGAAAGCCATAGGTGCATTCGTTTCGCTGCTACGATTTGTTTTCGGCAGGGTGCAGAGGGTGGCAGGGTTGGCTTGTTGGTTGCTGCTCCTCCGGTGTGGTGAGAGGTGACTGGAGTGTCCCCCCCCCCCCCCCCCCTGGTCCCGTTGTCCCCCGTGACCCCACCTACAACGGTGCCGCGTCTTCCCGCCAACCCGCAGTGCGGCGGTTCTGCCAGATGCGCCCGGACTTACTTTCACTTTCCCGTTTTACGTGAACATTGTATGATTGGCGGGAGAAACTTACGTTTTACCTGTCTAGCTGCTACGTTTTACGGGGCTGCAGTTTTACGGGGCTGCACCCGTAAGACGTAGCAGCTAGCCAGGTAAAACTTATGCTTTCCCGACTTTTGACATACGTGAGCACGAGCCCCGTATCTGATTTGAAATCCAAAACATACCGGGCGACCTTGGCCGCACCAACCACCTCCAAGACCAGCGTGGCTACGCCCGCCATGCGTACCAACCCCCACGACTAGACACAATTTAATTTACGTTTTGCGTACTAAGCCCTTACGTTTTAAGTATTCGGTTGCCAACTACCAATAAACCTTCGTACGGGAGCATATACGTGAATGTGTGACCCCAGCATAACTAACCTATATAATTGGTATGTCTTGTCATTAAGTACTATAACCTGACCACGGGGGTAACGGAGTCTTGATTGAATATTTTCGGAATTAGCCTAGCAGAATCTTGGGTCTTTTAAAGTTGTGAACATTAAAGTAAGTTTCTACGTTCCTACTGATTGTACTTAACCCGAGATGGGAATAGCCTACCCAGGTATTTTTTACTCGGCCCAGGGAAAATAATAGACAAACAAATGTTCTAATCAAAGTTTATTCTTGAAACTTGGTACCGGTATGTATTTTAACCAGTACTCTATAGTAACTCATGTATCATATGAAAGGATATAAATTAAGTATGTAATAGTTCTTGGAATGCAACAACAAATATACATGAAATCTTTATTGGACAAAAGTTATAAAACTAAAACAGGGACTGCTAAGAATAATTTAAAACCCTGTTTTCAATGCCTATATTAGTGGACCTGAAGTGAATCCCTTTGAGACTGAAGTACAGGCAGCCAGCTCCCCTAGTATCCTGATTAAACACCAGTAAACATACATAACATCCCTTTTACTTACAATATTATTAATTCCTTTTAATACATTTTGAGCATGTATTGTGCGTATATTTACCTTCACATCTCAAAATTTCTCCGGCGGCGTTTGAAGCTTATATAAGTAGCTATGAGGACGTTTTTCGCAAAATATAGGCTATAGCCTGACGGAGCCCCTGTCGTTACGTACCTCGGCACTAAACGATCGTTTATATTGTGCTGTTTCACCAATAATTTAGAGTAATATGGATTTATATTGACAATTATATTTCAATATGACTCAATCTACAAGTTTGCGTGATTATATTTTATATTTGGAGCATATATGAGGAAATATTTTGAACTTTTCGGAGGTTGTAGAATGCTTGGTAGGCTATAATCCTGTGTATGCGGGTAGACCTTTATTTATCTCAATAATTTGGTAGTTACAAAATATTTTTACATTTTACATTCATAAATAGTCCACTAATATACTAGGTTAGGTTAGGCTAGGTTAAATATATTGTTCAATGATTCTTAGTAAATAGGCATCTGAAAAACAGTTCCTCCTGCTACACAACCGAAAGATTTCGTTTCATACCAATCGCCGTGGCGTAGGTATAGGAAGTGGTTATTTAGCTGCAAGTGGTGTAGCTATTTTAGCATTAATTCACTTAGTTTGTCTATCCACAGCCCTTCTCACAATCAAAACACACAATTATGTAGAAAAATATATATTTCGACGTCATATAGGCCTACTTGAGATATCAATGAGATTAAATGCGAGCTGTAAAGAGGCTGACAATCTACCTCCATCAAAAAATGGAGCTTCCCACCCAGTGCGGGAAGCATCCTAGCTCCGTCAAATGGTGAGATTTGTGCTGGAGACTGGCGGTAGCTCCATTTTTTGCGGTAGAATGGCGAGAATTGGCCCAGTGTGATACCCCCTTAAGTCACACGAGCTTGCAGGTAAATTCGCCCCACATCAAACTCGTCCTGAGATTTAGTGATAGCCTAGTATACACTATTTTAAGCATATTTAACATACAATTTGTGCATGTGTGTGGGTCAGGTACTTTTGAGAGAGAGAGAGAGAGAGAGAGAGAGGGGATGGAGTTGTGGAGGTAGAAGACAATAATATAGCGTGATTTGGTTGTATATTTGGTGATAGTAGAGTGAACAACAACAACAACAGGCGGACGTTAAGGGTGAGAGAGGGAGGTAGGTAGAGAAGTAGAGAGAGAGAGAGAGGTAGCAGACAATACTATAGGGTGACTTGGTTCAGATTTGGTGATAGTAGAGTGAGCAACAGGCGGACGGACGTTAAGGGTTATGGCGCCATGGGTTAACTGGAGAGTTACAAGTTGTTACAAGTTGTTACAAGGCATAGTTAGTATCTCCGAGACCTTGTGTGTTTGTGAGAGTGTAAGAACGTGTGTGTGTGTGTGAGAGAGAACAAACAAGAACCGGGCATTATAGTGAAAAGGCTCGCAACATTCTTTTTCAAAACATTTCCTCCAGATTTTGAGGAATGAGTGTTTTCGTGGTTTTAGTTTTAATTCCAATGTGGGAAACAAGATAGGTTGAGGGGGGGGGGGGGGCTTTCCCCCCCTCCCCAACACCCACACACACTCACCAATTATACTGTATACAGTAACTTGTGATGTGTTCAGTAAGAATAACGATATTTTTTTTATTTCATATGTTTACTTTTTCCAATATTTAACGCCGCGTCGTGTGAACTATTTCTATACGTAATTGATTGTGTTCGGCACGAGCGATCATTAGAGTAATAAGTTTATCTCCTTAATTGGCGTGTTTGATGCCATTTATTTAATTACCTGTGATGCTAACGAATCTAGCCTGTGTTTACTCCTGATGCGGGGAAAAATGGGTTATCGTTATTCATTTATCTCCTGAGTCAAGGTCATCATGCGTCACATATTCAGGTACAGTCACTCATAAAAGTTCGTGGATCTCACTTTTTTGTCTGTGTGTATGAGGGAGACAAAAGGCATAACTGCCTGTGACGAGTGCCTCCCCCAGAGTTGAAAGAGTGACAGGGCCAAACTCAAGGAATGTTCGGGCCAAAATGCCTGGACACACTGAGTTTGAAGCAACTTAAGTCATAGGATGAGGGGAAGATGGATTCAGGGAGAGAGTTCCAGAGTTCAGCTGTTGATTAGAAGAAATAAATTCTAGTTATGGAAGTATAACTCTGGAAACGAATGTATAAATATAATGTTTTTTTTTTCCCCGAGAAGGGTTGGCCATGAACATTAGGCGTTTGTCACGAATCGCTAGGTCAAGTTGCCCTGGCTTGACATCTACCAATAACATTTTGACAATGCGGGCTCGATCCGCCGACCCTTTGATCAGCAGCCGACGCTCTACTGACTAAAAAACTATATAGGCTATACTAGGCCTATTCATTGAATAGCAAGTAGTTCCATCCAAATACTAATCCAGATAGTCATAATTCCATACAGAAAAAAACATAGGGTCCACGAATTTTATAAGTGACTGTAGCTGTATAATTATTTCATATATACAATCTTTAAGACCCATACATCATTCCTATATATGTCATTACCACCGGATATTAGTATTTACCCATTATTCAACAACGTTAAGACATGCCTCCCGAAAACCATGTATAGTCATTAACCTAACCTTACAACTCTAACTTGGTCTTAGCATTTATATATATCTATCTATTGCATCTGTTGTATAGTTCGCCACCTGCAAGTGGCACCGATGAGCATGCCGCCCTTCGGTAGTTTATATAAGGTGAATCCCCTAGACAGGTTACCGACCAAGGCTAACGAGTTCCATCCACCCGGATTTTTATAAGGTTGTCTCCCGTAGATGGGTTGCCGACCAAGACTGACGAATCCCATCCATATAGAGGACGACGAAATACCTAAGATACGGTGGAAAAGTGAAATATATTAGAAATCTCCACCGATTCAAGATGGCCGCCTTTCTTGCTTCCACCCTAATTAAACTCACACAGTCTGATGAAAAATAAGTTAATTTCCGGTGGTAATGACATAAATAGGAATGATGTATGGGTCATACAGATTGAATAAATTATAACCATGATCAATAGGATAGGATAAATTACTATACCGGTACCATTGAAGTGAGTGCAGGTTAATTATCTATCTATCTATCTATCTGTCTATCTATCTATCTATCTATCTATATATCTATCTATATATATATTATATATATATATATATATATATATATATATATATATATATATATATATACGGTATATATATAACTGGTAACGTGATAGCCTTTAACCTACCCACCTCTAATCAGGACTACCAATTTTACGGTCCTTTAACCATGTATCTCCACTTATGCTATTGACAGTCTTATGTAAACCCTCCACCAGCATCACCACTACCTCCACCACCACCATAATTACCACCACCACTACTATCACCTCCAGCATTACCTCCATCACCACCAATTTTACGGTCCTTTAACCTTGTATCTCCACTTACATCATTGACAGTCTTATGTAAACCCTCCACCACTACTACTACTTCCATAACCACTACCACTATCACCACCATCACTACCACCACCACTACCATATTCAGCTACACATTCACAACCACCACCACCATTATTACCACCACCACCACTACCATATTTAGCCACACACACACACTCCTTCACCAACACCACCACCATCATCGCTACACACACACACACACAGAGACACACACACACACACACACACACACACACACACACACACACACACACACACACACACACACACACACACACACACACACACACACACACACACACATCCACCACCTCCAATATATACCATTACCTCCAGACCTTGATCAAGTTGTGTGTACATTTGTTGAGTACCGGTAGCTAGTTCGTATCACAATAATAAACAGGCGGCCAGATAAATGGATAGACAAACATACATACATACAGGCAGACAGGCATGCATACACAAATATGGACATACAGACAGACAGACATGCAAGCAGACATATAGACAACCAGACATACAGACTTAACAACCAGGCAGACAAACGTGCATATATACAGACAGACAGAAAGACAGACCAACATACATGCATACAAAAAAGACCGACATACACGCATGCATACATACGGTACATACAGACATACAGATAGACAAACAGCCAGACAGACAAACAGCCAGACAGACAGAAAGACAGACAGACCGACAGATAGATAAACAGACAAGACAAATAGGCAGATAGACAGACAAACATACATACATACATACATACATAAAGACCATCAGGCCAAAATACATACATACTGTACATACATACAGACAGGCAGACATACATACATACATACATACAGACAGACAGACAGACAAATAGACAGGTACACAACAACAATCAGCCATCCTTGTATAACTCCCATTTTGGAGAACACACTGAACGGTGAATCTCCACGAAAACAAAGTTTACTAAAAACAGTGTTGCCTTTATGATAATATCAACAACATAATCATCAACAACAACAACAACAACAATATAAACAACAACATAAACAACATCATCAACAACAACAACAATATCATCAACAATATAAACAACAACATAAACAGAAACAACAACAACAGCAACAAGGACAACATAAACAACAACAACAATATCATCATCTCAGCAACAAGGACATCAGCCACATTTGTCACTTAGAAAGAAAAAAAACACAACAACAACAAGGACATCAGAAACATTAACATCAGCATCATCATCAACAACATCAATATAAACGTCAACAACAACAACACCAATATAAACAACAACATCAACAATAACAACAAGAGCAACAAGGACAGCAAAAACATTAACATCAGCATCCTCAGCAACAAGGACATCAGCTACATTCGTCACTTACAACAAAAACAAACAAATACATCTTACCGTTCCTCTCTGACACACACACACGCACACACACAAAAGACCTATCAATCACCAAATCCATCTAACTGTTCCTCTCTAACACACACACACACACACACACACACACACACACACACACACACACACACACACACACACACACACACACACACACACACACACACACACACGCGACCCATCCATCACCACCGTAACATCAACAACAACATCCTGCCACTCAAAAACCCAACAGTATCAACTTATGCAACCCCCCCAAAAAAAAAGAAAAAAATATATAAATAAATAGATACAAAATCATAATAAAATAAAATAAATCAATCAATAAAAAGACTCTCCCTAGGACTTAGCAACAAACAACAACCTCGCACCTACCTCCCCCCCCCTCCAACACACACACAGACACACACACACACACACACACACACACACACACACACACACACACACACACACACACACACACACACATACATACACAGCATGACTCATCCACTACCACCTTCACTTACGTACATAAGCAACAATACGAAAACAAAACAACAATAACAAAAACAGTATTAACAGAAACAACAGTCAGGTAGAGAGGCACACACACACACACACACACACACACACACACACACACACACACACACACACACACACAAGTCACACACACACACACACACACACACACACACACACACACACACACACACACACACACACACACACATCCATCACAGGTAAACATCAGGTAGCCATGTGGGTTCTCAGGTGGTATACGGTATTAGGCTTAAGGGCAGATGGGGCGTTTTTCTGGTCCCCTTTCTCCCTCGTGTTAAGCCCCATTAGGTTTTTAGGTTTTAAGACGTTCGGCCCATTAGTTTGTCGATTTTAAGACCTTTCGCCCCAATTTGTTGTAAATTTTAAGACCTTTCATGTCATTTAGGTGTCGATTTTTTCCTGGCGAGCGATAGCGAGCCTGTAATTTTAAATAAGAAGACGGCTGGGAAATTGGTCTACCGAAAAATGTACAAATTTATCTTGAAGGGGGGTCTAGGGGGTGTTTTTTTAAAGTTTGATGGAGGTCTAGCGAGGAAACTAAAAAATAAATGAATTAATAGACCAAGAAACAGCCACTGTCTCCTTAACTCAACTCCAAAACTTTGACAAATACAAGGAGTTTTTATATATACTGTATGTTAACGTCATTCGTATTTTTTTTTTAATATTTTTGTTATGGTATCTGGCTCTCTCTCTCTCTCTCTCTCTCTCTCTCTCGCTCTCGCTCTCGCTCTCTCTCTCTCTCTCTCTGCGAGATACTACGAGAAGGAACCGGTCTTCGGCCGGAACATTTTTCTACCGAAAATTGTACGAAATTATCTTGAAAGGGGGTCTAGGGGGTGTAAATTATAAGTGTGGTGGAGGTCTAGGGAGTAAACTAAAAACCTGCCCTTGAAAAGCCGTCGCCGGTACAGGAGTTAATACTCGCTCCACATACGGTACAATCGCGCTAATAAGTGATGTCTCGGCAATTTTGTTATCAATAATTGGTATCAGCAATATCTAAGCTTCATTTCTTCATATTGAGTGAAATATACAAACATGTTCCTCCACTTAACATCTGACAGACATTAATACAGCACAGAGCGAGCCAAACGTAATGACAGCTGGGACATGACTTATTAGCGCCACTGTACATAGTCATCTTGCTCGCTCTCCCTTCCCATTCAGCATCTTAATGTTTACAAACACGAGTGACCTATATTCGCTAGACTGACGTAATACCGCTACAGTTGCTAACGATAACACGTTTAGCATTGTTGTTGAGTGGTGTTTAGTATTTGAATAAACGGTACCGGTATATGACTATCTATCTAATCTCTCTCTCTCTCTCTCTCTCTCTCTCTCTCTCTCTCTCTCTCTCTCTCTCTCTCTCTCTCTCTCTCTCTCTCTCTCTCTCTTGTAATTGTTGTTATTCACGTGTGTGTGTGTGTGTATTTAATATTTGTGTGTGTATATGTATGTATGTATGTAAGTAAGTATTTGTATGTATATATATACGCTGCTCGTGTAGCCTATGTATGTATGTACTTACTCTAGTTGTACTTACTCTAGTTGTATTGCGGGAGTGAGCATGCTAGTTATTTCCCGCCTCCTATATGTGTAGGTGTTTTATGTATCGTTGGAATGGCTGTGGATGTGTGTGTAGTCTGTATTTTAGCCAATTGGCGACATCGGAAACGAAGGCTTAGGGTGGATCTGTATGGTACCATTCTCACTATAGACGGTACCGTCTCGCCCGAAGGCTTAGGTAGCCATCAGCTTAGGTGAACCATATGATACGCATCTCGCCTTGTACCATTTTTGCGAACCCCAGATGGGACGTCACAACGTCGTCCACTTATTCCAGGTACCTATTTACAGCTAGGTGAACTGAGGCTAACACATGAAAGGAGACAAGCCCAATTTGTCTCCGCCCGGCCGGGGATTGAACCCCCGACCCCTCGTGTGTGAGACGAGAGCTCTACCTACTAGGCTACGGGCTGTATGTATGTATGTGTGTATGTATGTATGTATGTATGTATGTATGTATGTATGTATGTATGTATGTATCCCTCATATGTCACTCACCCTCCCCCTTCATTATAATATGAGTGAGTTAGCCTACCCATCTCTCTCTCAACCTTCTATTATCCTTGCTTCGTCTATCACAATTATATCCTTAGTTGTCTGGGTTTACCTTTAACCCCTTCTATTAAGACCGGACCACCTAGTTGGGACCGCAAGATCTGTGTGGTCTGATTATCTGTGTAACTCTGTGTAACAACATTAATCTTGGTGGTGAAGTTTGCACTTGGTGATGGTGGTGTACTGCGCAGATGTAGTGGGGAATGAGTTGGGTAATCCTGCTTGCTTGCTTGCTTGCTTGCTTGCTTGCTTGCTTGCTTGCTTGCTTGCCTGCTTGCTTGCTTGCTTGCTTGCTTGCCTGCTTGCTTGCTTGCTTGCTTACGTGGGCAATCACGACCCAAGGTCCTTGGGGAGATGGTTCACTTTTTGGGCGTTTTTTGCATGTATTCATTATTTTTCTAGTTTCCTCCCTAGACCTCCATCAAATTTAAAAAAAAACAAAAAAACATCCATTAGATCCCCCTTCTAGATAAATGTGTACATTTTCCGGTAGAAAAATGTACCGGCCGAAGGCCGGTTCTTCCAACATTACAGGCTCACTATCGTTCGCCAGTGAAAAAATAGACACATAAATAGAACGAAAGGTCTAAATATTGACGAAGAAATGGGGCGAAAGGTCTTAAAATCGACTAACTAATGGGGCAAACATCTTAACGTCTGAAAACTAATGGGGCTAAACATGAGGGAGAAAATGGTCCAGAAAAGCGGCCCATCCCCCCTTAAGCCGGTATCACACGAACGCTTTTTCCCTCAACACTGGTCTGGCAGATTATGAGGTCAACCTATATATGTTGACCTCATAAGCTGCCAGACCAGTGTTGAGTATAAATGTATAAATATAATAAATATATTATATAATATTTCTGTCATCTAAATTCATCTACCAGCAGTCTAGTTCCCGATACCAGTGCAAAATAGTCCAGAAATGTTGCCAGAAAAATGTTGATCATCGAATGTTGACTATAAAAGCTCTCGTGTGCTACCGGGTTTATTAATAACACACTCTCTGCTCTATTACGCCTTGCTACATCTGGTTCTTTTCCTTAATCATTTCTCAGCTTTTCCTATTTCTTTTATATTCTGTATCTCTAGTCATTTACCCCTCCTGTACCGGTGACGTCTTATGTATTTGATTTTAGCGACGTTTAGACGATTTTATGAAGCTGAGGAAGGATATATGGTAGCTAAAGGGATTCATTGGCATAGTCTATAGCCTTTTAATGGCTAGACGTCCTTCCTAAGCTCAATAAGATCGTCTATTAATCTCCAGAATATAATGAAAAGGACGTCTCTGGTACGGTACTGTACGGGTTAAGGGGAGGTATTTAGTTTGTTCCCTAGACCTCCATCAAGCTTAAAATTGAACCCCCTTTAGTCCCTTTGAAGATAAATTTGTACATTTTTCGGTAGAAAAATGTTCCGGCCGAAGGCCGATTCCTCTTAAATTACAGGCTCGCTATCGCTCGCCAGGATAAAATCGACACCTGAATTGCACGAAAGGGCTTAATATGGGGTGAAAGTTCTTAAAATCGCTAAACTAATGGGGCAAACGTTTTATAATATCAAAAGCAATTGGGCTAAGCATGAGGGAGAAAGGGGTCAAGAAAAAAAATACCTCAAGTGGAGATCTCCCCTTATTAAGCTATTCTGTTATGATCACAGGTATAATTTAGGACATAAGTCACGACCCTTCCTGAAATCTATAAATGCTTTAAGGGGGGTGAACTGAATTTTTTCTCTCCTTATCTGGCTTGTGTCCATTCGGCTCCATTCAGCCTACTGTTTTAAGACGTTTATCCTCATCCAGGTGTCGATTTTTTTCCTGGCGAGCGGTAGCGAGCCAGTATATTATTCAAAATGTTTTTGACAGCAGACTAAATTTGTACATTTTTCGATAGAAAAATGTCTCCGGCGAAGCCGGATGACTCCATATAATGCTGGCTCGCTGTCGCTCGCCAGGAAGATATCGACACCTGGATGAGGATAAACGTCTTAAAACAGTAGGCTGAAAGGAGCCGAATGGATACAAGCCAGAGAAAGAGAGAAATTTAAAAGGAGAGAAAAAAAGCAGGTCACCCCGCTTAAATGAACTCAGGAAAAGCACGAACTAGGTAAAAAAAATAAAAATAAATAAATAAATAAATAATTAGAAACAATTTAATCCCTTCGTAATAACTTCGAAAACGATTTGTCATGTTCCTGAAGGTAAGACTCGGGGACATGCGTCGTGGTTTTAAGGGGAGGCAGTTGGTTTTTCGAGTCCTCCTCCTTCCCTCATGTTTAGCCCTATTAGTTATGAGATTTCAAAACATTCGCTCCATTAGTTGGATGACTTTCAGACCTTTTGCCCCATTTCTTTGCTAATATTAAGACCTTTCGTGCCATTTAGGCGTCGATTTTCCCTGGCGAGCGATAGCGAGCCTGTATATGAAGAGGAATCGGCCTTCGGCCGTGGACATGTTTCTACCGAAGAATGTACACATTTATATCGAAGGGGGGTCTTGTAGGTGTTTTTTTTAAGCTCGATAGAGGTTTAGAGAGCAAACTAAACCCCCTCCTTAAACCATTGAGCCGAACCAGTAAATTATGCTGCACAATTCCGTCTAAGCTCCCTTAATTTTTCGAAGCCATCCGGAAAAAAAAAAAAAAAAAAAATATTCCCATTAATTCTTTACCGAGTACAGGGTTTGTTAAAGTACCGGTAGTGTGGTAATTGACATGACATTTAATTAAAGCAAATATTATTTTATACATTTATATGTAATGGGAATGCAAATCTGGGATGCAGAGATTTAAGTACGGTAACTCATGTATGCAAAGCATCACTTAAGGGAGCTCAGACGGTATTGTGCAGCATCATTTACTGGTTCGGCTCAATGGTTTAAGGAGGGGGTTTAGTTTGCTCTCTAAACCTCTATCAAACTTAAAAAAACACCCACAAGACCCCCCTTCGTTATAAATTTGTACATTTTTCGTTAGAAAGATGTCCCCGGCCGAAGGCCGATTCCTCTTCAAATACAGGCTCGCTATCGCACGCCAGGGAAAAAATCGACACCTAAAAGGCACGAAAGGTCTTAATATTGGCAAAAGGTCTGAAAACGCCAAACTAATGGGGCGAATGTCTTGAAATCTTATAACTAATCGGGATAAACATGAGGGAGGAGGAGGACTCGAAAAAACAACTGCCTCCCCTTAAATGCTGTCCCTGAACAAAGAACACCTGAATGTGATCTCCAAATTACACTATCCAGACCAACACATAAGGTTTCTGGATGGATTTCCTGGACTGCATATCTACAGTACCGGTACCTTAAGGGAGCCCACTTCGCTTTTTTCTCTTTCTCTCCCTCTCTCTTTGGCTTGTATCCATTCGGCCCCATTCAGCCAACTGTTTTAAGACGTTTATCCCCATCCAGGTGTCGATTTCTTCCTGGCGAGCGATAGCGAGCCAGCATTGTATGGAGAAATCCGGCTTCGCCGGAGAAATTTTTCTATCGAAAAAAAAAATCAAATTTAGCTAGCTGTCAAAACAAAAAAATATATATGTTGGCTCGCTACCGCTCGCCAGGAAAATATTGACACCTGGGTGGGGATAAACATCTTAAAACAGTAGGCTGAATGGTGCCGAATGGTTACAAGCCAGAGAGGGAGAGAAAGAGAAACAAAGCGAGGTGGGCTCCCTTAAGGGGAGATGGTCCCTCTTCTTCCTCATGTTTAGCCTCATTTTGTTTATATATTTTAAGATGTTTGGCAATTTTAAGACCTTTCGCCCATTCTTTGTTAATTTTATGACTTCGTATCATTTAAGTGATTTTTTTGGCGAGCGATAGCGAGCCTGTAATTTTAGATTAACTGGGAAATTTTTCTATCAAAAAATTTACTCGAAATTATTAGTATCTATAACCAGTCTTTGTAATTTTCTTTGATAAGGCGAATATATATATTTACTTTTTATTCTTGACTTTTATATTGTTGCCTACGTCTTGGGCTCTTTTCCTGTTGCTCAATGTCAATCACTCCCAATCAAAGCCCATCAACCTCAGTCGGTCCCATTCCATATCAATCTACTTCAGTTGACTTCAATGTACAGTCGGCCACATAAGTTATGCTCCTCGTCGTGATCTTATGCTTGGACATCCTTTTAACTTCATTCTGGTTATTAACTTACTATTAGACGATATTATTCAGATTGAAAAGGACCTCCAGCTGTTAATAGGCTTCCAACAATCTCACTTAACCCCTTCTTACTACCTTTGATCCTTCTTAAACTGCAAACAAATAATCTAAGTATTGCAAGAATCTAAGTATTGCAAGAATCTAAGTATTGCAAGAATCTAAGTATTGCAAGAATATAATTAATAAGACGTCACCGGCACGGAAAGAGTTAATTATCAGTTAATTTATCAGACGAGTTAGCCACTGCATGAGAAACTACACTCTTAAGGGGAGGTATTTAGTTTGTTCCCTAGACCTCCATCAAGCTTAAAATTGCACCCCCTTGCGTCCCTTTCAAGATAAATTTGTACATTTTTCGGTAGAAAAATGTCCAGGCCAAAGGCCGGTTCCTCTTAAATTACAGGCTCGCTATCGCTCGCCAGGATAAAATCGACACCTGAATGGCACGAAAGGTCTTAATGTGGGGTGAAAGTTCTTAAAATCGCTAAACTAATGGGGCAAACGTTTTATAATATCAAAAGCAATGGGGCTAAACATGAGGGAGAAAGGGGTCAAGAAAACAATATCTCAAGTGGAGATCTCCCCTTAATTCAATTGTGGGCATTATGTTTCTCCGTATAAGATCACGGAGAGGAACAGCATTTATGTGGACAACTGTATAACCGGATACAGGAAATTCTGGCCAATATTGGGGCACAATGGGTGAGCTCACACAGGTGGATCTTGTGTTCGAGTTGAATATATTTTGTTTTAATTGGGATTTTTTTGTATTTAGCCAAAACATGTTTATACGAACCTATATCAATTAATAGTACTACATATGCTGATACATATATGATTTAATGTTAAACATTGTATATTAATATTTGCTTTGTTCATCTAATCACTCCATTGTTTCATATATTGCTAGCCTAACCTGATCTAACCTATCCTAACTTAACCTGACAAACCTAACCTAAGCTGATCTGGCCTATCGTAACTTTTCCTAACCTAACGTGACCTACCCTGACCTGACCTAATCTAACCTAACTTAACATAACATAACATAATCTAACCTAACCTAACATAACATAACATAACATAATCTAACATAACATAACATAACATAATCTAACATAACATAACATAACATAACATAACATAACATAACATAACATAACATAATCTAACATAACATAACATAACATAACATAACATAACATAACATAACATAACATAACATAACATAACATAACATAACATAACATAACATAACATAACCTAACCTAACCTATTCACACACAGGATGAAGGTGGCTGAGAGGACTCGTACAAGAAGTAGGACCAGGGAGCCAGGAACAACAAGCAGCAACAACAACAACACAAGTAGGCACCCTTTCTTTCTGTCCCCCTTGTTTACATTCACAGTTATTGACGGTTCTTCGGAGCTCTATTCAGTGCATACGGCGAGTGGGAGGCACCCGCTTTTCAACACAATCCTACCCCTATTCTGTCCAGCTTTCTAACCTAAGAATTTAAATAATGTTTGCCTTTATGCTCTGGAACTCTCTCCCTCAATCAATCATTCCTTCCTATGACCTAGACTACGTTACTTGAATTTGGGCTCTCTGTCACTCTTTTGGCTGATCTGCCTTTTGTCTCCTTCATACACATAGGAACAACAATGAACGATTTTACTTAGTTTAGGAAGAACCTCTAGGAATCAAAAGGGTAACATTTATTTCTAATTGTCCTTTTAACTCTCACAGACCCATTCTAATTTTAATACAATCATCTAATCGTAACCTAAATACGATTATGGTATACATATTGTTTTATGCCGAGACCCTAAATTTGTGCTGTTTTAATCCCCTTCGCATGCACGCTCCATTTTCCACTTTTGATATTATGTTGTGAAGGATTAGATCGTGTTTGGGATATGTTGGATTTTTTGTTTTTTTTGTTTTTTTGTTTTTTTTTGCATTAAAACCAATAACATTTAGGTACCGGGTGAATATTAAACGTCTTGCCGTATTGTGTGCACTTTGTTGGCATCTTGGTGTGTTCTGGGAAAGGTTTGTCTGTGAAAGTGTTCAAATTATTTTACAAAAACTAGTATTACCGGTATACATTTATTACGCGTGGCATTTATGTTGTACAAAGGAGTACAAAGGAAACCAAGCAACGACAGGTCTAGTTACCCTTCTAGGCTGCTTGTCTTCCAAAACACTGAAGATCAAGTGTCCAAACAGTGGTTTAGAGTGGGTAAGGGAAAATTGGAAAGGGAACTACTGCCCTGGAACTAATGTCCGTGGCAGGATTAGGAAGTTAGTAGGGGACAGATGGTTTAGTAACTGAGGGGGGGATAAAATAAAGTTATTCATTTACAAACGCAGTCAGTCGCGGGTTTGATGCGAGATATTTGTCTGGGCGAAGTTTAAATGAATCAATGGCGCTGCAGTCTATAACGTCTCGGGGAAGCCCATTCCACAAGTTGACAACTCGATTGTCAACTTGTGTGTGTGTCTTGTGTACATCACGTTTTGTGTTAAATAATGCAAGCATGATTTTTACTGTACCCTCGGATACCATAATATCTAGCCCACTCATAAGAATTCGTGGGCTTCCTCGGTTACTCTTTATGCAGTTATAGCTATCTACATTAAGGGGAGGTATTTAGTTTGTTCCCTACGTTTTCATCAAGCTTAAAATTACACCCCCTAGACAAGATAAATTTGTACATTTTTCGGTAGAAATATGTCCCGGCCAGAGGCCGGTTGCTCTTAAATTACAGGCTCGCTATCGCTCGCCAGGAAAAAAATCGACACCTTAATGGCACGAAAGGTCTTAAAATTGACAGAAATGGGGCAAAATGTCTTAAAATGTCAAAAATACTAGGGCGAACGTCTTAAAATCTCAAAAGCAATGGGGCTAAACATGAGGGAGAAAGAAGTTCAGAAAAAACTCCTCCAGGTGGAAATCTCCCCTTAACCTGCCTGGCTACACCACACACCCACACCCAAACTCTGCTCCTGTTTTTGCTTTAAACCACCAAGCGTCCTCGGAATAGGATACCCTCCACCCACACGTAAACACGCACACACAATACATACGCAACTCATACGCGCACATATATACGCAACTCACACACACTCTAATTCTCAATTTCACAC